>VXBL01007242.1:29965-41053 GCA_013400195.1 Aramus guarauna
GGGGGGCAACAGATCCCATCCATGGGGGGGGTCCCCTCCAAACACACCCCATCCATCCCAGCCAGGGCAGGGCGGAGGGGAACGGAGCGAAGGCTGCTGGACTCGGAGGGATCCCCGATCCAACATCCACAGGATGCTCCCCAACACCCACTGCGACCCGGCCCCGCGCCACGGCTCCGACCGCGGGGGAAACGCGGGGGAAACGCGGGGGAAACGGTTCCCCGCTGAGGCAGGAGACCCGAGCAGCAGCGACCACCCCTCGGTGACTGCGGGCAGAGGGATCCCTGCCTGTCCCTGCTGCCTCCGAGGCGATGAAGCCGTCGCCTTTCACCTACGCGCAAATAACCCATTCCAGCATAGTTCCATTTTTCCTTTTAATGCAAAAAAATAGCCAAACACATCTTCTTTCCCCTCCCCAGCCGCCCTCCCCAGGTGTGTTTCTTTTGCTGTTGTTTTGCTTAATATTTCCAGCCAAGCAGCTTCCCCCCCCCTCCCAACCCTCCGCAACTCTAACAGCGCCCGGCGCTTTTCCCCTCTTCCACCTTCCCACCACGGTGAAGCCCGGAGGGCCCCCGTCCACTGAAAAAAAAAACCAAAAAACACAACCCAAAAAACAAACCCAGAAGGAAAGCGTGAAAACAACAGAACGCACATTATTTCAGCAACGTGCCAGTTCTAATCCCACCAAGAGATTATAGGAAGAAAGAAGAAAAATACAAAAATAAAACCACCAAACGAGTAGCGACAAGCACGGAGCAGCCCCAGCACACAGTGTAAACAGAAGCTGCTCCGATCCGGAGTCCAGCTCTCCCGGAAAAGCAACAGCACAACATGCTTTGTACAGCCCGAAAGGTCCCTGCAGCGCTGAGCAGCGAAGGCGGAGGTTGTGGTTTTAAGCTTGAGTTGATAATTTTTTTGTGTTTTTTTGTGTTGTTGGTTTTGTTTTTTTTTTGTTTTTTTTTTTTTCTGCCTTTATGCAAAAGGTTAAAGTGATGTCGGAGTCTCACAAGCGGCGTTTGCAGCACCGAGCCTGGCCAGGCGGGGAAAGGGATGAGGGGGAAAAGTGCCACGGGAAGAGATGGGATTTGGGATACAGGAACCCCAAGACCAGCGAGAGTAGGTCCAGGGTTGTGCAGCTGGGAAATCTGGACAAGGGAAGGGAGAGCAAAACAAATACAAAAAAATAGAGATATAAAACCAATTTGTGTTGAGGAGCAGATGAACAGTAAATCAGGGTTACCGTTGTCTTCCCCAAAGCAAGAATAATAATTAAAAAATCCCAGTTGAGGTGACAGTGAAGAGTCTGACAGAATTCCCTTCCCTGGGGGAAAATAAAAATACAAATGAGGTACCTTTTCCACCCCAAAGCCGTCACCCCTTCCCACAGTCACACCAACGCTCCAGCCACTGGTTATTGTCTCTCTGAAATAAAATAAATCGGGGCCAGGGCAGGCCCGGAGCAGAAGCACCATGTGTGTGGCTGGGCCACGGCGCGCGCTCGGCGCCGGGAACCCTTGTCCAGTTCCTCCCGGTTGGGTTGCTCAGCAGAGATCCAGTCTCTCCTTGACCCTGCAAAACAGGCGGTATTGTTCAGTGCTCCACGGAGACGGAGCCTTTTCCATGTCTCACGTGTTTCTCCAGCTTTTTTGTTTAAAAAAAAAAAAAAAATTATATATATATATTATATACAGTACAATGAAAATATCCATGGAAACAAATGGAGTGGCTGGAAAAGATGCTTAACAAAAAAGCCCAAAATAAAAACAAATTCCCAACTCTTCCCCAAACTGATGCTTGCTTTCCCCACTAGTCCTCCAAGACCACAATCTCCACGTTATGGACCTGGTGCTGATGGTCCTCCACATCTCCCACCACTTTCTCCTCAGTCCTCAGCTCTGTCTCCAGGATCACAGCTTTGCCTTCCGACTCATCCGTATCCGCTTCGGGATCCGGCGCCGGGTCGATCTCTATGATGGTTTGTCCGTCGTCCGAGGTACCTTCCACGGCTTGGATGGTGGAAGTGAGGCCGGATTCCATGGCCACCAATTCCACGGGATTGACCACAGCTGCCATATTCGCCAGGGCACCGCTGTCCTGCACGGCCGCCGAGCTCAGCAGCGCCAGGCTGGAGGACGGGTGGAGGGTGACCGTGTCAGAGGAGCTGGTTTTGGAGGAGGACACCACGGTGGCGTATCGGAAGAGCTGGGAACCAGACGGCAAGGTATGAACAGTCACCGGGCTGGAGCCTTGGCTAATAGTCGCCACCGGGATGTTGCCCACGGAGAACTGTTGTCCGACGGGTGCGATGGCGATGGGTGAGATGACCGTGAATTGAGGTTGCTGGATGGGGGTGGAGGGGCTGAGGACGGTGGCGGAGGCTGGGCGCTGCAGGCGGGGTCTCTTGGGGGGTTTGGGAGCGCTGACGGGCATCAGCACCACATTCTGGATGGTTTGGGACTTCGCCTTCTGGTCTTTGGCGAGTTTCTTCTGCTCTTCCAGCTGCCGCTCCAGGTCTGCAAAGAGAACGGCTAAGCAGCATGTCGGGTTGGGGTCAGTGTGCTGTGGGGGGCTCTCGGGGACTCATGGGCTCCGCAAACAACCATTACACCCCACATTTGTGACAAGAGGTCTGCTAACCACCCCATCGAGCACGATCTCAGCATTTCACTCAAGATCAAACTGCGCTGAAGGAAAAGGCTAGATTCTCCTGCCACCCACACGGACCTGGTCAATGTTCTGCTCCTGTTCAGCCTGCTTTTGGCAGCCAGATAAGGAACAGGCAACGCTCCGCACCGATTTGCTATTTCTGTTATCTTCCCACTGAGGAGAAGATGGGCATTTCTGCTCCCCAAGCTAGACCCACCTAGAAGGGAGAGTGGACAAGCCCCTCCAGACAGCAGGAACTGCTCCCATGGAACAGAACGGCCTGGGTCAATGAAACATCTCCCTCAACCCTTGTCTCGGTGAACACTGGAAGTCAGAAGTAGCACGGTAATCTCATTTATCCAGGGCAGTAGGGGACTAGGACATCCCAGATAAGAACAGGTCCTACGGGAGACGGTGAGGAGGGAGATGCCTCCAGCAAGCGGCTCTGGGGAATTCAGGTCGGGTTATTGGATTCAGCTCAGGGGAAGCCGTGTAAGACACCTGATAGCTCCACACCAAGACAAGCAAACAACGCCCTGTACACGGAGAAGCTTATTAGCTCGGGCACAGCACGGCACTGCCCGCAGCTCAGATGACAGCCGCACAGCACCTACTTCCTAATGCCAATGGAATCGGACTCGCACCCCCAGCACCCTGGCTGCCCCAAGCAACCTCTCACTGCGAGGCAAGGGAGAGGGGAAACGCCGCGCAAGCCCTGCGATGGAAAGGGATCGGGATGCATTTGGTTTGGGGCAGCACGTATTGAATGATAACCCAAATGTTTGGGGGTTATGTCGAAGGAAAGTCGGTTCCCAGGAGTAGCAGCAGGAGGAGAAGCCTTACTAGGCACTGACTGTACCTGCCAGCGTGTAAAGAAACTGTTCCTCTCCCTGCTCTGTCTGGTTTTTCCTGTTGTCCAGAACTTTCTTGACTGTGTCCATTAGGCCAAACGTGTGGGCAACGTTGTTCAAGACTGCAGCATCTGCAAGGGAAGAGCACGGGGCTGAGTGCCTGGTCCCACAGGCAGGACTCTGGCAGGCACTCAGAAGATGCTCGTATCACACCCAAAATTCTCTGCTGCTTTTTGTAAGACTGTCTCTGTTCTCCTGTTCTTTCACAAGGGCTGGCTGACAGGGGCAGACCCAGCTCCTGCATCCTTCTGACATCCAAGGACTAAAGAATCCCATTCACACAATAAAGAAAATGAAACAGAGATGTATCACCCAAGCAGCTCAAAATTGCTGCAAATGAAAGCATAATTTGCAATCACAGAGATACAAACGAGCTCTCCACCTACAAATCATCACCCCATGCTGCTGACAGTGTCATTAACATGCCAGCTCCACTGAAAGCTGTGCAAAATTTCTATTATAATCCACTGACTTCAATCACTCACAGCTTCCAAAAGCTGCCATCAACCAGACACAAAGATCCACCAGCCCAAAGCTAAATTAGAAAATAATAAAAAAAAAATAAATCTCCTGGGCAGAAGGAAGTTTGTGGCTACATGGATGCTCTCTCAGCAAGAACGTCGGCGAGAGGTGCTCTCAAACCCTGTGCTCACAGGGGCATGGGCTGAACTGGATTAGGGAACTGATCTGAGATAAAAATAACCCTCAAGAGGGGAGGGGAGTTATTTTTAACACAGATCAGTTCCCTCATCTGGTTCAGCCCCAAAAACAGGTTTTCTGGCACAAGTGAAGACAGAACGAGAAGTGAGGGAGCAGGACCTGTTTGAGCCTGCGTCGTCACAGAGAAAAGTGAGTAACTCCGGTCTGAGAAGTGAATCTGGGCGGGTTTTCACGAGGGCCGGGACCTCAGGACAGCTGCCCGACGGTCTCAGCAAGCTGCCAGGGTGATTTTTCTCGGGGAACACGGTAGCACATTGTGTCCTTGTGCCCCGCAGCGGTGTAAGCGAATGCACTTCACAGCTGGGCAGGCTGAGACCACCCCCGGACTCGGCTCCCACAGCTCAGCTAACGAGCAGTAACCCACTCCCCACCCTGACTCAACAGCTGTAAATGGCAGCGATGGATCCTCATCGCTTTTTTATTTCCACCTGCAGCCGCCCTTTTGAGCATCCTTCCCCACCGCAGAGTCAGAGGCTCACAACCTACCTGTCATCTGGAAGGGAGACTGACCCAATCTCTGCTGGACGCCTCTTAGGACTTCTTCTATCTCCTTCTGGATGTTGCATACGACCTCTTCCATCAGCCCCACATCAGCTATTCCTTTCCAGAACATCAACGTGTCCTCTGGAGACGGAGGAGTGGGAAAAAGAAGTCAATATGTACAAGCACTTGACATTTTCCCACGAGGCTACCTTAGACCTTTCAGGCAAGACTTAACTTTGCAAGACAACTTCTCATTTGGCCATTGGGTTGGATATGACATGCAAAAAAATACCCCCCAAAACACCCAAAAGAAGCAAAACAGACCCAGGTAGCAAATCAGCAGTATGTTTTCAAGCAGCACCATGACTTCAAGCCAACATTTCACTGCCTCTGTTCATCTTCACAAGATGCAGAGCTGGAAATCTTTGAGGACATTCTGCCTAAGCTTCCATACTGATCCCAAGAGGGAAGGCAAGGCACTGCAGCCAGAGAGACCCAGCCAAGAGAGCTGACAGGGTACTAACCAGACCCTGCTCACTGATGGTTTCAGTCTGGGTCCAGGCTGGCAGACATTTACATCCTTGAAATGAACCCAAAAAAAANCTAGTAGCAACTCTCTCTCTGGGGGATGATCCATCAGGCACAAGGCCTCTGCCTGCAGCGGCGAGGAGCTCTGTTGGGCAGGGACCCTGCGCGCCCAGGAACCGCCGACATAGCCATGGGGCTCGGGGACAGCTCTGTCACTGCCTAAACTCTCCTTATTTTCAGGATTTCAGTTGCCAGAATTTAACAGGCGAGGAGAGGGGAAAAAACCCCCACCCAACAAGGAGCCCGAGCTTACCCGAGATCTCATCCGTGTCCTTTTTCATGCCTTCCTCAGTGGCCATGGTGACGGCAGCCGTCAGAGCCGAGTTCCACTCGATCCCCTCCTCCATGCTCTCCTCCGACAGCGCGATCTGGGTGATGCTCCCTGCCAGAGAGGCAACGTCAGCTCTCTCTGCGGCACCCGGAGCGCCAGCCCTGAATCCCTGCTTTGCTTTCTACCCCCCTTCACCCCTCCCAGGCTATTTTCCACTCTCATAGTCAGGTTGTTTGTGCCTGGCTTCTTTCAACCAAATTAGCGAAAAGCAAATATTGCTGTTTCTCATTGGAACTGTGATTGTGAAAGGCTCTGGGGCTTCTGGAGGGAAAACCACTTGCCCTCCAGAAAGCTAACTGGAGTCCTGGCATCAAATGAGCACAAAGGGGTCAGAATAAAGAAGGGAACAGATAAGCCTCAGCCCAGCGATCCTTCTTACATCATCAACAGGGAGCTCTGCACCCCAGAGATGCCCTGATCTCTCAGGAAATGACAGGGTCGGGGTCCAAGCTGGTTTATAGAAGGGAAACGGATCTGACTCAATCCTAAATGTCTGGATCAAATTTGGGACTAAGCCAATCTGCAGCCACTGTAAGATGGAAACCACGTGCTTTCCAGGAGATTCTCCTTAGCCTATGGACAACTCTGCCATCTCACCCACCCAGGGCCTCAGAGAAAACCTGCCCAGCTGAACAACGCTGTATGGCTGGGAGTGGTCCTTTCCCCTAACCTCAGCAAAGAGATCGCTTTCTGCTCTGAAGCACGTGATTCACTGAGAATTTGTAACTGGAATGACAATCAAGTCATGTCCAGCCATCATACCCCATTCATGGATGTCCCGGTGACGCGGAGCAGGCGGCTCTGGAGGAGGTGAGCAAGCATGCCTAGATTCATTCCTGAGTATCAGCCCATCTCCTGCCTTCGTAATAGATCCTCAAATGGGAAAGACATCAGGAAACGCTGTACGAGCTCTCTCAGGTGTTCACTCGCACAGTGACCCCAGAACAGGGATCCCTTCAGGGTGAACCTCCCCTGGTTCCCAAGGCTGCCTCTAGTCACTGCTTCACACCCGCTGCTTTCCAGCCCTCGCAGAGCCGCCTGACAGCTGCTGCCAAGACCCCTCTGAGCAAATACGAGAAGCATTTTCCTTCCCAGAAACCAGAGCAGTCTCCTGAACAGTGGGACCGCCCTTGCTACACCTGGGGAGAAGGTGTAAAGTGTGTGTGGGGGTAAATCTGATTTGATTAGCCCAGGGAGGGAGAGCAGTGTCAGAGGGAAACTCTCGTAGCGTTGCTAACCAGTTTCCTACCGTCGGCTGATGTAGGAGTCTGCACCACGCTCTGCTGCCCCGGCACCGGTGCTCTGGCGCTGCTGATCAGGAGATCAAACTTGGTGCTTCGACACGTGTTGGTACAAACTTTGTCATGCTGGTAGAAGTCGATTTGCCCTGAGTCCATCATCTTCCTGTGCAGGGAGTGGGGAGAGAACCAGGCTTAGCTCAAATTAGCCTGGAGATAACAGGGAGTGTTCCACGTAGGAAAGCTACGGCCACGGGAAGGACGGAGAAAGGGAGACCCAGAGCCACTCTGCACACAAAATATCTCCTGCAGGGCTTTCAAACGGCAAATGCAAGGCATCCCCCAGCTTCACACACAGGGCTCTGGTCCTGTTCCACCCCCAGCAGGTACCAGGTCCCCCAGGCAAGGCCATTTCTGTACAGGATGAAGAATCCTGTACCCCTCGGAGCACGGGGCCAGGATCTCTGCAGGCTGCTGGACAGATAATCTGAGCCTCCAGGAGGTCTCCCGGGGACTGCAAAGCAGACAAAACACCCGCTCGGGATCCTGCAGCTGCAGTGATGAAGCCCTGAAGCTGGAAACAGTGGTAGGCAAGTCAAAATACCTCAGCATGATTCCTCCAAGGCGAATGGCTCTCTTCCAGTCCTTGAGGGTAGACTTCCCAGCCAGGTGAACAAAATGCTTCGGGCTGATCAGTTGGTCATTGAACTGATGAGGAGATAAACAAATCTCAGCAAAGAGGGTAACATCGCTTGGAAAGACTGTATTGGGACATCCAACACAGCCAGTCCACAGCTCATCCAAGCCCCCACTTCTACCCAGAAAGAGGAGATGCTTCTAACTCCGGAATGGGGACATGTGCAGGGATGACCCGCCAGCCATCGGCATCCGAACCACACAGCTCTAGCCAAGAACAGCACCGAGGGCTTTTGTACAAGCATGAACCAAACTAGCTCCTTCCATGAACACGTACAGTCATCTTGGAGATCATTCGTTCCTGTTACATCAAATGGCCGAGCAACATCTAGCTGACACGGGTATTCGCTCGGGCATCTGTTCTGTCCTGCTCCAGTGACTAAGATAGTTCCTGTGCAGAGGGGACTCGGCCTCAGCTGTTACATTCGCACACTCATGAGGGGAAAAAGGCAACAGCGAGATTTCTCTTCTCGGTGCAACCTGCTCACCGAGGAAGTGACAGGAGCGGAGGATCAGCACACCAAGGGAAAGAGACAAAGAAGAAAAGCTCTGGGAGAACTCAGTACGCATCACCTGCCTATCTTTGGCTCCCAGGCCCTCGTCAAGTGCCAAATCCCACTCCGCTTTAAACAGCAATCAAGGGCAGCACCGAAATATGAGGGGGCAATCGACCTTCACTCCTTAACCCACTCTTCCCCTGCTTCTCCTCATGCTAAAAACAACTTTAGCACTAACAATCCATCATGCTGCAAAGGCAATGTCACTCGGCTCCAGGACAAGGCTTGGATGAAATGCAAAAAGTAAGAAAGTCAAGTGCCAAGACCTCGAGAGCAGAGAAGGAACCCACTGCAAAAACTCCCTTACCTTTACACACTTGACGTTAATTCCTGGACAGACAAACTTCTTCCAGAGCAGGATGGCTTTGCTTTCCCCACAGGTGATGGGATAGGCAATCTCAATTTCCTCGTTCGTTTCAATGGTGCTGGGGTCTGAGGGAGAAAGGGATGAAAATGAAACTTTCCACCCAAGAAGTTCAGATCCCACAAGGTGGGAGCTGAAAGCTCCCAGGCTGGGAGATCTACACTCAGGAAACCAAAAGAAGAGCCGTTCCCGGTTCAGGATCAGTCCTCTCTTAAGTCTTCTCCAATTACTAGCTCTAACAGCAACTGGCATCTGCTTTTTAATACAGCAACACTCAAAATTAAGCTCATCTATCAGGAGAACGTGAGATCAGATAACCAACACATCTGCGAGGGGGGTATCAATGAGAACGATCTTTGTGGAAACAAAATGCTTGAAAATTTGAGGCACAGATCTCTCTCAGATTTCTTGGAGCTCTGGTATCTCTTTAGCAGCGATATCAGATATTTACTGATAATATATTCTCTTCACATGCAGAGTTTCTGCTAATACTGCCAAAAGACCCACGCCCACACAGGAAGCAGAACATCTAGTGACAGCACCTAATGACAGGAGGCTTTTCCCACAGACTCCTCAGGATGGCAGGGAGCCCTCGGAGCCAACCTGCTCCCTTCTTCCGAACAAATCCAACCCAAACCGTCAGGCTGTCTGTTCAGCAAAGAACCAGCAAGCAGAATCCGATGCTTCCACCGGCGCAGACACAACCACCATCCTCAGAACCATCATTCCTGCCTGCTAGTGTCTGCACACCGAGACTAGGGGGGAAATCTCGGCTCCCCTGGACCCCGTGGGAGCCCTTACCATTCACTGCAGGAGAGCCAGGATCTCAGTTCCAGGACTTTGAGCCCAAGCAGTAACAGCAGACACTTATTCCAGAGTATGCCCAGACCCTGCACCCACATCCATGCCCGGGAATCAGCATCTGCAGGGGCAGAGCCAGAAGGAAGCCCAGCGAACCGGAGACCCCAGCCCTGCAGAGGAGGGGATCCTGCCCACGCCGAGCGGGAACTCACCGATCCCTTCTTCTAGCTTGTGGATGGTGTGGGTTTCCACTGCCACTACGGCGGCGCTGGCCTCGGAGCCCTCTTGGTAAATCCTGTTGTGAAAGCGTCCATTGATAAAGATACTATATAAATAATGGAAAATTAAGATTCGCAGCACAGAGTTAAAAATTCAGTTGATTTTTCTGCCCTGACCTTGAGGGATGTGGATTTTGTTTGCTACACTTTCAATCACAGGCATTTTTTGGTGCACACAAAACACAATAATAATCCCAAGGACTGAAACACGCAGAGGCGTTCCCGGTCCTGTCATCGCACCCTCCACACTGCCAGCGCCACCGAAGCAGCTCTGCAGCGCGCTTCCCCGTGCCGCCTTCTCCTCTGGTTCCCGATACAGACAGTTACCCAGGACAACAGGAAGGGGAGCTCAGCGCCCCAGGATTTCCCTTCCAGCCCTGTGTGACGCTGCAGCAGGGGTGATCACGCAGGGAAGAGTCACCGTCAGGCCTACAGCCACCCTCCCCTGTGAATATTATCAAACTGGAACCAGTATTTTTACGTCCTGGTTGATCCAGAGTTCAATGGAAGTGCCTGGTGGCAGCTGCTTCTCTGCAGCGGCTGCCAGGGGTACCACAAAATTCCCTCCAACATCCCAGTTTCATGAATTTTAGAGGAGGATCGTTTTAGGAGAAAACCGGCAGAGAGGCATACGCAGAACTGCGCACCTGGGCACAGGCCACCACGTACAGCAGCTGCAGCGTGGCAAAATCCCGCCCTGGGGACTGGGAAGGAGGAGAGCAGGAGGACGCGCGGCTGGGGCAGCACCGTCACCGCCTCCCCGCTGCCACAGCCATCGCCGGGCGGCCGTGCTCCAGAGACGGCATCGCACGGACACGGCCCTGCAGGACAACCTCAGTCCTCGGAGGCCCCGTGACAGCAACACACACAAAAGCTTTTTTNGCCCCACCGATACCATCCAACTCACCCTTGCTGCACCGGCTGGAGCTGCAAGATCACTTGGGTTTTGGTATCCTCCGGGTTCTCCCCTTCGTTTCCGTCACTTGGTACAACCACCACATCACCCACAGGGACGCTCACTTCGGCATTCGCCATCTCTCACATGAAGCCCGGCGGTGTCGAGGTGCCGCGGTGCTGCAGAGGGTAAAGCAGAGGCAGGTCTGTACCGTGGCGGCACCGCTGCCCGTGCAGGCAGAGGGACAGGCAGCCGCGTGTGAGCATCATCGGTCCCGACGCAGCAACGGCCGGGCTACCGGGGACCGCGGGGCCGGCAGAGCAAAGCTCTGGCTCCGCAGATGGGACCAGGCATTTTAAATTCACCCCCCTGAGACAGACGCCAAGTGCCCGTCAACGCGCGCAAGGATTTCTCCTCTCCTGTCGATCGCGATAGCAGGGAACGACATCTCATCTCGCCCGACCATACCGAACCCACGGGCAGACCCCCCCGGTGCCACCCCGCTCGCAGCCCCCCCCGAGCCGGCAGCTTTCCCGGCGCAGTGAAGCCCCTCAGTGGGTTCTGGGGTGCTCTGAGCCCC
>VXBL01007259.1:1220-24218 GCA_013400195.1 Aramus guarauna
GGTGGCCTGTAGCAGAGCCCCACTATGATGTCCCCTGCCCCGGCGCTCCCTTTAATCCTGACCCATAGGCTCTCGGTCAGCTCCTTCTCCATCCCCAGGTGGAGTTCCATGCACTCCAGCTGGTCACTGACATAGACGGCGACACCCCCTCCTCCTCTACCCTGCCTGTCCTTCCTAAAGGGCTTGCACCCTTCCATGCCAACACTCCAGTCATAGGAGTTATCCCACCATGTCTCTGTAATGCCAATAAGGTCATAGCCTTGCAGGCGCACACACGTCTCCAGCTCCTCTTGTTTATTCCCCATGCTACATGCATTGGTGTAGATGCACTTGAGCTGAGCCATAGATTTCACTCCCAACATTGGCTTGTTACACTTGGGTTCCTCTCCAGCTAGCATGGTTATATCCCTTTTCCCCTAACAGATAAGAAGTGCTGGGCTCTGGCAATGCCTCATTTCAATCAGATGCACAGGACACCAAATAGGTTGTTTTATCAGGCACAAAGCAACAATATGAAAGAGTGTGGGTGAAGGCAATTACTATCTCTGAATAACACCAGCAATTGACCCTATACAAAGTGTAAACATAATTGCAGCTGATAACAATCAACATTCACCAAGAATCATACAGGTAACCAGAGCTTCATGAACACAGGAAAAACTTTCCACCAAAGACAGGATAAACAGAAGATACGACATACAGGAACAATTAAAGGCAATAAAAAGGAGCAAGGATAATCAGTGATGAGAGCTAGAAAAAGAGATTCCTTGCATAAATGTTAAAGGACAAATTTGAAGGAAGAGCATCTGGCCGCTAGAAAATGTGAGTCTGCTCCAAGGAACAGCACAACAGAGGCAAAAAAGAGCATATACGTAGTGAGGGTGGAGGAGGAATAGGACAGATGGGAGAGAAGAGAGAGGTAATGCAGAGAAGGGAAGGCAGCGAGAATACCAGAGGAGAAGGGAAGTACAATGAAGGTACAGACTGAGAGCTAAGGTGTACCTATCAGTGACCTTCACACTAAGGTGTTGGAAGTATTTTCAAAGCCCACTGAGGACACTTTGCATACAGAGTTTTCAGAGGTCAACAGTTACATCTCAAGGTGGAATAAAGAGGCGAGGCTCACGGAGTAAAACCCGAACAACAGGTATTTTTGGTCAGCCTACTCACGAACAATGCATCAGTCTGAAGCGGTGCACCAGAGAAGCATTTGGGCACCTGGCACCTGGTGGGTGACTGTTGATGTGGGAGCCACGTGTGCATGGTACAAGGAAAACAATGGACGGCTGACAAAAGATTATCAAAATCAAACAGTAATTCTTTTGATCAGAGGCCAAAGGACTACACTTTGTCTCTCAAGCCACACAAGGTAGCACATTTAAGTTGCTCCAGACTGACGCAGTTAGTTATAGGGTGGGATAACACTCTTTGAAGAGAGCTACGGCCACGCTTGCAGCAAAAGGAGGCATCCTGAACTTTGCATCCACCTCACTGCCCAAGAATACTTACTGTCTCCTCTCCTGCAGCGCCACTAAGATGCATAAACTCACAAAATCATGTTGGGGGATAAAAGCAACCTTCCCACTTGTCACAAACCGGTGGTTTTGGTACAATACTGACCCAGTATATCCATCTGTATAACTCAGGCAGATGCTATAATGGGCAAAACACCTAGTAAAATCTGAAGAGAGGTTTGAATCCCATAAAGCCAATGAGGTCTAACTGGTTACTTACTAAAGATTAAAGATTGCCGTATTTTCAAGACCTCAGTGCTTAAGTGTATTCCCTAAAGCCTGATGATGGAAATTCTGTCAGAAAACTAATAAAGGGGATAAAGTAGAATTTAAAATAGTCCATCTATTAGATATTGAAAAAAAATAATAAAATCCATTTGTGTTGCTATTTAGGGCCATAACATTTCTTTGAATAGGAAATTACACAATAATATTTGTATTAAGCTTAGATGTTTTCAAACATAAACTTCTTTAAAATAATCCAATTAAAGCACATTTTTCATGTTTAAACATATTCCAAATAACATGTGTTAGTCCTTATTTTGGAACATACTGCAAGCACTTGCTCTGTCTAAAAAACCATTTGCGTTCATGTAGATGTAATCTGATTAGTTTAATTTTGGTGTTACTATTGCTGTTGAATTTGCCCCCTAGATTGGGAATACAGTTCTTTCAAAGGAAAAAAAAATCTTCATTTGATTGCTCTGTTAGATTAGGTACCCTAGAAAAACCACCTAACTGAAATCTGGTTTCTTCCAGGAAAGCCAGAATGAATCACTGTTTCCTTTTCCTGCCACCCGCAGAGCCTGACCCTTCTCCAATTAGGGAAAAGAAAAAGCAGACAGATTTCTCTAACAACTCTTCCTTAAGAGAATCTTGCTGGTCAGTCTCAAAAAGTCCACAAAGAAGACAAGAGAATCATGTATTTGGTCATCTTCTGTCAGGCAGAAGACCTTACCAGCGTTTCCTGGCCCAAGCATTTGTACAATGTAATCTCTTGCTCTTGACACCTTTGAAGACTTCAGTGTGCTCATAAATCCTATAGAATCATAAAAGAAACTGGTGCCTGATAGGAAACCATAAAAAAATTGGCCTTTGGCTACAGAAACATTCCTTGTTTTGGAAATATACTCTTACAGACGATTGGTTTTAAGGGTTATTAGTGGCTATTTACCTTTTAATACAAGTACATTTACTTTTGTGTGTGTGGAAACACATGTACAACTTTTTTTTGCCTTAATTCTGTAAATATTCAATTAAGCTAATAAACATTTTAACTGAAACAAATTAACTGTGCCAGTGCAATATTTCAGTTTCAATTAACCTTTTAATTTAAATGTTCATCTGCCTACATTCAGTATAATTTAAAGCTGGTAAAAATCCAAGAAATCCTCAATATAAATGAAAGATAGCCTGATTGGAATGAAAATAAATTCTTAGGTGAGATGTCAGCAGTGATTTCCCGAGCAAATTGACAATAAGGAAGCGTGATGCATTTATGAAGCCTAGGGGTTATGAAAAGGAAAAAAACAACTTTTTTTTCCTGCTTTGCTCTGCTAACTTCAGCAGTATTAGCATTCCTCAGTGCACCCTGAGTTTCACTGCCGTTGTCAAAGGGTGCTTGAAAGCCTGATCTGCCACTTTTCATTCTAAGCAGCACTCCACACAAAAATACCCGTAACTGAAGGCAGCTCATGGGCTTTTAGTCTTCACCTCGTGACATAAACGCGTGAGAAATAACATTCTTAATTACAGTTAGTAGGTAGGTGGCACTGTGCCTCTCAGCCCTGCAAATCCAGTTGCTTTCAGTCCCGCGTTTGGCTGCAGGTCACAGCGAGGGTGGGCTGGTCAGCTTCAGAGGCACCAGAGCTACTTCAGCGTCGCAGAAGATCAGTACGCAGCTCGGCACATGAATAGGCTACCTGCTCAGTAAAACGAAGGGGAGACTTGCAGTTTGCGCCTGTTTTACTCTCCTTGACCCAATGTAATAGCGCTTCTTAGGTCACTTATCTTTAATGAAAGAGATCATGGCATTTAATCTTTTCTTCAGTCATTTTTCTTTGTGGAAAACATGAAAACTAAACCCAAACTCAATAATTTGTGTCTAATGAGATGCATGACTCACTTTACGTGTGTCTGTGTGTGCATCTGTGTGTATATGCACACAGAAAAGCACGTATATGAGGGTTAGGTTACATGAGACAGGCAGGGAGAAGGAGTCCTGTCGTAGATTAATTAATTAGTATAGCCTGAAGCTGACGGAGGAGGTAGTAGAATCACAGAGAGGAGCCTTTGCTTAGCACAGGATCTGGCTATGAGCTCTAGTCTTTGATGTTCAGAGCCAGAGACTATCTCAGCACAGGTTTATTGGGGGACAAATCTGTAGGAAGAAGCTCTGCTCCCTTTCCACTCCAAGACCTAACATCTCCAAGAGCCACCAGATGCCCTGAGCTGTTGGTTAAAGAAGCTGTTTTCTCCTTCTTTTACAGGATGTTAATTCCTCACTGAAAGTAATCATCTGCACAAATTCCCAAATGAGTCTCTAAGTTTTAGGGTCTCTGCACTATGTGCCCACCTTGTCCACCTCAGAGAGCTTGTCTTTTGGCTGTACCTATACTGCTCCATCAGGAAAAGAGGATCTCTCCTCAGGGCGTCACAGCATTTGGTATTTTTTCCTTAAGAGACTGTACTACCGGAAACAGGAGGCTGAACAGACTCTTTTGCTCTGCAGTGAACTTATAAGTTCTCCACGGTTCACGGCTGCAGAAAAGAACAAGCAACGAGCCAGAAAGTAAGGTAGCTCTAACATCTTATGACTGCTCTGTAGCATGAACTCGTGATCTGAGAGCGCTTGGGACTTGGCAATACTGAAGGCAAGTTCTTCAGAGGAAGAATTGTAGGAAGTTTGATCACAGGCAAATGTGGCCAGGTGGCAGCTTTACATCTCTCCCTGAGGCATTTATATACAAGCCTCCCTGCCTTGCTCAGTGGCCACGGCAGTCTGGGAGCCAGAGCCTCATTTTCCACAAGTTGTTGTGTGTGTTTAACCTGTTTCAGCACACCCTTAAAGCTGAAATGGGTCTTGGAGCTAGCCCTGCAGACATCCAAGATAAACATCCTGATGCCACAGCTTTTGTGCTCTATGAAGAACTGAATCAAATTCTCCTGGGATGATTTCATGGCGGAATTCCTTCCAGAGAGAACAGATTTCTTTAAATCTCCATGTTGAATGCTTTAAGTGGCTGGACCTTTTGGAAATAACTGGCCCTGGGAGCACAGTTCCTGCATGTGAAGAAGACACCCTGGACTGCTGTCAATACACCCACACTTCATCTGAGATGTGGCTCTGGAGATGTTAGCTCTCCCTTTGGAAATGCTTTTGCCCATTTTGATTCGAGCCAGATGAACATTTGGATGTGGAGCCCAAGCTCCTAGAGTTAGCATCTGCTACTGTAATCATCCTTGTACATATTTATCCCTAGGAAAATATCTCGGCCATCTGACGGCTGAGTGAGGGACTGGCCCGCTCCTCCTGGTGCGCATATTCTTACATCAATTAGTCACTGCAAGTTGTTCTGTATTGGAATTTTGCCTACGTTATTATTTGCATACAAGGCATATACACACCATATTACGTAGCCTTAAAATTTTATGTCTGTTTTCATTCCTAGTAATCAAGATCCCAGATTTCTTTCTTCTCAGAGGCTGACACACAGACATGTCAGTCCAACGGATTCATTTTTTTCTTTCCAGTGGAGTCAGTTTGGCTTTTCCACTGTTTTCCATGAAACCAAAAACTAGGAAAAAGATTACTATATTAATAAATTGTCTGATTTTAATCTGTAGGAGGGGCCAGATGAGATCACTCTCATAAATTTGTTGACACTATTAGCGAGTTATAGTTTTATTGCTGAGTAAAATCTGAAGAGCAAAATTGTGCAGTGAAATTATTTAGCAGTCTTCCATGACTTTCTCAGCTGGTTCATGTACAAGAGGCACCCATATCTTATAAGGAATTATTTGTTTTACTGCACCTTTCAGAGGTTTCAGTTAGCACTGGCTATTAATACATTGTGCAGTCTATAGACATATAAGACATTGTTCCTTGTTTTGAAGGTTTTATAGAAGATTCAATGGGATGAATTGAAAGTAAGTGGAACAAAAGCCCAAGGGGGGAGGGTTCATATGTACTCATAGATCTTAAAAATGGACAAAATGTGGTACTTGAAAATACAGTATTCTTCACCAAATCATGACCAGGATTGTCATCTTTATGAACATTCATAGAGGCTAATATGATCCTAGAAAATCCAGGCAAGGAACACCCTTTGATGAAGGAAACTACTTTTTGCTGTCAGTGCTCATGTTCCTTCTGTTCACCAGGCTTCACTGAGAATAGGATTTTCCATACCCATATTCCATAATCTCTTACCTTTTTGCTACTCTAGCCAAGATGACGAGCTAGACACTCTGTTCTACCTTTTGCTGTTGTTGCTTAATAATGAAGCCCCTAGCTGAGACTCTCACTTCCTTTTCTCCCTTCCTTGTGATAAACTATCACAGCTGTGATTCCAAAGACAAATGAAACTCACACAGAGGGAAGTACTTATCAGAGGGCGCTTTGTCTCCTTTTGTCTAGGTTCCTTAATTTTTTAATTCCCTGGACAAATTCACCCCTAGTGCATCTCCGTGACAGTCAGTTAGATAGTCTGTTAGTGATACTATGCTATGAATCACTTGCATCCCTGGTGCCTTATGCTTTGGGCCACAATAGATGTGCTATATTAGTGATAAGGAGCTCTTGGATGTTTGAATTGGATTCCTCATTCACCCAATTGAACAAGGTCCCTGAATCTAGATAAATTAAGCTTCTTTGATTGCTTAGATAATTCAGTCTGGATTTTCCTTGCTCTGCTTGAACTGGTGGAATCAGAACTAAATCACAATCCTACTTTGCTTGAGTTTTACCCTGTACAGCTAATCTTCCCCTTCCAAGATTTCCACCCTTTCCAAATCTCATTTTCAAGAATCCCAACTCAGCTCCTTGCAAACCTGTCTCATTCCGGGATTGTTAAAGGGCTGCTCGTTTATATATTTCTTTATTTCGCAAATTCTCTCCTGAGAGCTGACGAGCAGAAAGGCTGCTTCTTTCTTCACCTCCGTTAAAGTTGCCTCATTACAGCCAGAGAAGCCTTGTTTAAATCTGAGCTCTGGCCACACAGTCCTTACAGCATTGCATAAAACACGCTTGCTCTTTGCTTGTGGCAAAGTGGCTTACCCCTCAGACTTGGTTTGGTTATACTGTAACTCAGGCTGGCACTTGCCACTAAAAGGGGTGAGTGAGGGGAAGGCTGACCTTCACGCCAGCCCTCAGTTTCCACAGTAATGCTTCCAATTTGCCTACAGTGGCAATGAGGGCTTTTAAACACTGGATCACCAGGGATATAAATATATCTGGAAAAACAGAAAGGTCGCTTGAAATCTTTTACTTAGAGCAGTGGAGAAAGACTGCACGTTTGCATACCCTTGCTATGCCCTATGTAGAAGTGGTGGGCTAGGGCACTTTTTCCTTATATCTGTCTACTGTGAAACACACTGGAGCCTTTCCCATGGACTGGCTTCACACACACATCCATACCGTGTGTCCTGTGCTTTTGGACGGAACAAGGGAGTGGGTGAGTCCATAGCCTCACCACTGTTCCTGAACTGGCATGAAAAGCCCATGGATTTCTGCCTCTGATTCTTGTTATCTGTGTAAGCAGAATCATCTATGGAGCAAAAGCTTGAGGCTCTTAACCACCTCCTATGCTGTCAGGAGAGAAAAGCAACTATTTAGTGAAAAGAACAGGAGCCCAGTGGTAAGGAAGAAATACGTTCTAAGTTGCAGATAATAGAAAGTATTCAACATGTCGGAAATGCCTCATGGGAAGCAGGAAAAGTACTGAACCATCTAACTTGAATTTCAGGCATGTTCTTGACCCTCTCCATTACTGTTTTGGTCCCTTAGTTTTTCCCTTTCTGAAGTACTGTTGTCTTCCTCCACCTAATGGATGCTGCCTGAAAGCCCGTCACATTTAACCTAGTGATGCGCAAAAGCAAAAAAAAGGTGCATACAGAACATGGGAGAGTAAATAGTTTTTTGAGTTTGATATGGGCCTGAATAAACATATACATTCAGTACTGACATTATTTCTATTTACCTGTATGTGGATGAATGGCTAACAGGTTAAAAACTGTAATATCCTGTAGCACTGTTTCCACTTTCACATATTTACAGGTGCACTGAAGTTTGGTTAACTCCATTAACAAAACTGTCAGACTTAAGGAGGCAGCATAAAATCTGAAGGAGGAAATTACATGAAAATTAATTTGCAAGAAGACTCAGGCACCCTGATGCAGCTGATGGGGAGGGAGGAAGAAATGTTAATAAATGATAAAGACAGCAGATTGTTAAAAGTACTGCTAATAAAAATCACCAAGTAGGTAAAGCCCTGGATCCTGGCTGACGAGAGATATTCTGAACCACTGTGCAGATACTAACAAAACCAAAACTTGTTCAACACCTTGAAGTAACGCTGAAACAACAGCAAAAATCTACATACACTTTTGTATTGATTTGAGGGCAACCGCCTCCTAATCTGTCAGACTGGTCTCTCTGCAGTAAAGGAGTCTCTATAACAGTTTAAACCACTGTCAATATATCCACATTGTCACATGAACAAAGTAACTTTAAAAAAAAAAAAAACCTCTTGGAAAAACTAAGAGAAAACTTTCTGGGAAGTTCTGCTGCCACACCGAGGACGGCAAGATCTCAGGTTAACCGATGCAGTCGTACCTTACCTGGTTCTGCAGTTTAATACTGCCACGCGCCCCTATTCCTTTCCGCTCAGCACAACATGTGCGGGGAACTGGAGCGTTTGACCTTCCCCGGCTCTCCGGCAGAAACTGCACCGTAACCTTTACCTTCAGCAAGGAGCTGTGCTCATTTTCCCCCTCGTGCTCTGCGCAGAGCAATCTAATACACCTCATCATGTGGTGTGTTGCCATAGCAGCAATGAATCCAGCTGCTGCAACACAAAAGACTGACAAAAAGTTGGGTTTTTTTTTTTCCCCTGTCCACCCACTGAGTAAAAGTCAGGGTTGTTTTCTTGTGCAGCAAATCTAATCCGGATAGAACCATGCCACCTGTGAGAGCTAAGTTGTGGCAAAGTCTAAAAAGAAAGACATAATTAAACTGTATGTTTTGCTTTGGGGGACTTGGGGTTTATTTTTAAGAAAATATAGTATGAAATCACCAGTGATCCCTCAAACAGCTGATCAGTATTTTGTACTCCTGCCATTCACTAGTTTCAATATTGAGGTTCCTATCTCCATAGGAATTGCAATCACATAATCATGCTTGGCAGACAGAAATACAATGATATAGCTACAGAACCAGTAAAGGTGACAAACACCAGATTTACATCTTCAGAAACAAAACAGCCATGCACTTCCAATTGCAAAATTGTTTGCTTCTGGAACGGAACAGTGTTTATCTGGAAAATGCTAAACAATCATTATTAACACTGCCCTACTGCATTAAACATGAGTACTAACCATAGCAGAGCCTTTTGAGTTTAACATTGACGCTTTACAGCTTCAAATGAATTCTTGCACTGCTGAGACATCTTAGTAATACCATTCAAAGACTGCCTTGGGAAGTGTACTAGACTACATGAATTACCACCTCTAAGTTCCCAGTCTTGCAACTGCATCTTTGAGAACAAATTCTTCCTGTGAAGCAGGGCCATAGTCTTCCTCCAGCAGCTTCTGCAGACAGAAAAGGACTGAACGTGCAATGGCACCAGGCCTTTCTCCTGTAGGAAGTTTCTTCAAGAGCAGAGACTGAACTGGCAGCAACCTGGTAAGTGCCATACAAATTGTGTCATGCTTTTCTGAAGTGGTCTTAATGGGGTTTTCCCAGCAACCAGTCTTCCCCAAAACATGCTAGGCGTTTTTGAGTTGGAATCACTGCTTCTCATTTCCAAGATAAAAAGTCTGTGAAAGGTGTGAAAGATCCTATCACTCCAGGAGCATTCCAAGTAAGAACATAGTCCTACAACTGTATCATCAAAAGGTCAACTTTTCTACTCAGTTCTCCATTTGTCTGAATGTGATGGAGGATGCAGAAAGAACAGATGCTACTGTCAAGGACCTCAACCCACCTTGTTAGAGAGTCCAAAATAAAAATAAAAATAAAATGATAACCATTCATTCTCTCTTACTGCTTTATGAGTAGAGTCAAACTCTGTCCAAGTTAATTCATACTATTTTTACCCTATTTTCAGATAGGACCTGCCAAAGCTGTTTGTGGAATCTGTCTCTTACTGCCAGCAAAGGCTGGCTTTGGTGTTCACAGATGCCCAATTTTGTAGATGTTCAGAGCTGCAGCTGTTCTAAGAGACCTCTGCAGATAAAAAACAGCAATGCAGTCTCCTGGAAGAGTCACCTTACTTTGCCTTGAAGTAGGTTTTTATTTATTTATTCACTTCAAAATTCTATCTGGTATTTTGGATACAGGGAAAACACATGGTGCAAGAGGATTCTCCTCAGAACAATCTCTACAATTACTCAGTGTGTATCCTCTTAATTGTTACCACACGGTGAATTTTCTTCCCCAAATACTGACTATCAGGTGAAACAGATAGGCCATAAAGCACATCCGGAAGTTGCATAATGTGATTGAGTTTCAGTTGTTACACAGTCGTTTGCAAACTCTGTGATAAGTACTTTACACGCAAACAATTGCAAAAAGCCGTAAGAGCTGAAAGGCAAACAAACCTTCCGTGCATGTCTATTAATGTTACTGTCTGTCATGTATACTTTTGGTGACTTCACTCTAATTGCATATAGAGTAAACAAGAAAGAAAGAAAACCTATTGAGAGAACTTAATGGACTATTAAAGGAGGTCACCTGTTTCAAAAAAAACCAAACCAAACACAGGTTTTTGAAAAGCAGTATGGTCCGGGTCACCAGCTGAAGCTGAAGGCTGGAGCCCCAGCGGAAGCTTCCCCGCTCCCTGACCAGAGGGCTTTCCCACTCTACAGGACTGGTGGCCATACAGCACCTGCTCGCTGTTTATAGAAGGGCTGACAACACAAAGATTAACAGAGCCATAATTTCAATAATTCATGTCTGCTCTGGTGTCCCAAGGCTATAAGTAGACTCCTGTGTCACTCACGATTTCATGCCTTCACAGTCTTTATGTTTTTTGTTGTCCTCTCCACCCCACCCCAAACCCAGTTCTCCTTCACTCACAGGAGTTTGTAGTGAACTTCAGGGGACCTGCAGGAAAAGCAAGCCAGTTTTAGAAATTGTGCTTGTCAGTAATGGGGGACAGCCCTAACTCTTCACTATTTTTAACACAGTAGGCAGGCACCTGGAACATGGTCCTAAGGAAGGTGGGAACCAGCTTCCAGGTGGCACTTGCTTTTGTACAGAAAGGGTTGGGCATGACTTGAGGCATCTTTGCGTGCTTACTGTTCTGGAACAGAGGCAGTTAATACAGTACCTGGAAAACGCAACACAAAAATCAAGTCAATGTCAAATGTACTCAAAAGAAGGTTAGCGTGCCTTTCCTTAAACACCTCTTGGCCAGGGGTGGCCTTGCACAGCACATTTGGATTTGTAATACAAGTGGCTGCTTTTCCATCAAAATGTTTTCTCATCAGAAATGCTACTGAGACTTCCAGAGGGCTCTCCTCCTACTGCTGTGAGATAACTGCTCCTCTCACACAATACTCAAGCCACGCAAAATAGTTAAAGCCTGGATCCTGTGAGAACTGACTCCTTCTGGAGGAACTTGGTCTGTGGCAGCCATTAAGACTTGACTCTCCCTTTAAAACGCAGTGTGAGCACAAGAGACGGACTAGTGGCATTGCTCCAGAACTGATCCAACACTTCCAAAGCCGAGCAGGAACAGGCAGAAGAAATCACATCTCTTCTCGCCATCCCCACTTGCCTGACAGACAGTGTGACTTCCTCTGTGCTGCCTTCGCAGCACCTCTGCCCCATGCGCCGGGCAGCTGCTCGGGTCGATGAATAGAAAAGGCCTCCCTAGCGCTGCCTGAATGGCTGAGGGTTGGGCTGCAGACCCCAGGAGATTGCAAGATATTAAAAGCTAACACCTGTGGTTGAGTCTGTTCGCTGTCTGATTTCTGAGCCACAGATGATCACAGTTTTAGGCTTTCCTTTATATAGAGGACAGTGCTCACTCTTTTTTCCTCATTTAATTGCTTTGACGAGGAGCCAGGACTCTTAAGCACCATCGACCCATGCTGCACCCCGGCTGAGCCAGCCCCTGTGTCTTGGCAGGGCTGGAGCACACGGCACAGGGGCACCCAGCCGGTTCCCAGGGGGTCGGCAAGATGTTGTGCCACCTCTGGCTCCTGGCATAGAATCATAGAATGGTTTGGGTTGGAAGGGACATCAAAGATCATCTAGCTCCAACCCCCCTGCCATGGGCAGGGACACCCTCCACTAGACCAGGTTGCCCAAAGCCCCATCCAACCTGGCCTTAAACACTTCCAGGGAGGGGGCATCCACCTGTCTGGGCAACCTGTGCCAGTGCCTCACCACTACCCTCACAGTAAAGAATTTATTTGTAATACCTAATCTAAATCTACCCTTTTTTAGTTTACCCTCTTTAGTTTAGGCACGCTGTGTTGGACCCAGGCAAGTCCACATATGCCACTTGGACATCACCACCAGATGCTCCTCAGAGATCCGGGTCCTGAAAGCCACAACAACATGGGTCCAGCATGACTTTGGAGAACCCATGAGCTCCCCCGCAAGCTGGAGCCTGGCAGGGCAGAGGCAGCCAGAGGGCTCTGCAGAGCCTGGCTTCCGCCTGCCTCGGCTGCGGCTGTACCGGTGCTAACAAGCCAGTCTGGACTCAGGCTGACTTGGGAGCCCTTCTCAAATTAATAATGCTTTGGGGTGGAGCGGTGGAACATCTCCACGGTTGAGCCCCTTCATGGCACTGCAAATATTTTGTTCCAGCAGTGCTGGGGAGGCAGCGTGCAGAGACAGGAGACAGCAGCCATGGGGTTGGCATGGAGGGACACCTTGCACTGAGGCAGGTGGTCAGAGAGTTTGTGTTACAAAACCGTGGCCTTAATTTCCTAATAGCTGGAAAACGGTTGTGACAAATGAAATTTTCAGAGCTCCTTCTTCCACCTACTCCCACTCCCTGAAGATGCCAGTATCTGTAGCCAGCAGTGCATGCCGCTGGCAGCCAAAAGCCCAGGCAAGCCCGACGATGTGAGAACCCACGGTGTGAGAATCCACAGTGCCCTGAAAAATTATTTCAATTATTTGATGAGTGGGATTTCTCGCTCGGTGTGTGCCTCTGGTTGCAATTAAACTCTGAATGCAAAATAAAGTTCTTTCACCAAAACAGGTCAGAACGAACAAACTCTCTGCCATCTGGAGACTAGGCTCAGCCTTGCGTTTCACCTACCAGTGACGAGCCCACGGGGTGGCCGGGAGGACAGGCGTGCCACCCAGGTACGCCCTCACACCCAGCCCAAGGAGGAACTGTATCTTGACAGAGAGCAAGTAGAGCAACTCTGCCTGCACGCACCTCCGTGGCTGCATGTGGGAAGAGAAAAAGAGCGAGGAAGAAAGCAAGCAAACAAGCAAGAAGGATATACATAATTTCCAGCCTCTTTCCCATCATTCCTACCTCTTCCCAAGGTGAATGCACTGGCTGTGAATGACCTAGGATCCGGGAGGTTTGACCTGTATTCCCTGTACTGCCACAAGCATCTTTTTCCACACAGGACTGGTTTGTGCAATCCCTTGTTAAATATGGATGAGCTGCTCATAATTTTTTGCTATTTTGAATTGCTTTATATACTTCTCCTTTCGCTAAGAACAACGCACTGTCTACAACAAAGCATTGTCAAGTATCTGCCATCCATTTCATGACTTTGTCACATCTGGCTTTGCATTTTTTTCTCTCTCTCGTGCTTGACATGTTCCTCGCCTCGTCCTGCTACCCTTCCAGGGAACGGTTACTACGGCACTGAACACAACGCCAGCCATCGCCGCATGGAGCGGCACTACAACACCGGGGAGAACAAATGTTTGAAGACTGGACCACGACTACGCACCAAAGTGACAGTTTGAGCACTTCCAAAGCATGGTAACAAACATGCCAGGGAGCAGTTTGATGAAACAGCCTTGTTCTACTGATTCTCAAAAGAACACATTTTTAAAAAATCACCAAATAAATTAGCAATTAGGTTCCCTATCACTACGGTCACTTCTGTCCTCCTGCAGAGAGGGTTTTATTCAAAACGTATTTCTTCATTTATATTTTAACACATTTCTACAAAGGCAATAGCTCAAATGGCCTCAAAAACCATCTGGGCTAAACCAGCCCAACTACCGTCCTCTCACGACTCCCCCGAAAGCAACGTGGCTGCTGCCGGTCCCGCTCGGCAGCGTCCTGCTCTCACACCCCCCAACCCCCCAGCTGGCTGCCCCGGCAATCCTGCACCACCTCCCAGGTGACTTAGGTGTGAAGCGTGTGCGTGTGCTGGGGGCACACGTGCTGCAATGGGCACGCACTCATCATCTCATGTGGATGCTGAATTTTTTACATCGGGCAGGCAATTTTAAAAGAGCGCAAGGTTTCTTTCTGTGGCTCAATGATAAATCACATTTAAGATATAAATAGATGTAAGCAATGGACTAGGTGAAGAGAGCAGACGATCTGAATTTGCATATCTTCTATTTTAAGCATCTAATATGAATGACCTGAATTGCCCACATATAGACACCTGCCTCTCTACAATGAAGTTAAAGGGAATTGCTGCTCCTAACGCCGTCCTCTGAATTGCATCCAAGTTGGATGCTTACAGCAGATGGTATCAGTACATCTCCTAAGGCTCTGCTTTGAGGAGACAAACCCTAACCTCTTTAAAAATGAACAAAATCAGTTACAGGAGGGCAGACATAAATCCAGGTGATTCGGGGGCTGGAGAGACCCTCTGCAGAATCCCCTTATGCCAGAGTGGTCCAAACAGCTGCTGACAGATGAGCGACAAGGGCTTCTGCCAAAAGCTCTAGGTCACTTCATCCATTTATTTCCCCTTACCTCAGCTAACCAGCATAAAGAGGGTCAAGCCAGCACAGAAAAACAGACTCAGGCGGGGAAAATGGAGGCCAGAGGAGGAGGAGGGTGGAAGTCAGGAGGTGGCACCCTGCCCTCTGAGTCGGTGCCGCGGCGGTGCTGGGGCGGATGGTGAGTGCCAGTGGACGTTCTCCAAACCGGAGCTTTTAGGCAAGAAGCTGAACAGTATTTCTGATCACCTATCATTATGGATCACGCAGTTCTTCTCCACAATATTCCGGCCTGCAGCAGTGGCCAGATTACGCTCTCAGGAGGTAATTCTGGTTACTACAGTTTCCGTGGCAGTTTCAGTCGGACACAGCAGTCTTCCTCGCTTTCTGACCCTAGACCCAGGTTCCTCTGATAGGAACGGGTATTAAGATTCCTGTAAATACAAAGCTATATACAATCTCCCAGAACGTTTAATCCCTGTGATTATTAGGGATATATTTACATATCGTGGTTATCAAATTTTGTCTGGTTTTGTTATCATTTGGGTTTGGGTTTTTTTGCTACGTCTGTCACAAAATATAAAAATTCTGCCTTGTAAAAGATCTAAGGATTTTCTGTCCTCAGCTTACCATAAGCTATACATGGTGATGTTTGCCTCTGTAGATATGTGGTAGGAATCCTGTTAGCATTTATGTATGCCTCCCTAGATACTTATTCCATGCTTTAATTAACCCTAGGATTTGAGTCTTTCATGAGAAAATTATCAAGTAGGGCCACTGTAGTGTGATTTAACCACTCAGCCAGAGGGAGACAAGGATATTTTATTTTCAGAATTACAAAGGATATGCCAACAACCTTTCAACTACAGTAGTTCACTGACAGTAATGGCACCATGATAAAACCAAAGTCACTGAAAATAGTACCATGACATTAGCAGCTGAAAAGCTAAAATTGATATGCATGTCTGGTCCATTTTGTTGCAGTTAGTTTAAAGATATCAAGGGAAGTGTGCCGTATGTATCAGACAGAGTGCTTTTATAACCAGAACCTGGCATTTTATATTCACAGCTTGGCACAAACTACAAGGGAAACTGATGTGGAGAGCTCATCTCAGCCATTATCTGAGATAATCATTAAACTGCCAGAAATTTTAGAACAGCTAAGCATCTCTAGCCGAGAGCAATTCTGGAGGCCAGCAGGTAGAGTGGGACTGGAGCAAAGAGGCCACCAGCTAGGTCAGACCCCAGGACCCCCCGCCCCCATCTCCCCCAACCCCTCTTGCCACAAACCTGCAGGAGGTGACAATCTCCTGACGGTGTGGAGCAGCCCCATGGCCTCTCCCCAGTCCTGGGGACAGAGGAAGCAGGAAGCACCACCCTCCCTGGCACCCATCAGGACCAAGCAGGGAGCAGCACCCATCTCTGTGGGTGCTAACCCTGGGCTGCCAGCCCCAGCGCCCGGCCGATGCTGCGCTTAGGTGGGGTTTAGGCTGCCTGGAGCACCACTGAACAGCTAATGCACGCTTCACTGTCTGGAGTTTTCCTCCTCAGCCACGAATGACAGCAATCTTAGTTAAAAAAAAAACAACAAAACAACCCACAATTAAATTTTTGTCCACACGCTACTAGGACCTGACTGCCTATCTGGGCCTGAATGTGGCTACAAGTTAGGGCTGCGGGTTTCCAGAAGAGAAGGAAAGAATCAGACTCGGCTGATAGGTGAAGTAAACAGTGTCCAAACACCATGGCGATGAGAATAAATTCCTGCCTATCCACTTTTCTACGTGTCCTCTCAAGCTTGCTGCCGTGTTGCCCTGCTGCCAGGCAGCACGTGTGTTCTGCTATGGGGTTGCAACAGTATGCTCCCCTCAATGCTAGGAAAGTGATTTTGCCCTCAAGCATCAGTAATCGGCACAGGGTTTCGTCTGCGAGGCTCCTCGCTATAAAGAACCGCATTATTTATATAAACAGTCCTTAAAAGATACAATCAACCTTTTTAAAAAAAAAAAATCGCTTATCTGACTTTCAATTATGCTATTATTACGCGATACTTAAAATGACTTCAAATAAAACGATTCTATAAATAAATACTTTTTTCTATCTTTTGTTTGCTTTATGATTTGAACGACACTTTGTACTTCTGTTTGTGCAGCTTTTCAATATAATAGCAGAGGAGAGAGAAAGTAGTAATAGAATAAAAGTAATCTTGAAGTAAAAATATGGCTGAATGATTAAGGGGAGTGCACTAAGTGAAACTATTTTTAACTCTTACTTTAATATTTGATTATACTTCATGGGCCATCTACATTTTTGAAGGGAGAAAAAGATTTTGCTGCAATTTTACATACTGCTTTATTATCTTACCCCAAATGCTTTTACTTACAGTGCTTTGCCAATAGCCATCTTCTGTCCTTTTTAGCAACTTACCTTAACAAGTTTGGAAAATCAATCAATAAGAGTCAGTAACATGTCTGAGATACTTCCATCTCCTCACCGCTTTTGCAGAGCCAAGCGTTTCCCTGTATGTTTTTGCCCTAACATGGGGAGAAGAGCCCCACTGACTACAGGGCTCGCAGAATCTCATTGCTCCCAGCATTATGGAGTGGATCCAGACCCACGCTCAGGCGTGGACTTTAGACAAACACATCTAACAAAGCCCGTACCGCTGAACAGACACACTGCCGGAGGTCGCCGTGCCCCTGCGCAGGGGAAGCCAAAGCTGGTGATGTGAACACAAGTGAGCACTGGCACAGGCTGCCCAGAGAGGTTATGGAGTCTCCTTCTCTGGAGATATTCCAAACCCACCTGGATGCCATCCTGTGCGACCTGCTCTAGGTGATCCTGCTCTGGCAGGGGGTTGGACCAGATGATCTCCAGAGGTCCCTGCCAGCCCCTACCACTCTGTGATTCTGAGGCTTGCAGGATGTGCTGAAACTTAGCCAGCTCCTGCGCCCCTGCTCTGCAGTGTGGAAGAAACCCTGCTTTTGAATCCAATTAAGTACATTCATAAGTCTTGGGAGGATGGGAAAACAACAGATCTTGCATTGACAGAAATGTGACTTTGAAACAAAAACAACTCTTCATTTTCATTTATGGCCTATTTGCATTTTTTTTTTTAATTCATGCACTGGGATGTGGTGGTTTCCCTCTCCCTAAACCTCTTTGAAAGCATGTTAATGTGTCCTTTGTTTTTAATTTAACAAAAGTAAAACCGGACAAATTCAGCAAATCTAATACTACTCAGAAAGAAGTGACATTAACTAAATAGGGCACCATCAGCAACAATTACAATAATGTGTAAGTACCACGTCTGTCTGCTATTAGCATGAAAGCTAAGTATGAGGAATAGCACTGTAATGAATGTAAAAGCCTTCCTAGAGAAACCTTTAAGGAAAATATGATTACAAATAGTGTGTAAACCACAGGGCTGGGTTTTACATGACTTTAACCAAAGTGAGCCTGACTTTCCTGTTGGCAGTATGGCAAAGTACATAGTTACATAGGGAACAAAAGGAAAAATGGAAGAGGACAGAATGGAAGACGTAATGACAGACAATCTGAGATTGTTAACCATTGCAAACTAATGATCACATTTCAGTGGACTTTGCCACTGTGCAGTGCATGAAGCACTCCCCAGTGTCCAGCTGAGGGCACTGCAGTAGGACATCTGAATTCCTCCATCTGGCCAGAGGATGAATTACTACATATACTGATGTCCAAAAAGCTCCAAGTTTGCAAGTTGGGACCTCACTCACATTATCCACAACTTCTCTCACGTAGAAATGTTGTGCGGGAAATGGAAGCGCATCCTGGCTAAAATTAGCTCAGATGGTTGAACGGGCTCCCAGCTTCCTCGGGGAACCAGTTTGTTGCAGTCTTCAGATATGAAGCTTGAAGCAGACTTCAGAATTACTGCAGCAACCCAATTCCAAGTCTAAAACAGGCAAGCAGTTTCACACGTTTCTCTTCAACCTGTATGCGGTGAGCACACCTGGAAGACCCTTTCCTGCACCCACCCTCGTTCCCTGCGTGCGGCTCTGCAGGGCAGGGAGGTCCCTGGAAAGGCTCAGCTGGCCCCTTACCAGTGCATGGAGAGACTGTCCACCCCTGCTAACGGCAACTGGAAAACAGAGGGGGAAGAGCATGAGAGAGAAGAGGAACAGAAGTCCCCAGGAGAGGTACCACCCCTGAAATGGGTTGCTGGGGAATTCATCTGGGTTTGTAGGATGGAGCCAAGGCTGAAGCCAGCCGTCTGGTTTGCCTTCTGACATTTATCCAACTGTCTTCTCTTAAAAACATCCCATGAGGAGTTTTGGCATAAGAAGTTCTGGCAGGAAAGTCTGTAAAGAGTTAATACATTTGGTTTCCAGTTCTGGCAGGCTGGATTCATTTCCTACTTATATCACAAATGAAAATAAATTCAATCTTCTCCCTCTGCTTTTCCACAAAAAAGAAGTTCCCACTACATTTGAGTAGATAAGCAGCCTTTTTCCTCTGGAGAGGCCAACGCTGGAAAGCGAAGGAGTGATGTTGATTAAAAAAAGAGGCAAAACAGTCCGTGCCTTCCTGAGGAGACCTGCACAATTCTTACAAGAACCATACCGAGACAGCCTGGTGCTTCAGATAGAAGTGGCTCCTAGGTGACAATCCTTTGGATTGCGTCCCTGATCATTTAAAAATACAGCATCAACCCAAACTGCATTCGTGCTAAGCGAAACAGTAGTTTTAACTAATTTTCACTGAACAAGGACATTTCTTCATTAAATTCTAAAGGAGGTGCTCAAATAATTTTTAGCAATTTCACTGTTGTTAATTTAAGCTCTAATTTTAGTATCAGCTGGAAAGTTGAAAAGCATTCTCTTAAAATCAGTTTACCAGCTTTGATTTGGCAACGTTTTCTGTCTTTCATTTTTACCTAAATTTAACTACAGCTGTTTTTCTTTCAATAGCAATATTTGGTATTTGTACCAGACAATCACCATAGCAAGGAGGTATCTGGAACTGTGAACCCAATGGAACTGAGTGTTATCAAAATAGTTCTAGAAACAATATTTGACAATTTCTAAAATGCCACATATGGCAATACTTAGGCACATACTTCTCCCTTAAAACAAAAAAGAATTGAAAACTAATTTCTGGCTTAAGTCATGGATAAGGTTCAAAACTTAACTGACCGATTCCGCTCACCCCTCCCCCCAAAACCCCCCAGCCAAGCTAAAACTCCGTATTCAAACTGCAGTGTGTTCCCTCAGCCTTCACATTTTGAGCTGAGAACCATACACAGGACTGCCATCCATAGTACAAGGGTGAAACAAGAAAAAAATGATAAAACAGGTTTTTGATTTGACTGCTTATGAAAGATGAGCTGAGACTTCTAGGAAGCCAGGTCTCCTGGTGCCATGACACGTTTCACCTATAGCTGTCCTAAAACCTATCACCGTATGCTACCATCTTCTTACACTGTCTGTCAGTCATCTGGTAAATGAGCTATATCTAATCATGTCTCATTTCATCAGCACCCTCACATTTCCTACTCCAGTTCTACCAAAAGATGTATGCCGGTGTGAACCTGAACCTGTGGGAAAGACAAGAACTCCACAAGATTGCATGCACTACCAAACCCCATGAAAATTCTCCCTTTTGTTTTTCTCTGAGGAAATTCTCTGAGAAATCACCTTTTATTTCATGTGTACCTCGCATGTGGGAGGAGAGGCCAGCACCCTGGTACTCACTTCCTCACACCTGAGAGACACTGCGAGTCCCTGACTGTGCGTGGGAGCTTGAGGACATGCTGACCTGGTCCAAATCCAGCCCTTTCTGAAGACAGGGGAGCTTCCAGTCCCCAGGCCAGTGCTGTGAAAACCAGCACCTTGACTCCTGTTTCCCTGGCACACAGATGTACGAGGCATAGTGGCATTTCTGCCCACGGGGCATTGCTGCATTCCGAAATTCCTCCCCCTGTTCACTGAAGAACAATCTCGCCTTTCTTCTGGATGTAAACCAACAAAACATCAGACATGACAGGAAGGATTTCTCTCTGCTACTACTCACCTGCAATGGAAGCTCTGAAGTGCCCCTAAAATACACTCTCAAGCCCATACTTATCCCAAGCTTTGTGAGATTCACTTCTCTTTATCTAGCTTTGAACATCTTAAAAGCAGCGTCTGTCCTCATCCCACTGTGGAACCGCACCTCATTCTTCTCCCTAAAGCACCTCTTCAGCAATTTTGGACAAAAGAAAACCTGCGTCACTGGATGTTTGTATGAGGGGGAGAAGATGTTCACGGTGCACAAGAATCCTGTTGTGTATTGACCTGCAAGCGGAAAGGACTGGAAAGGACGGAGCCTTTCAGGTGACTAACAGCTACGCATTCTCAGGGATGAGTCTCCACATCAAGCACTGCAGTAGAAAACCCTCTATGACCTGATGAATGAAGTGCACTGTAGCCCCGGAGATAGAGGTGACTCTGCCCTCTTAGGATTCAAGCACATAGAAATGACTGATGAATTACATGGTGGACCTCTAAATAGATAATCTTGACATTATCCTTATCTATCTTTACAGGTATTATTAATATATCTAAAGAGACATGTTGGAGAAAGATAGCCAGGAATTTATATTCAAAGCAATCAAGTTGAATACAGCTGCAGCTGATTAAAACAGTTTTAATTTAACTAGTACCAAGAGAGTCAGTCAGTACTTGGGAGCCAGATTGCAAATAAAGTGTTTCCTTGTCCTGTAAGACTGAGAGCTTGGACTCCTGGCCATCCCAGGTATCCTGGCCATCCCGGGTCTCCTGGCCATCCCGCCGGTGCAGCCAGGGCAGCAGTCACCGCAGAAGTGGCAGCCCGGCTGAAATGCATGCGGATCACAAAGCAACCACAGCTAACAGGAGTGAGACAGGTCATTCAACTGGCGTGAAAAGATGCATAGGGAAACAGGTACGGACTCGTGAATTGTAGAATGAAAGCTTTCTGGGGTGGGGGGAAGCAATGCCCAAAATGCAAATCGCATACAGCAATATATTTATCTCGTTGTACTGTAGGAGAGGGGACAAATACACAGGGCACCAAGTGGCTCTTACCCCACAGTGTTAGTAATGTCGACCTACATCCCTCCAGACTCTCCTCAGGTAGCACGAGCCCAACTTTGCCTGCGATGGGTTCTTACTGTGACAAACTATGACAAACTTTTCACAGATGCAATAATCTAAAATTAGTTTTCAAAGGACCTGTGTGTGAGCAGGATCCACATTTACCTTGAAAATACCATATTCACCTAATTAGTTAAAAATCAAAGCTACTGATGTTCAGGAAAAGCTGTAGATTTCTTTTTCTTACTTTCTCTTTTCAACACTCTCCTCCTGAACTTGCCCCACCTGACACCATGCCTGTTGTTCATCTTCAGTTTAATAGCAACGAGGTTGGTCTCAGTAAGGAAATTATTTTAATAGTAAAACATACTGCACCCTTTGCGTAAATACTTCAAAATGAAATGTGGCTTTTACATTAAAGCCAATTATTATTTATATTTTAATATCACTGAAAACATTTTATTTTAAAAACTGTTCCAGAGAGGGATGAGAGGCAAGCTGTAAAGTCTTAAGGAATACAATAAAAGCAACATCATTCATAACTGGGTACATTACTTTTGGCTTACAGCAGGAAATTGGTTTTCGAAAAAAAAAATTGCAAAAGGACACTTATGTTAGAAATCACTTGTATTCAACAGTACTTGCAATAAATACTTAAAACTAGTAGCTGATTGTGGAGGGAACTTTACAGTTCTGACTCTTGATTTGTGCTGGCCTACAATTTTACCAGATAAACAGAGGGATTCTAGGCTCAAATTCTCTTGAGCCTGGAGGAATGAGTTGGGAGGTACACCTAGGACTTGTTTCCAGCCTGCTGATTCTCACCACACAGACACATGATAAGGACACGTTTCAGGGAATATGCCAGGCACCTGGGTACCTTACGTAGTCTGCAGAGATTAAATGCTTCACAGTGCATCAGAAAGCCCACGTAGGTCTGATTGTCTAAACGGGAAACTCTACTAGGAGTTCTGCTGTTTGGTCCATCTTTCTTGCTTAGTATAGTTGGGAGGAAGGAGAATGAATTAAATGAAAGAAGGGGAACCAGGATTACTCTCTCTCTTGCACAGTCAGCCCTCTCCTGGCACTATTTGGAGCTCAATACTGCAACCTTTGTTTCCCCTGAGAGCACCTCAAAATCTGTGTTCAGTTCCTGATTTATTCTCCTGTGAGGTCAGAGTTTAAAGCTCTATTCTCCCCAGCAGTGATTAGCTTCACTTACTTTTGCTACAGCTAAATCCAGTACTGCTACCTTAAATAAATGTTGGTCTTTTTTTTT
>VXBL01007259.1:24241-93277 GCA_013400195.1 Aramus guarauna
TTTTTTTTTTTTTTTTTTTTTTTTAACGACACTGAGCTGAAAACAAATAGAAAGCAATCAAATGAAAGATAATTGAAATCAACTTATCTGCTCAGACGCTACAGCAAGCATTACTAACGAAGTTCAGAACTTGCACACGAAAGATGAGAACATTTCTTATCATACAGTGTGAAAAGCCAAGCTGGCTGGGACTTTTTCCAACTGGAATTTGTAAGAAGAAAATGCTGATTTATCAAACACAACACTCATCATCTGCATACCCTAGTTTTGATAACAGTTTTGTTGGCAAGGTTTCTCAGGTCTAAGGTAGAATTTTTATTCAAAGCCCTAAAGAGGCCCATGCACACCCAGTAGTTAGGACTCCACTGATGACTGAGAAGACAGATACTTGGGTCCCTAGCTCTGTCACTGTAGCTCAGGAGCCCTGAAACTGGAATGCCACTCTCCTAACTTCTGGGATATTACGATGTATGTGTGTAGGAACCCATCTCTGTATGACATTTTGAAAATAGCTTTAAACCAATGATTAATGAAAACATGAGTGAGCAGTGTGCCCAGGTGGCCAAGAAGGTCAACAGCATCCTGGCTTGTATCANGGACATGGTTTAGTGGTGGACTTGGCAGTGCTGGGTTAACAGTTGGACTCAATGATATTAAGGGTCTTTTCTAACTAAAATGTTTCTACGATTCTATGAAAAAAAAGACTCACATCAACACTGACAGATTTCAACATGAAGAGGACAAGACTGTGTACACTTCTAATAACAACATCATTCCCAAACTCCTTCCTCTCTCCTGCTATAGTCACTCTCTCCAAACCTGAACAGCCTTGTAACTATGCTGGTTCCCTCCACTTTTCACATTCTTTTGCCATCATGCCTAAAAAACATGTCCAGGCAAATTGAAACAGAGCACATATTCATAAAGATGGCATTATTGTACTAATTTATAATCCAGGAAAGCCTGGTTTAATTCCCTATTCATTCTGCTCTCAGTCCCCCATCTATAAAACAGAATTAACAGCACATCCCATCTCACAGCATTTTCCCGGTGACATAGACATTTATGAGCCTGATGTGATAAGAGCATCATGGAAATATCCAAGACAGACCTTTTCCAGACCACTTCTGCTAGTGCTCTCTGGACTAGAAGCAAACAGGCCCAACACCGGGCTGCTATTGAAGAGAAGGACTACCTACCTCCCTGTCCCTCTGAGCCCCAGGTCAGTGTTCCTTGCACCGGGGAGGAGAGCGAGCAAGCCAGACCAGGCAGCGGCGGCCAGGAGAAAGGGAGGCTCCCAGGGAGGAGGGTGGCATGGGAAGCCAGAAGACACTGGGGAGGAGAAGGAGGAGGAGGGAAGAAGAGGGCAGAGTAACAGGTAAAGACATGATGAAAGACAGGATCAGAGCAGGAGAGAGGAGACACAGCGGAGGCAAATGATGGTGAAAATAGAGGGGAAGGTATAAGCAACTATAAAGGAAACATTGCTCAAGGCATGTGTGTCTCACCTATGAATCATAAAAGGATTAACTATCATTAATTGATGCTCCTATGAATCTATCAGCAGTTTCTGGAGCTGCTCAGGAAACCCAGCCAGAGTCAGTTCAGGTTCAGGTTTTAATGCAAGTTTTCTCAGAAGTTTCAGTTCTTACGCTCCTTGTGTCTTGTAACAACATCTGCAGTGTCAGCTCTGAGCAGCCTGTGTACGTCCCATTTCTCACTCCATGCAAACGCGCAAAAGGACATTTATCTTATCCCACATAACACACAAAATCTATCTCCTTGAAGAGTAACTCCATAATGTCAAATACCTTTCCTTCTTAACCAAAGGCATCGCTCCTTCCACCAGGATCAACATTAGATTAACACAAGATTAGCTGTGAAGAGTGTAAGCAAGGGAAACCGATTGATTTTCACCCACCACTCACATGATACATATCCAAAACACTCAGCCCTTAATATTTCATCAGTTACATGCCTGTTAGCCTCTCTCTAAACTACCATATAAATAATGAGATAAGAAAATAGCAACCAGCATTGCAACATGCCTCAGATTTCACTGCTCATTGTGAAAACATAAATGACCGCACATAAAGGCCGAGCTGGAGACGAGGGCACTTTCTTCCTCTGCCTAATTCACGCAGACAGTATAAAAGCTTTCAAACATTTCTTCTTCGGACATGAAAAGGAAAAAGCAGCTGCCTACACAGGCTGTTATTTGTGAGGCAGTTAACAGAAATCAGGCAGAAATGTATAGCTTTCCCTGCCTCTCACACGCCATTGTTAGGACGCAGTCTAATAATTGAGCAATAAATCAAGTGAGCCAAAAGTCTAAACATCCCTCCGGCTCCCTAAAGCAACTGCACCAGCTTTCATCTTTCTGGTTAATAGCACTTAACCCTCACCCAAGTGACATGAAAGGCATCATCTTCTGAGGAAGGCAAGGATTTCCCAAGGAATTCACTCAGGTATGCGCTACGGCCACTAGTAACAGATACAATGGGCGTGGGGGGGGAACCTCTTCCTTGGTTATTTTGACAGATTGAAAATTTATTTGCTAGAACAACAAATACAGCTCTGACACTGTTGTGTAGGGCCTTTAAACAGTACAGGATTTTGTAGCAATTTCCAGCATCTTACTGCAATTTCCCATCCACCCACCTCAAGAATGAAATGGTAAGACATGAATCGACAGCCCGTTTCACCGATCAGAGTCCTTCAGATACCATTTCTAAACTGAGTAACTGCAAAAGCCCTTGGGAAAATCTTTGCCTAATGTCAATAGTTTGATTTGGTTCTTCGTGGATGCTGTATTTTTCACTAGCTATTGAATACCTCAGTACTTCAAGCGTACAGCAAGTAGCACTCAACAATGTTTTTATAGACCAGGCTTCCCCTTGCCCTAGCCCCCAGAGTTTCAAACAAATACTGTTCAGAGACCTGTTATTATGTTCTTGTTATTTCCACTAAGGCCTTAAAATTACACTAATCTCTGGCCACAGAGTGAAATCAAAACTACGATTCTTCTCCAGAACTCAAAGGGCACTTGGCTGCAGGACCCAGCTCTATTCACAGCAGTTCAAACACGGAGATTTTACTGATTTTGCTGCTGGATGTTTCTGGACCAGCAGGTTTTTTTACCCTGAAGTCCATTTGATATTCCTGTTGCATGTACACACAGTGCTGAAAGCCTCTCCACTCCTGAGCTGAAGCTAGGATGCCATCGGCACTGAAGCAGCCTGTGACTGAGAGGTCACTCAGCAGCACAAACCTGACCTGCAGCTGAGACTGTCACGCAAACACGTTGGCACCAAATCCGCCTCAGCATACAACACACAGCTCGTGTTGGCTTGACACCACGCATGGGAGGTCGCCCCATCAGCGCTTTTTGAGCAGCTCCGAGCTTGCAGAGCAGGGATCGGTGTTTTGCCACCTCCTCCCCCGGTGCTAGGTGTTAGGTGCCCCAAGGCTGGCTCTGGGACCTGAAAGCCTGACGTGTTGTGCTGCCAAACAGCAGCTGGGGAGAAGGTAGCCAACACCTGCGGAAGGATGCCCCCGATGCTGCTTGTTTTCTTTGGCACACTACAGCTGCCGCTTTTTGCTTTTTACTCTCGATTCAATACGTGTTTCTGGGCAACAGAAATTGTCTGTGGCCAGTAACGGGAGGAGGCTTTTCCGTTACTTATTTCCTGGTCACTGGCAGAGGACAAGTCTCTGTGATGGAGGTGCTCCCTCTCATGTCAATGTTTGCATGGCTGCAGCCTGCTCTGGTGCCATTTGGCTATAGCCTGGGCAACGTTATGTGTACAGATACATCCACCATGCATTTTAAGGTCCAACTTTGCTCAGCCAGGCCTAGGTAGTCCTGGGTGCAGCATGAGCACAAGGTAGATATCAAACTCCAGCAGTGCCTTTTCATTTTGACGGGGAGAGACAATGGAGAGAAAAAGCGCTACCTACAACACAGGCCAGCAGGTCTGGCTCAGGGCACGAAATCTGGGGACGTGCACACCACCATCTGATCATACCCCAGTGCTGTTAAACATGGAGACCTCACCTCTGGCTCAGGAAGTCCTCAAGTCACAGATGTCTCCATGCTGGGAAAATATTTTGGGTGACCATTAGTGTTTTTTCCCTACCTCTGGCACCCGTGATGGTTACACATGCGACACACCAGGGCTGTTGGCAAGCTCTTACATCCACAAAGAACACAGCTGTACGTTGCCGCTCCTCTGGCAGCAGATCTGGTGTAGGAGCATCCTGGGAGCCAGATGGATAAAGGAGCCGACACAGCTATGAGGATGGTGACCCCAGTATGAGGAGGAGGGATGAGGAGCTTGGGATGGAGAAGGGATTTGCCACCAATGGTGCAGTAACACGGACCCATAGCCTCCAAAGCTGTGCTGCCAGCTTTCCTCCCTGCTTACCAAATGGAGAACATGACACCTGTCTTGGATGCTCCCTTGGCCATTAGTGACCATCACACACCCCGAGCAGATGTTTCAGGCTGTGCAGCCTGACAAATTTCCCCATGGACTAGAAAAACAAATCTTTTCTTTCTCCCCTGCCAAGCAACTTCTTGTTTTCTTTGTTTTATTTTTTTTTAAAAATGAATTCTTGTTCTGCTGCTGAATAAGACACCTGCTATTCAGCAGCAACTTGTTTGTTCTGGGGGAAGCGGAAAGGGCTTGGGATAAGCTTACTATGTTTTAGCACAATTCAAAATACAAAGGATGCCTTTTCAAAAGCTGTATACTACCTCTCTTAGAGAGTGGAGCCAATGCTTTTACATATTACTGCGTGTTTTCCACGGAGGCTGTGTCTATTGTGGCTGCTAGGAGGTCCATCAGCTAAGGTATGAAACCAGGATTATTTTTAGAAAAATACAGGCTGGTAGAGGAGGCAGCATGCGAGCAGAGATGCAAAAGCCGTTCTTGGCAATGGATCTTGTCTCCTCAGGGCTTAAAGGATATAGCTGCAACAAGACCATTTTATGCACAAAAACAGAAAAAAATCTGGCTCGGCCTACTGCCTTATTTTCCATGGCACTCTCCTCTTCTCCTTCTATGGTCCAGTTTGATACTCTGCTCAGTAAGCAGCTAATACATGGCTCTTTTGGTTTCAGAAGCAAAGACTCAAGCAATATTAATTTTAAAAAGTAATTGCACTTTTTTTAGGCACCAGTTGGTAGACATCCTAGCATTCTACCTTGGATGGTCTCAAAATAGCTTTCTCAAAAGAAACAGTTTCTCATCTGTCCTTCGATAGAAAAATCTTCCTTACCTATTATTAAAAGTTGCATGCTGAGAGGGTCTCTACTGTGTGATCCGATTCACACAAACAAGAAAAAAATAGAATAAGCTGATAAATCCATTAGCTAAAATTATGTACTGCCAGTAAAAGCTCACAGTCCCCTGGAAAGTTATTCTGAAAGTCCTTGCCATTAATCCAGGAGAAGGCAAGCCTGTAAGAAGCAGGCTTCTGCTTGTACAGTGTACATTTAACTTGAAAACAATGCATCAAAAATGAGTCCCTGCTTCTTGTATAAAGCTCAATGAATTATAAACCATGTGGCTTGTGAGCTCATTTCAGGCACTAAAAGATTGAATTTTCTCACCGTCAGAAAAAATGCATATTTGCATTGCACAGACAGCTGAGCTTTCAGGAGGCTAATTTGCACCAAATTTCTGTTATAAGCTTGGTTCAAGCAAATAGTTTAGACATGGCCCACCCAACTAGCTCCTAAGCCTTCCCAAATCTGAACCTCTACAGTGGCCACGTTTAAAAAGATTTGGCCACTGCCTGTCCACCATAGCTTGGAGACCATTCAGATTTCCGTTCCTAGCTATGCCAATGGTTAAGGCAACAAAACCTCTTTTTTTTTTTTTTTCAGGCACAAATGCTCCTTTCAAAGCTGAACTTGAACATCCCAGCTAGATGACATACAACAAGCCCAGCAACTTCAAGCACCCCTCTTTGCAGTTTGGCATGCTACACCATTCAGATGTCCTGAAGAGTAACAGACTCAGCCTTCCTCATTGCAAAGGGGCTATGGGTTTGACAATTGGTCCCATGGCACATTATTACCACAGGGACAAAGGCAATCCCCAAAGAAAATGCAGCCCAAACAGAAACTTGCAGGTTAACATGCAGTACTGAATTGCAAAAAGAAACAAGCTGGAAAACGTTGCAAAGCGAATATAATGTGCTTGCTGTTTCTCTCAAATAGGTTTTTCTGCAGTAGCTGAAGTTTTGCTGGCCACATATGGCCATATGGCCACTATACATAAAGGCAGAGTAATACATTGATACATGCTAGCCAAATCCTGTTTAGGCTTGAAGCTCCTCCAAGTGTCAGAGGGAGCTGAAGTCAGAGTGCTTTATCCGTCGGAGGCTTTCGAAGTAGGTACGTTAGAAAGTGGGCAAACAAACAAAATTTTTATCCTTGACTACACAAAATCAGGAGTAACTTTTACTTCTATATGCAGAAGTAAAAGTGGAAATTTAGGTATATAAAATATTCACCTGACTTCAACAAATCTAAGAGATTGCACTTTAAGAAGGATCCAGGGGAAACATCTTGGTATAAATTACAGTGTTCTCCTTTCTGGCAACACCTGAAAATAGATCTCTGAGGGGGAGTGAAAACCGGGGTGTCTCATGAAGATGTTGCCTCCAGACTTTTGTTAGATACATCTTTCATTTGGGTCTTAACCTACAGAGTCCTAAGTTTAATCTAACTGCATTTTCCAATCCCTTATCTAAAATTAAAACTGCTGTTACCTAACCTTATGTATGATTTTTGTGCACTGCATGGAAGTTTTTAAGAAAAGCCTATCACGCATCCATTATATGGCCTCCGATCTCACAAAAACTTTCCACGAAATGTCATTTGGGACACCAGTAATTGCTATATTCATTTAGTTTAGTAAGGATAGCAAGAAAAAAAGAATCACTAACAGCATTTCACTACCTCTGGTTCCCACGATCAAAATGGTAGCAAGTGTGGGGTGAGTCCCGTGTCGGTTTTGTTCTGCTTCCTTCATAAGCTAGGCCCTGGCAAGCGTCCTGCACATGCAGAGTGCCTGTGAAGTTTGGTACACATACGTGGGCAGTGGGAATACAAAGTGCTCAGGTAGTTCCCCACGAGTGGGGAACGCCTGAACGTGTCAGGTCACCCAGTACAGAGTAGCCTAAACCTAGGGCCAAGAAGAAGGTTGGTACATTCAGGTACTGACAATGGTTTTACCCCACCTGTTAAGCCAAGCCTCCATAATTTCTCCGTAACACAGCTCTAGATGGAAAATCTCCATCAGTATTTTAGATGGTAATTTTTTCCTGCCTGCATAAAGAAAGACACACAACAGCATACAGCAAGCATTAAATCAAGAGGTTTCCTTGCTTTTGGCCCTGTGTGTTCTTTGAGTTGTTTGTAGAGCTCTGCTCACTTGTCCTTGCTTTGTTTGTGACCTTGAGAAACAATTTGGTTTACCATGGAACAGTGCAAGGAGTTGATAAGTTGCCACTTTACCGTTAACGTCTGATTTTGTGAAGGTTACTTTTGATTCCCATCGTTCCTGTATACGGAGAGCCTCTCACTTTATCTGAAGAGCCGCATCCCTCCTGCCTGTTCCTTTGCTTTGCCCTTTGGCAGGGAAGACACCCTAAAATAATCTGACGGACGGAAACACAATTGCTTTTACAAGCACAGTACTTCATTATATATTTGTGTTGAAAACAGTTTCCAGAGCCTAGAGTATGTCAGCAAAAGCCAAAGAAGAGAGTGTTGATGTTGTTATAAGGTCAGCTCTTCAGAGACAGTAGGCAGCAATGTTGGCACGCTGTCAAATTATCACCATGGCAAAGATGGCAGCTCACAGGCAGTGATTCAGCTGCTTTGACAATACCAAGGCTCCAGCTAAATGTGAAGATAAGTTACTCATACTCCCTCGCACGCGCGCACGCACACACTCGCATGCACGCTACCTTGGGAGATTCTTAATGCCTTTTTTTTTTTAAAAATGAAGTCATAGTTTTTAAGAAGGAATAGATGCAATGTGCTTAAGGCTGACGGATCACAGTGAAAGCTCCTTCTCACACACATACGTTGCATGCATACATACGCATACCTTCCTATAGACAGTCTATTATTATAAACAAGTTTTTCCTTAAGTAGTTGAAACAGTGAAACCTGATTCTCAGAAGACTTCCTTCCTTTGGATCTCATTCCAGCTTCCGCTCTCGGTAATGTCACGACTTCTACGGTCATGGGGAGAGGCTGCGACAGCCTCCCCAGGCAGGAGCCAGCAGACGCGGTGGCTTGTCGGGGGCCACCCACACGCGGACGGTTCAGCTCCCACCACCAAGGAGGTGTAGCTGCTCAGTCCTGCTCCCCTCTTGCTCTCTGCGGCATGTATTTTGGCTTCTCCCCTCTGCTCACGTGCCAACATTTTTATGACAGTAATGGGAGTTTAATAATTCTGGAAATCTCTTTTACACATACTTTGCCCTCTTGCTCATATACAATGAACGTCTGCATCCGTAATGTTAACAACTCCATTTACCATACATCGAATATATCCCTGTACTCCAGACAACATCAGAGAACTCTTGCTGAGGGAGGGAGATGCTTAAGGACTATGCATAAATCGCAAGTCCTCTTAAAACTACAATGACTGGCAGGCTTTTGGGACCTGCTCTGTAAAAATGCACAAATTTCACTTGAGTTTTTTTATTGGGATGTGTCGTTATGAAGTCACTGCTTTTGTTTAAATTTGAGGGTCTGGGAGGACAATTTAAAATAAGCAGGAATGAAAAACAGCTTGAGATAAACTACCTCCAGTAAACACTGCAGGGTTGTTAGGAGACAATGCCAGCACTATTTGCTCTGAAAAGTCTTTTTACAGGCTGAAGCAAGCTATAAACTTCACTTTGCTATACAAGGTGCTTTGTTCTTAGTTTCGATATTAAAAAAAAAAAAAAGCTTTTGTATCTGCGTGTGCCCTGCAGTCATGTCCTCACTCCATGTTAGGGCAAGAACGGGGTGTGCATCAGCTGCCTCCTCTCTCTGCCTTGGCCTGTACCCAGTAACTTGCAGCTTTTCCAGAGGAAAATGAAACCCAGCGTGGGCAGGTCCTGTGCACCCTCACCAGGCCCCAGCTGGGACCCGGCAGGGAGGACTCAAGCCTTGATTTACCATCCAAGAAGTGGCTCCTGCAGGCAAAATAATGCAGCATTTCTGTGTGAGCAGGTTTTTCCCCAGGAAAGGTACAGGGGTGGCTGTACGGTGGTGTACGCTCAAGGGCCAGGGCGAGGACAGCCCTGCAATGAGCAGGGTGAAGGACAAGCCCATGCCAAGCAGAAAGGGTGCGGTGGAGGCTGTGCTGCTTCCTTGCCCAGAAGAGCCTACCAAAGGAAGGATTTTTGTCTTTGAAGCAGAGTCATGACCCAACTGATCAGCCCCTGGGGCAGTGCAGGTCCCCCCTGCTCTCTCCCCACCGTGGTCCTTAGACTCCGCAGTGGGTACAGTGTGAAGCAGGAGGATGCAGACACCTGGCTGCTTATGAAACAGCAGCATTAGTAGGGCTCTCCTTGCAGTCATTAATTCCAGGAAGTCTCCTCATTTTCCAAAGAGGAGCTGTTAAGAGGGGAACATCACTCAGTCTTTTGAAACATAAGGATTTCTTTCTAGAAGCACAGGGTCTTTGAATGCTTCAGAGCTCTCGGGAGCAAATCACTGCCTAATGATGATAAGCATCTCCCTGTGCTTATCCAATTGATAGGACATGCAAAGCTGAAATTTGGCACCAAGTCCCTCGTGCACCAACACTTCCGTGTGGCTCACTGCAAGTCCCCATCCTTTGCAATCGGGGGTCGTGCAGCCATTCACTTGCTGCCTTACTGCTTCTTTATCCTTTGGTGTTTTTTGGCGCTTGTGAACAGAACAGGCCACAGACAAGCACATCGTACCTGAGTGCTGTGCCGGTCTGCCTACCTTCTCCCCTTCCTCCTCGGGGTGCCTTTCCAGCCAGACCTGCACCTCTCTGGACTGACGAGTGTGGGTTGCAGGAAGGTCTCGGTTTGCTCTGGCACAAGAAACACAGGAGGGGAGGCAAGAAGCTGAGTCTGCTTCTACATATGGCTGTTTTTTCCAAAGGAGAGATTATCACTTTTTTTTCCCCCTTTCAAAAAGACACTCGTCAAGGGAATATTAGTGGAAAATGAAAGACAGAAGCTGTGTTCCTGCGTGTGTGATCAGGTATGATTACAGAGAGGAAAGATAAATGTACTTTCAGCGAGTACAAGGGCCACTGTCAGAGCTACAGGAAAGGGGAAAGGCATTCGCCCATTAGGGGACTACATAAAAGGCAGGAGAGAAAAGAAGTGAGCCAGGCAGTGTTTTCAAAATGAGAACGTACATATGGATGCAGGAGTCTAATTTTAATCATCCACGTATGAAATGTTTGGCCCAGCTCCCAATCTCTTCTGAGCGGGAGCAGTTGTTTAGGATTCCCTTTCCTGGCAGGTGTGTAGGCTGTTCCCTCTCCTCCGCGGCGGGGTCCAAATAAACACTCCTGGTTCTTCTCAAGGGGAAAAGAGACGCACAAAGGAGACGCTTGCCATGCAGCAGGGCGGCGTTGGTTCCCCTCCGGCAGTGAAAACAGACATCAATCAACACTCCCGGCTCGCTGGCGGGTGGATTTCCCTCCCACCGCCATCGCTGCTCCTCAAGCAGGTGGCCAGGTCTGGAGGAAGCCTTATTTCCCGTCACCCACACGCACACCGCTCGGCACAGGGATGCCAGTAATTTTCTTTTATGAGGGTGGGAAGCAATTACTAACTCCTTAAGCTAGGGAAGAGTCTCCTGAGAGGCATGACTTCTTCCTTGCTAGCATTGCCATATGCTGCCTTTTACTTCAGCAAACTGTAAATGCACAGAAAAAGGCCGTTCCTTTTTTTTTTTTTTTTTTACCCCAGTACCTATTTATCCCAGCCATGCTGTTCAACAAGCACTGTTCAGAAGCAACAACGTTAGGCTTCTTATTATTCTTACAGGTCTTGGACCTTAAAATAAAAACAGCCCATGCCATAATGAGGGGAAAAGATACTACAAATAACTAGAAATTACATTTCCCAGCTGCAGAGCGGCTCCTTTTGTTATCATTAGGCATCAGTCTGAAGATCGGTAGAAATGTGTTTGCCAAAAATTGATAATCACTGACTTCCTGTTATAATACATGCTTTGCAGATCATCTTACCCATTCGGGAAGATTGATAGCTCTCATTTCATTGCTGCTGACACTGGTCTGCTACCTCACAGGAAAGAAAAGCAAGGAAAATAGAGCAGCCTCTCAAGGAGGTTAAAGATGCATCGGAGACGTTTGTTGACCCAAGAGTGCTGCATGAGAGGTGTGAGTATTGACCAGCAACATCTTGCAAACTCATTCATTACCCAACTGCTGGAAAATGAAGTATCATAAATATTTCACTGATTTTAAGGAACCTAAGGAATGAGCCACAGTACTGAAATTCAGAGATCAGGGAGGAGGGTAGAGGGAAATGCAAGAGAGGTTTTTTTCAGCAGGAACTATAAATGAGTAGCTCAACCCATCTCTAATTCAAGATTTAAGGCCCAGTCACAGCAATACCATTAAAACCCTGGATGAAAATATTCCTTTAGAAAAATGTAAGTAAATGAACTGCATATAAATTAATGGGAGCCAAAATCAAAGCAAACAGCAACAAAAGCATCTCTGCAATAAAAATCTGAAAACGCTTATGACCTCCTGAAAGCAAAACGCACCCAACTATATACTGCGAATCACAAATCACTGCCAGCAGCAGAAAGTATTTTAACACTCTACTGATTTTGGAGTTTGGAATTAGTTCTGCTTAAAATTTTATAGGGGAAAAACAATTTCCGTAATTCCCCTTTGTAAACATAAATTTTCTCACAGGCAGGCAAGTCTTGGGTTAACTAGCTCCAAGACTGCAGATCCTGCCTCAGTGAGAGCATTTTCAGAGACGAGATATAAAGGAACATTAAATAACTCTTCCCTTGCAAGCTAAAAATAAAACACGTGAATTCCTGCTTCCTTTCAAGATGCTAAAACAAGCCTTCAAACAGTTACTTGAGACAGTGTTTCACTGATTCGTGCTACAACCCATCCTTCCCTCCAATTTATTTTCTGTCTGTCCTTGGCAATTATTACAGAAAGTTCAAAAAAGGACGAGCCTGGGTATTGGTTCCCTGTGGAAAACATGATCCCTCTCAACTCAACAAATAACTCTTGCTACCCTTGTTATATTACCGGGCACAGAAAGGACAACCCAGCTCCCGGTCTCAGGCACACACTTTGCCCGTGCCCCAGCACCTTACGCAGGCAAGGCTTCCCTCCCTCCACACCATGCCCACCCTGCTCTCCACGCACATCCGGGACGGGAGCTGCTACAAGAGCCAACACACCCCTCATCCAAAAAAGCAGGCGGCAGGTCCCCGCGATACATTTTGCAGTGTCCAGAGCTGGATACTGCCCTGTGCGACCAGCCTGGCAACTCAGTACTGCAATCAGACTACACCAAATACGTCCTTCCCCACCAGTGAAGCCTAATTTTGTGCAAAATGGTGTTTTAAAGCTGTTTCCAGCCTGGCAATGTAGCTGAGGGTGGATTCTTTGTGCTCAAATACAGCAGGGGAGTCTCCTAATCGATTCACGGAGCATCTGCCTGCCTGCCAGCCTGCAGGCACCGGGGCAGTGAGAAGAGCTGGAGTCAGCTGTGGGTTTACCCTGGCTTACTGCTGCCAAACGAGCAGGATCCGTCCCAAAAGGAAGCGAATAAACCAAGCTGGGATCAAAGCGTTTTGAAATCTCAGCTAGGAGATCTCCTCCGTTCACGGCGGGAGGGGAGGACGGGGTCAAGGCGAGAGAAGAGCTGCGGTATGTCTACCCAAGACCGGACAGAGGGACAGCCACGCCAGCGTGCAGCCCTGCCAGCCCCATGGGGACGGATCCAGCTCCCGGGGGTGCTCGGGGAGCCGACGTACTGGGCAGCAGATTTGTGAGGAGGTGGAGGCGGTGCCATGGGTATGCTCCGAGGAGATAAATCCCGGTATCCTCCCAATTCCTAGGCAAGGTAGTAAGAAGCATTCCAGGGCTGAATGTGGGTCAGAGATTATTTTCCTTAATTGCTTGCTTTGTCTTTTAAAAGTATTCTGTTAAGAGAAAAGGCTGAATTACAAAAACCCCTTACATGTGTTTTTCAAAGATGTCAGACTACTTATGGACCTGGTTAATTTAGCTTTTCACTGAATATGCAACCACATTCACTCCGTCCCTAAGACCACTTAAGCACATACGAGGCTGTGCTAGAGCCCCAAACCCAAAGTTTGGGCACTAGCCTATAAAAATCCATTTAAGTTGACATTAAAAATGAACAAATAAGTTAATTTTATTTCCAACTAGTTAAGAATTAAAGAAAATGTATCTGACCTTGATGCTAAGCTTTGCTGCATAACAGTAACAACAACAACAACAATAATAAACAACAACAAAAAATAAACCTTTGGGCTTACTTGCCATAACTTGAAGGCTACTTGCAAATATTAGGAAAACTAAATGGTACTAAGAGTCAAAATCATGACAGGAGGTACAGAATATCCACTTCTCCTGTCTTCTCAGTAATTACTTTGTAGCCAACCTTTGGCTTTTTTTCTGGTGCATTCAAACAACTATGAATTTAATCACCTATAATAGTAGTCTTCTACCAAATTTCCTCATTAATAACTTCTGTTAAATGAAAATTATAGTTCTAGCATTCTTATGTTTAGCTATTGTGTACCAAATCCTTCCACTGAGAAATAGTGAAGAATGGGATCTGTGGATGAATATTTTTGATCAACTGCTTTGTTATCTTGCAAGATGTATAATGGAACATGTACTGAGGTATTAGTGAATGAGGGTATCTAATAAATATCTTCTAATTCAAGGAATCTGAGGAGGAAACATGATGTTTAGGAAATGCTACAGAACACTTCTTTGCTAGGCAGAGTTAATTACCTGGACAGAGTAAAAGCACATGCCTACATGTTTACAAGACCATTGGTGAGAACAAGAGAAAAATGAAATACTAACCTACAACATGATGGGTTTCCTCGGTGTTACAGAAGAACTAAGTAATGGTTGGACAAAATGAAGAACTATGTTGCCATTTTCAAGGACTACACAGACAAATTTTACCACTTTTTTTTTTTTTAACTCCCCCTTCCCTCCTTTTTTGCCCTGCTAGGTTTCTGGAGTGTCTCACAGCCTTCATAGTAAACTAGGTCTCTCTCCAAAGTATTTATCTGTTAATAATGTAGTATGTTCAGTGGCGTCCAGTCTGGGGCTAACGGTACACCAGGAAAAGAATGAAATTATGAGAGAAGTAGTCTAAGATTAAATTAGATCCATCTAAGTTCCATTATGTTTCACAAAAATCCTAAATGCAGTGCATTCCCACAAATCATTTACTCTTCAAGGGTTAATTAACTACTTTCTTAAAGAAGAAGATGAAGTTTCATGTAAAAAAAAAAAAAACCAAAACAAAAAAACAAAACATTCTCACATCTCCCAAACAACTTACTTGGGGAATTCTGTTGGAGATAGCAGCAGAAAGAACACATTTTCTATCTCAATCGTAAAAATGTACATACATTTTTCCAGTCTGAGCTCTTGTCTCTGGGGGGTGGGTGGGTGTCCCCCTCACATTTGGCCTTCCTAGCAATTAGGCAGATTGGGTAATGACCCCAATGCTGTTGCAAATGAAATGCTGAGCACACCAACAGGGCTAGGTGATCAGTAATTCTACGACATGAGACAACAGCAGAAAGCAACTACAAGGGTAAAACACATGATTAATGGTGGTCAGAGATCACCCACATGAAATCGTGGAAGAGTTTCTTACTATCTGGGAAGGTCTGGCAATTCTCTGGAGGTAATTCAGCCCTCCAGAAAAAAAGCAGCTTGTGTAATTATCCGGTGACTCTCCGGTGACTCCCTGGAGCAGAACGGGGGAGACCTGGTGAGGTGGTTACCAGCTCTGGTCATCAGAGAAAAGACTAAGCAAGAATATCCCTCCTATTGAAGGGCATCGGGTGAAACAGAGAAGCCAGACTCTTCCCTCTAGACCTTCCATTTAAAACAAACAAATAAGGGGCAGAAATGACATTCAGAGGGAATGCCTTTTTTTTTCCTTTCTGAACTATATTTTTATGCAAAGTAGAAAGCACTGCTTCATTTCCTAGGACCCACAGGACTTTTCCTAGAGATAATATTACTTGTTAAAACCAGTGAGGTGGGCTGTTGTGTAATGTCCAGATCTCCCACTACCAGCTAACCCGTGCAGCCACACACCGTGGTCAGAGAATGCAGATCTAAGGCTTCCTAAGGAGACAACACCACCATGCACATCTGGAGTGGCACCGACGAGAGATTTTGATTTTTAATTGCATTCCTTGGCAATTATAAACAATGGAAAAATGAAGTAGTCTGATTCTGGTGGTGAACATCCACGTTCAGGTGGCTGCTCTCACAGGAACGGGAGCAGCCTCGTGCAGACAGCAACTGAACTTGTCACCGACTGACAGAGCGGTTGGGTTTGGAAGGGACCTGTGGAGGTCAACTGCTCCAACCCCTGCTCGAGCAGGGCCACCCAGAGCCGCCTGCCCAGGACTATGGATGTCCTACCCAGGATCTGCTCAACTCTCTCTAGCATGACAGTATCACATTTACGAAATCATTCTCAGGGCAAACTTTAAAAGTGGGGACTTTGTAAATGCTAGGACAAATAGTAACATTAAAAAAGAGTGAAACTCATCTTCAAAGTTTCATTTTTAAGTAAAACAACCCTTTCACAGTGCCACTGTTCTGCTACATGGCTGTGCATAGATGTAACAAAAAGCTGAAACACTAATTCTCTGTTTTGAAAAAAAATTTGTGATTGAAGTTAAATAACAGTTGAACCACAGGGAACCGAGGAAATGGGATAGTCTATTTAGAGCATTAACTACATTTTGTTTACTGCTTAGGATGAATTCATCATGAAACGGTCCAAAGTGAGATCCTGGCAGGCTCCGAACACGCTCAGAGAGGCTGAGGCCAGAGACATTCTACATCCATATTAGGCTGTGGATCAAGTCCTGAGCTGGATTCAACAGTTCTGCTTTGCGTGAGACTTCAAAAACCCAGTGATGGCACTTTACATGCAGAATTGCCACTATCAGAACATCTTAAAATGCATTCGATCACACTATGGGAGTACTAGCTATAGAAACATGAAACTATGAACACTGAACTGAAAATGAAAGCTCCTATATTAAAAGACTCAAGGAAGATGAGCGGAAGGACTCTTGTCCCTAAGGAAAATGAAAGTATTTGCAAATTAAACTAGAAACTTTAGCCCAAAGCATGAATCTAATACATATGTCAAATCAAATTTTTGATTCATACTAAGGAAACTACAGAACTAGCCTGCTTACTCATCACAGAATTTATTTCTAAGAAAAGAAATAAATCTACCTCCCTAAAAAGGTCACCATGTTTATTGTTATTATTAACCTGCAGAGTGCTCAGCAGTTTCAGCTGGCCTGCACAGAACTGGGTTTTTTTCCTCACGCCTTTGGTATTGTGGATAACATCAATGAATCAGGTAGAAACACAACGGTGGGCCATTCAACTATACATTTAAGCTTTCCCATGATGTCCATTATTGCGGTATTTGAATACAGCTACTTCAACAAGTTGGGCAACCAGCAAACACATCTTCACATAACAGTTAGAAATGGATACAGACTTTATGCGCTTAATTTTAAGAGTTTGTGTGGAATGACTAGTCTGCTTAGTACTGTGCACATGAACAAATGTTTCCTTTATAGCCATGACCGAGAAAACTTTCCTCTGAAAAGGAATCAGAGCTGTGTAGTACCGCTCCTTTAATTCACCTCCTGATTGTGATTCCCCTCACACCTACATTCAAGCACATCCCAACACAATTTGGATCAATTTGGACTGAAGCTGACAATCCCTGAGAGCCCAGAATCATTCTGAAACCAAATTTTCCCATCCAGACTGTTTAACTATTAGCACACATGAACCAGTAATATCTGGCATCTCTGGGACAGCAGAGCTACCTGTTGCTACTTAAACCACATAACATCACCATGACATGTGTATTGAGGTACCAATGAAAGGTACCAATACAAATACTTCTTTGTAAACAGAAGAAAACACAATGCCAGATGTAGAGGAATTGGGAAAAAAAATAATGCCAGAAATTAGGGCATCAGTGATTTACTGCCGCACACTCACTATAGTGCTGAGTCCAGGAGACAAACTTTTTTGTATCCAATGATAAGATTCCCCCACGAATATTTTCCTCGCTTTTGAAAGCAAATGTGTAATCTCTCTTGAAAAACCCTGCTGATAGCAAGTTCCTGCCCAGCAAAAGAGAAGCAGTCAAGCTGGGCTCTGGTGTTTCCCAGGGCAGATTTGTTCCAACTTAACTCGGGGGCCATTAGGGAGGCAGCACGCCCAGAGTTACTGAATACATGCTATTACAGCGTGCAACGGGGTTCATAACTGATGGCTCGCAATGTGATGGCGAGTGACAGCAACCACATCACCGCTGCTTCTTTATTTGGTTCCACCTCCCTAATAAGACTATGACTATATTAGTAAGTGAAACTGGGTGTGGGAACGCTCCTGAGAGCTGGAGCTGTCGCCTGCACCGCTACAGCATTACAGCGGTCCCCGGCACGGTTTTGGCCCTAAACAGCCCTCCTTCCTCCAACGAGCTCCTGGGCACAGTTTGGGAGTTTGCAGGGGCCAGAAACATTTCCAGCAGGCTGCTTGCTTGTGGCCACTCCGCTCTGGAGACTGAGTTCAGTGGTACGGACGCGTGCTGTGCCGTGCTCGTTTGTCTCGGTGCCAGAGGCATCTCTGCGGCGTGTTTACTAGAATAGATGTAGCCTCAGTGTCTCAGTCAGTGAGCTATTCAGCATGTTGAGGTCTCTGCCTCTTCAGCTAGATATATGAATCTGGATGCCAGAGCTCTTTCCAAAATGATGTAGAACTGATATATTGCTTAGAAAAGCTCATGTTTCAACATCAGCCTCTTCCCTTTAAATTAATAATAATGACAATAACAATTAATTCAAAATCAGCTGATTTATCTGAAAGAATTGCCACTTTCCTTGCAGTCTTGAATATATACCCTCCACAGCCATAAACAAGAATTTGGACAGAGGTTGCTCAAACCTAAAACTACTTTGATAAAGCTCATATCCATTAAGCTTACTGTTTCTGTAGTACTTTTTTTTTTAAATGAAATGCACACTAAGGTCCTCTCAGCAGCCAGAATCTGTCTCAATTAGGGCAAACTCTGGCCTTCTTGTCAACTAATGACCATATGCTAGGAGCAAAAAATAAAGACAAAACCCATTCCTATCCAAGAATTTGCCATGTTATGGGTTATGTACAAACAAACCCCTTTGGCAAGCCTAGACTAGACAATGTGTAAACAGAACTCATAAAAAGCTGCTGTGCCTCCTAAAAGGTGCTTCAGTTTTAGTAGTTTCTCTAAGAATTAATATTTTATGTTCAAGTATCCTTACTTCTAAATAGAGGTTATTAAATTAACAGAGGGGGTACTAAGGTAGGAAAAATCCTAGGAAAGTATGAAAACAAAGATGCTCTTAAAAATACTAGTTTTTTTTTCCCTGAGTGTAGAAGGACTGACAGTTCCACATCCTTCTAGCTAGGAAGAAAAACCTCAAACACCACAGTATTTTTCAAAGTAGTAGTTTTGGTATATGTTGCACTGCCTATTAACCAATGACATTAGCAATGGTGCTTCTTGTGAATGAGCCCTATCTGTTTCTTCGTGCAGTGCCTACAATGTTTTTTCTGTTCTGCTGCATAAGGTGCGAATTCCTGGGATGAGAAGCACGTCTCATGGTATCGCGTATCCTGTGAATTACGTATTTTATCTGAGAGCAGGAGTTTTACTTCCTTTACCATGCAGCCAGAGGCAAAGTATCATCTCCAAAGCTATGTTTAATGTCAGTAGAGTGAGCCCACTTGAGCTGACATCCTAAATCCACTCCCCAGCTGATCATCTGAACGATCTTCCTGTTTCAAGGCTCCTTGATTCATTTGATTGGAGAGGAACTGTCACAGATTTTACTTACAATTACACAGCCAAGGTTTTAAATCTTTTTGGAATCTAGGAGGTTTTTCTCTTTCTTTTTTTTTTTTAACCTCATTTCTACACAGAAACCTGAATTTTGTTTGCAAACAAAATCCTGCGGTAGGGCTCTGGTCAGAGCACCTGGTACGTGGCAGGACAGCAACAGCAAAATCGCGCTTGTGCTCTGCGCTCCCGTTCCCCTCTCCGGCCTCCAGCAAACACGGCGCCTTCCTTGCCCATCTGTTACTTCTCATCACGGGCACGGAGGGATTCGTATCTCTGCTGCTCTTTTTGTGAAGAAGTCGCCTGTACTCTGTATTATATCTCAGACATCAAAGCGATCAGTGCTAGTCGAGGCTTATGCCAACAGCCACGTCAGTTTTGGGGTAAGCACTGGCAACCTCAGCACCATACAAGCAGAGAAGATGACTTTGGCACCCAGCCTGGCCTGCACAGCAGTTATTTCTGTACACACAAAACCACTTGCAACAGCAATATAAGCTCACAGTTGCTTGTATCTGCACATCAGCTTGTTCAGTTCAGCATCCTTCCTTCTTTGTAACATGAAGTTCACAATTTTCATGCATTACCTAAAACCTGGGAAATACAGTTGTCCATAGAAGTTACCAGTTACTCTCCTGTCTTAATTAAAGTATTTTTGTCTGAGCAGCTGGTAATCCATTTATTCAGGTAGTAAAGCCCAGAGCGTATTTAAACAATGACTGAGTTCAGAATAGCTTTCTGAATCCCTTAATATGTCGCTATACCAAGGCCTGTGGTTTAACACACAACTTACAGTACATAAAACGGACTGTTTCCCTGAAGAAGTCAGGAAGGTAAGCTTTGTCTGGAGTAAATTGCTGGGATGTGAGATTTCTTCTTTTTATTTGTTTCCAAACATGTGTTTTCCCCATAGGGAGAAAATCTGCCTTGCATTAATAGAAGGCTATGTCTTTAATAAACCACTTAACTATGGGTTTTATTTCTTTTTTTAGTTGTCCAGTTGACGAATTATTTTGTACCTTTGGAAACTGTGGTGGTAGAGTCATCAAGATACATTCATACCCTCTCCATGTTCTTTATGCCTTGGCCAGAATATTTCTCATTGAGCAGTCAAGAAACATGAGGTCCAATGAAGTGAAAGTCAGGAGAAGCAAGCACAGAAAATCTTGTAAAAGAGATCAGAAAAAATCCCAAAGTCTTTTTATTATAGATAGCTGAGGGGGGAGGACTTAGTGATTTGTGTATCCCTTTAAGATGCCACCACTCCCATTTGCCAGAATTTTGTTCCAAGTTTTCAACAGGTTCAAGTTGGCTTTGTAAAAAGCACTATTTCTTGCAAATTTTGCCTATTATTTATTCTTAAACCATTACTATCAGAGAGGAAACTGGAGCAGGGGCAGTGAGTCTGAAAGCAAGAAAGGACTATATAAATAAGACCTTTTGAGGGGAAAGTGATCTCACAGTGTTATAAATTGCAAAGTTATTTTCCATGATAAAGAATTTATTTAGGCAGATGTAAGAGGATTGGGGGATCAATAGACAAATCTAACCAAAAGTGTTATGTAGCTCAGTAAAAAATATTAACTCTTTGCTCCCCCCACCATGCAACGTTCAGATTGTTCTCAAGCAAACCTGTGCATGTGGGTAAATACACTAAGCATGGGGCATTTAGTAAGTGGGAAATAACATTCATTTGACCACGCTGAACAAAACAGAAATTGAATCAAAAGTCTCTTCCTGAAGAAAAGGGAGATTGCTAAAAGAGAACAGCAACAATAAAAAAATGCAGAGCCGAAGAGAGGTGTAATCCTAACATCAGACACACCGATGACAGCAGGATTATTTTCTACTCAATACTGGCCAATGCTCCCTGACCAAGGTTTCAAACTGTTCATGTACTTATTTTCCTTCTGTTTGTTTTTTTCCCTCTTAGATCTATTTAGCTAAGGGTTGGGTGTACAGTAGAAACCTACAGGTTTTGAAAAGCACTTCTTCCTAAACCAAAACGGAAATGAACTTTGAACGTAAAACACTTTCTTTCCCTTGAGATGGTGCTGCCCCAGGGTGCCGCCCGCTCCCCCTTTCTGCCTGTCCTGCCAGAAGTGTATATACGCTACGTGTAACTCACGTGGGCAATACGATCCTCAGTCAAGGTTATTTTGAACGCTAAGCAGTATAACTACTACCAAAGCAGTTTAACTACTACAGAGCACTGGAGGTTCTGTCACCTTTACTCAACAAAGTGAGGAGCACTGCCACGTTATATGAGAATTATTCCAGAGGAATTAGGTAACAAGAATGTTACGTGCTTGTTTGCTTTAGCAGCCTCAGCGTTTAAGAGACAGGAGATGCCAAAGTTCAGGCTGCCCACGAAAATGCAGCATTGCCCTCGTTGCATGTAAGAACGACTTACGGGTGCAGCCTTTGACTCCTCGGTACACATTTCTTTTCACAACCACTTCCTCACTCAGTGCACGGCTCTGTTGTAAACCAGAGCCTGGAGCTCTGTATCTCCTAAAGCCATGTGAAGACAAATAAAGCAGAAAGCTTGCCAGGTGCTCCAGGACTAAGGAATGACTCAGGTGCCAGGAGCAGGCATGGAGGCTTTGCGGCACGTGCAGAGGGGCTGGATCCATCACGGATCTTCACTGGCAGCCGGTTCTCAGCGTGAGTAAGCTGCTCAGGATTTATTTTCCCCTGAGGGCTATGGTATAGGCCAAATGTGGGCAGATTTGCACAGGGACAAATAACAGAGGTGTTCCTCATGCAAAGGTCATGTGCTCTGCTGAAGTTTATATCCTTGCTCCAAAGTACGAGAATACTAAAGCATACCAAAGAAAATATCTGAGATTTTCTTTTAAGGTAAAGGAAAAAACCTTATTTTTATGCTAGCCTTGTCCTCAGTCTTACTGAATCACTTGAGCTGATATATTCCAAAAATATTCAGGCTGAGGAAAACAGCTGGCCTGAAAAATTTCAGCTCAAACATTAAAAGTTTCACAAATACCCTGAAAAGCAGGGTACTACAATAGGAGCTGCTGGGCAACTTTCCTAATTGGCGGTGCTACCAACCCATTACATAGTCAGGACTTCACTTTTTTTTTATTGCAGACTACGTTATCAACTACTCTCCAGTAGTTTTCATTACCTGAAAATAAGCAGAAAAATAAAGAGAGGAGGGAAGCACGAAGCAGGCAGAGCTGCCAGCTGAACTTGGGGGAGCCCAGAAATACTGTTCTGTGCTCAGTCTGGGCAGCGAGAGACAGTTTCTTCTGTCTGCCGTGGCCGTACAAAGCTACATCAGACACATGGACATCACTCAGATACAGAAGGTTTTCACAACAGGAATAGTCTCCACCTCTCCCAAGGTTATGTGCCTGTACAGTCAGTCAGGCTGCTGCTTAAACGCGAGTGGAGCCGTGCAGGCTGTCGAGATAAAATTATCACAGTCATATTTCAAAAAAGAAACCTGAGACGTGTGCTCAGATTGCATGCAAGAAAGAGGATACCTGGACAAGCAACAGGCAATTCTATTTGTGTGCAGAAAGGAAAACTGGAGCAGGTTTCACACAGACCGACTTTTAGAAAAACAGGAGCAAAACAATTCCTTCTTCCGAAGCAGTAAACGAGCATTTCCAGCGCCACGTGATGACAGTGTGATCAGGATTGTACCTCAGATCTATCTGTGGGACTACAAGGAGCCCTCGGCACTGAAGTCTCCTTTCCTAATTCACTGGATGAATTTAAAATGTTTCTGCAATGACGCGTGTATGGCACAAAAGATCACGTCTAGAAGCGAATCTCCGAACGTGTGGTTTGCAGTTCTCAGAACAATTCCAATGAAGCAAAAACCGGTGGGGGTTTAACAGCTTGACTTTTTATTTTCTGCTAACTCTAAAATTAAAAATGACAAACAAGTAGCTCAGAACATGTTCTTAGCCACTTCAATGTGGTTGTGTGTGTGTCAGCTATAAAGAAAAGGCAAAGTTTTAGAATGTTTAAGTGTCCATTGTGTAAATAGTGGGTATTATAAAAATTTTAGTATCTTCAGGCAAGGAAAGACTAGATTTAGAATTGCAATAATATATTTAATTTCCTAGGGTCATAAAGTTAAGCTATAAAGTTCTTACGCTAGGTCAAGAGAACTCTTGGCACACCAGAAACTCTGTACTTCACAATGAATTAGAGATAGAGCTGTCATCTAGAAGACTGTAATACCAATGTCCTACTCAATAATCATACTTCTACAGGATGTTGCTTTTAAATTTGTAAGTGGGCTTTTGCACCTCTTTAGTAACGTGTGATCCTATCATTGGACTGCCTGTCACGCTAATATGAAGTGACACTTCTTTATCAAGGGTTCATATTTTAGTTGACCTTCCATTCTGCCCTGGACAGGTGAATGAATCGGACTGTCAATTTTGTAATAACTAGTTGAATTTTACTTTTAATAAGATTTCCAGTGGAAATTATTTTCCAAGCAGTTCTACCCATCAATTTTCTACAGGGTCAGAAGAACTGTTGTTCTGGATCATGAATTGCATATGACAGCATAAACCAAGGATAAATTACAAGTAGAACAGTTGATAAATAGGAGACAAAAGATAAGGACTTCATTTTTTAATAAACAGTTGGACTGCAAGTACTAAGGTCCGGTGTTGAAAGTAAAACAGGAGAAACTTGGTAGAGAGCTACACTTTAATAGTGTGATTCCCACGTACACTGTCCATGGACTTCATTCAGAGCTACAGCTGCTCAGCATCTCAAAATCAGACACAAATAGTAGTATTTCATATAAAGCTATGGAAAGTATATGTGTGCAATGCATGGTCCACCATTACCCATATTACTAGGGCATGAAACAATTATTTTATGAATGAAAAATGAATGAATTTATGAATGAATGGATGTCCTTTCCCAAAGAGGTCATTAGGGCAGAAAAGTGTCAGGTGAGGGTTTCTTTTCCTAACCCTCAGACAGTCTGATCTCCTTTGGGGTTTGACCCCATGAGGAAGGCTAAAGCACAAAGTTACTTTCACTTTGGTCTCCATCAAAGACCATCTCCTCTCCCTGCCCCACAACCACACGCATCCAGTTTATTCAAGATTGCTGCTGGGCAGGTGAAAAGAGAGGGAATGACGCTCCTCTCATCATTCCTCCATCAGAGAGGCTGTGAAGGACACATATATGCAGCACCTTGGTCTACAAAGTGGTCACGGAAAAGGGAGAAACAGGAGAATCACTATAGATCGATCTGGAAGCACAGAGCATGAGCCACCTGTTTTTTTCATGACAACGGGGCTCAGGATCACATCAGAGCCAAAAAAGACTTGGTTTAAATTGTAAAGCTCTCATGGTATCATTCTGCTGGTCTGAGAGTTTCAGCAAAGTTTCACTGGACAAACTCAGATTCAAATATGCCTGTCATTTTAAATACTGCTACAGGAATCACAACTGCTGTATTTTCCAGTATGCAGAGTGGAAGGGATTTAGGTGGGAACCAACTATTCATTACGCAGACTTTTCTTCCTAGGAGACCTGTGATCTCTTTTAACCAAACTTTAGTGCTTAAAAAAGAAGATAATTTACAAGCATTAAATCTGTTTTCTCCTGTTGCTTTTGCCACTTCCTGCAATATTTGGAAAACCCCGCTCTTTACTTAAAAGCTAAGTTATCAGGTGTGGCTATTAATTCCCCAAACCACCTCTCCTTTCTGATTCGTTGCCTGCATCAACAAGGGAATTTAAAGTGATCCAGACTGTACCTCCATTCTACTGGTGTGGTGCAAAGTTGCTTCAAAACAACGGCACTTCTGCAGCATGTCCTTTCCCTTGCCCAGTTATCGCCCCAAAGCAAGGGGTGAGGGAGAGATGCCCAGGGAAGCAGAACGGTGCTCTGCATCACGCCCAGTGGTGAGAGCCCTCTTGATAACAATACTACTGTTCCAAAAGCAAGAGTCAGACCAGACCCTGCTAGTCTCAAATTCCAAGAAGTGCTTCAAAAGTCTCCTGCCCTGCCAGCTCCATTGCGAACAAGCACCATCCAGGGAATATCTCCATGGGCCACCACGGACAGACCCCAATTTCTCTGCTTCCTCCCTGAGCCCCCCAGGTACGAGGCAGCTCTAAGCTGGTTCCGGCTCCAGCAGTTGCTAATACGCTGTGCATCATCACCGAGCACAGGGTGGTGCTACGGGAGCTCCGCAGCTCGCCACGCGGGATGGAGCACATCCCACCAGCCTGGGGAAGGGACAGAGGGGAGCTCGTGTTGGCGTCTGCAGACATATGTCCTGTGCCCGAATGGGGAGCTGGGACACTGCACCTTCCCACAGGCAATTCAAAACAAGATTGCTTGAAGCTTTCTTCATTCCTTTCCCCTTCCTTTCCTTTTTCTGTTATCAGTGACATTTACAAATATGCAAGTCTGAAGCCAACCCAGGGACAAAGCCTTGTGAAGAAATGATAGCTCAGCTAGCTTTATCAGAGTTTCATTCATTTGAGAAATCAGCTTACAGTGACCAGAGATCCTGCCCGTGAAAGCGTCTAAGCAGGCAAAACCCTTGCCCAGGAGGAGTTCTGTTGAAATGAAGAAGCACCAAGCACACTGTGGACTTCCCTTACAGACAAAAGCTTGTAGAAATCGGCCCAAAATACACACTCCCATATGTGTATATACACATGCATACATATATACTTACACTCTAGAGGTACCTTAACCTACAGTCACCCAAACTAGTATATTTGAGCTTTTCCTTTTCAAATCTGACAAGAGTGTGATGATGGAAACTTATAAAAGCCCACAAACATCTTCAGTGAAAAGGCTTTTCACATCATCTTTGTACTCAATGTACAGTATTTTAAAAAATCATTTTAATAGCTGACTCCTTATAAATCATTAATGTATTGTATTGCACATAAGTGCTCTCCTGTTTCTAGGAACATCTAGTTGGGTAATATTCTCATTTGTGATTCATATGCATGTTCTTTTATAATTACAGTGAAATAACAGTTTCTGTGGAAGTCGTTTTTAAAAGTATGTTGGGTGCTACAGGAGAAGATCAAAGTATAATAAAACTTACATGGAAGCAAAAATCGTGCATGAATAACGGCACCAGCTTTAACAATGGACTGAATAAACGCATGTGATTCTGAACAGGATGGACTGAAATTTTCATCCTAGCAATTAATTGCAGAAAGCTACATTCAAATGAACAAGCTGAGCAGATAAGCTTGCACGTACCACCATAACCATTTGCTTCAACAATACATACATATACATGCCTGGGTTCCCACCAGCAGGGAAACTCTCGCTACAAAATGTCAACACAGATCTTTACACATAGTGTTTGGGATCCTATAAACAGAGTAAACATGTGTAAAAGCAGCCTCAGCAAATAGTAATGACTAAACCAGGCAGTCTTTTATTTCAGTGAGCAGAGGGGTGGCCAGAGCAGCTGCAATGACCTCAAGTTCATATCCTGGCATTATCAAGAAGCAGAAAACAACTGCAAAATGGGCCAGATATGGCACATCAGGATCTAGTCACCTGTTGTTTTGCCTTAGTGAGGGAAGACAGTGAGGCAGTGGCTAGGAATGACATTTTGCTTGCCTGTGTGAAATAAAAGGAAATACTTTCTGTAAGCATGTGGTCAGCAGAGCGTTGAACAACTCTAACAGCAGCTCACCCCCAAGTTCAAGCACAATTCCTCATAGTGACTGCAGCACTTCTACTACTGCCCGTGCAACCCTGGTAGGGACTCTGAATCTCACCTGTCAGCACTAAAAACTACAAAATAAATGGGTTTCCAGCTTAGCCATCTGCATTCAGAACCAAATTGTTCAGCTGTTCAGGATTTGGCATTTATCTTAGTAAAAGTAAATTGCAAGTGCAGTGATCAGCTGTTGAGCAGTGGTCTTTGTGGAATTACTCGGTCATCCAGACTGATCACAGAACACCCAGGTTAGCTTATTGCTTCCCAAGTATCAAATAAAAATGAAAACTGAAGAGGATAGCCTAAGTCTGATTTAAACAATAGAGGCAATGAGCACAGAACAAAACATGACAGGGCTTTTTTCCCAGAAAATTATACAGCTAGAATAAAAATTACAGAGTTGTTCAAAATAAAAGAAATGCAGCAAATAACGTATTTTACCCATACAAAGTTTATTTTTGAGTAATTGCATTGAAATGCAGTGCTTTGAAGGCAATAACCAAATATCACAATGCTCCTTTAATCCAGAGCTATATGAATCTTATTTTGCCAAAATAAGCTAGAAAACAGAGAAATCTTTGCGGCTTAAATTGCTCTGAGATTTCTGTATAGCATCTTTGCAGAAAAACTAACCTGCAATGTAATTTGAGAAAAGTAGCAACTAAGGAGATTCAGACTGAATGTCTGTCTTTATTCCCAGGTGAACAGAAAGCTCCATGACTTGTGTCCAAATATTTCGAAAGCATCAGTGCAAGGGAGTGACAGGTATTAAAGACACCCCCTACCTTCCCCAATTACATGAACTATCAGATTGAAGAAAGAAAACTTTTTTTCCCCCTCTGCTATGATTTTTATTTTTGTTCCCCTCAACTGCACAGTAGTCTTCTACGGGATGTAACAGCACTTTAAAATCTGAAGTGTGAAGGTCATGAACTGAATTAACTCAAAGACTAAAAAATAACTTTAAAAATCTAGTACCAATATTAATATAGCCGTTAAAAGGACATTATCATTATGAAGTCTGTGTAACTGTTTGTATATATGAAGGGCTTCAGGGGGATGGAAAACGTGAAACATTTTCTCTGATGCTGATTGTAGTAAAATTTGAAGTGCTTTGTAATCCCTGGATGTCCTGCAAGGTCCTGCCCATGCACTCGGAAAGGGTATTCCGTCACTGGGAGGGATATGCAGGCGAGACTCTCCAGCTCGGTCTCAGCTGCGGATGCCAGGAGCCCTGCCAGGTCCCTGTGTGCGTGCCCAGCTGCCACCGGACGGCCGGTGTGCCGTGGGCAGGACCAGGGGGGACCATCCCCACACCCTGCCCTTGGGCTGCACCGGGGGAAAAGCGAGAAACGCCAGCAAAAAGAGAAGCACAGTGCGTTCAACAGGCTCAGCGGTCTGGACAGCTGAGGGACTGGGATTGCTGGCAGTACTGCAAAAGGTACCTGCCATGCTGCTTGCACCCAGGCTGGGAGATGCGGGGTCTGTTCTCACCACTGCACGTAAAGGGGGGCATGTTCCTGTATTTCTGCCTGCCCTCTCTGATGTCTGCTCTCACCCATCCTGAGTGCGAGCAGCAGGATCACTTTCTCACCGTGTCTGCACGCTATGTGACTCCAGTGCTGCCTGGGCTTTCATGGCCTACTGTCATACAGTAAAAACAGTGAAGGTTTTCTGCTGAGACAACAGTCAGTACAAAGCACTACCAGAAAACCCCCAAGCAAAAGCCACTCTCAACAACAAAAGAGAATTCAGGGTGCACAAAACAAGTCTATGCTGTTAGCAGCACTGTGTGAATAACTTTTCTACCTCTACCCTCTGTACAGTAATACCAAAAGGTTTTAAGAAGCACTCCAAATGCCTGAGCCTGACCCTGAGAGGCTAAAAATCTTAACAGAAATTGCACATGGAATTCCTTTTCTTTCATAAGCTTCAGAAACATTTTCTTTGAAATCCCTAGTGCTCTTCCATCTAACAATATGGAGGTGAATAAACGTAGTGAAGAGCAAAGGTATAATGGGGCAGATTCTCCTCTGCCATTCATGGCACTGTACAGCCACTTGCATCTGTACCACAAGTTCAAAGTTTGAATACAAACTCCATCATTGTCTGACAAAGACTTTACACTCCGTATCAAAAAGCACCCATTCACATTTTCAACAGTATTTTCTTTCTCTCCAAGAAGAAAGTTTTCAAACATAAATCATATTTCTCAAAGCCACTGCCAGCACCCAAGCGCTCCCCACAAAGACAGTTAACTGCACCCTACCCGTAGAAATGATGCTCCTCCGATTGCTTGCTCTGTTCCCTGCTTCTTCTGCCTCAGAGTGCTCAGATCAGATCCTGCCCCAGAGAAAAAGCAGAGTCAAAGGCTTGGGATACTCAGAGTCGAGTCCTGGAGTCAGGCTGCAGGAGGATCAAGGAGTACTGGGCTGAAGCAGCATGGAAAGGAGACATATCAAAGTGCGCTATCGCTCACCCATCGCGCACAGGTAATTGAGAGCATCTTAATTTGAAACTGCTGGTCACCATCTGGTGATAAAATAAGGAGACACTGAGTGAGGTAAAGCAAGCTTGGGCATACCAGGATATTTTACTTACACTACATAATGACACCCATTGTCACCTCCATTCATAGTCTCCAGTCTTTCCCAGGTCAACAGTTTAATACAGTTTGTGTTAGCTTTGTCTCTCCTTTGCTTCAATTAAAAGCTGATTTCACCTTTTCAACAGATTGCATCACATGCACGTGCGCATAACCTTCCAATCTGACACTTGTAACATGGAAGGAAATTTAGTGCAAAAGAGATCAGCTGACACCTACAAGTTGTGCAACTCCTAAAAACAGGCACAGAAGACAGCCATTGGGATGCGTATGTTAAACAAGGTAGAATTAAAGAGTTAAAAAAAGACAGGACTCTGGCTCTCTCCATACTTCATAACTCTTATGTGTCTATTTATGAATCCTGGGGCAGTGGCAAAATTAGGCCTAGCTGACCTTTAAAATAATGAATAATTTCCTAACATTGTGAGATGTTTTAAATATACATAACAGCTTTAAACACCCAAAGTGCTTTGCTTCTAATTATTTTTGCTACATATGAAATATTTGAGGAAAATGTGTACAGTATCTTTAATTTGTTAATTACCAGCTGGCTCCTGCAGTGCATTATTAAGCTACTATGGCAGTGACTAATGCCTCTGACAATACTAAATTACCAACAATACTTTGTGGATGAATGTGACTTGAGCGGCCTAGGAAGGACTAGCTGCAGGTGTTTATTTTCAGATAAAGATGGTTTATGAACCCAGGATGGCAGCAACAAACATCACACAGCACATGCACAAGTCCTGAGGAGGAAGGCTGCACCCCAAGCCCCGTACGTTGCCTAACCCCATGGGACCACCATGCCCCATGGCCGGAGTAAGCCGGACACCTTCATCCCATGCTGTTTGCTTGCAGGACAGATGTGGAGAAGCAAGAGTACCCGGGATTTCTCTCTGGCGGTATTTTAGGCACTGTGGGCACCCTGCAGCCGTGGCCCCCTGCTCGGTGACGTCGGTAGGGGCGCTGGATGTGCAGAGGCGGTGCCGTACCACGCACCGATGTTCGGGACTCCTCCACTTCCAGCCCAGCGGTCCCAAAGGCAGCCCACCTGTGCTCGTGCCATTTCAGAGGCTCGGTGTCAGTGCGAGTTTGTGCACCCCACCAGGGCCAGGCCCTACGCCATCCCTTCAGGCATTTCAGCAGTTCTCTGATGTGAAGCACGCGAGGGAACTCCCGCCGAAGCAAAAGCAGGCTCCAGCCGTTCCCTTCAGCGTGCGAAGGGCAGAGCTGCTCAGCTGCGAGGGACGTGAGGCAGGGGACCGGGGCGTCGGGGGGATGGCAGGGACTTTGCACCAGGGAAGATGAGGGAAACATGACTGCCCATAAAAGGTTCCTCTGCACAGCTGCAGTCCAAGCACAGCCCTTTTCCTCTCACCTCTGAATACAAGTCTTCTTTTTTTCCTTTTTTTTGTTTCAGTCAAAACTCTGCCAAATTCACTAGATTAATAACACTGTAGCTTGGACAGAAACTTACATGGATTAGTACTAAGTGTGTTAAATAGTGTTACTCTTCTTTCCAAATCCTCCTAGAGTGGTTAAGAAAGTCAGTCTTCTCTTGTGCGTTTGCATTATAAAATTGCTGAACAAACCTATTCTGCTGTAACGGGAAGGGATACGTTTTCCTCCCCACTGTAAGTAGGTCAATGAAAACACAATGTTGTGAGGATGAAACTGTTTTCCTCCATCTCTTCCCCCTCATGGCAGTTTCAAATAATTCCAATTTAATTATGTTTCCAGTGTTAGCTATAATAACATTGTATGGTTATTAACAACTGATATATTGGTGGTCCTAAAGTTTGGGATTTGTGCTTATTCTAGCCTCAGGTATTCGCATGCAATTCCTACACAGGGCACGTCATTACACAGTTAAGAAAAGCCTGCAGAGAAATCTGGATGTGAAATGCAACAATGCATTGTAAGGCACAAAATTTTAACTCTCAGCTCTGAGATTCACACTGAGCTTTTACATTGATGTGAACTCTTTTTGAGGATGAAATTTTGACCACTCTAAATCTAAAGCAGCTACACTGTGAACAGTGAACTTGCTCTGAATTAATACTGGCATAAACAAAGCCAGAGCATTTTCAGTGGAACTATACCACTTCATAGCACCTGGAGACTTCTCTGCATGCATTTCATCAGGAGGGATTAACCAGTAGCTGGAGAAACATTTAACTTGCAGTTATAGCTATCTGAATACTAAATGCAATTAAAGGCCATTGGCAATAAAATATAAATTTTGGGTGAGAACTGCCCTCCCCAGAACAGAAAAAGGAAAAAAGAAATTACATTACATTACACTAAAGAGAATATAGAATGCCTAAAGCCTCATCAAATTAAATTTTAAAAACCAAAATAGGTGTTGCTTTTAGACTGACTGCCTCTCTCTAGTTTAGAACAGATGGTGTAAATTAGTTTTGTTGACATTATCTGAAAAAAGGAAAAAGTCATTAATTCACCTCACGTAATGCCTGTTGTACACTCTCACTCACCCACACAGGCACCCCAAAGGCCCCTTCTGCAAGCAAATGTTTGTCATAGCAAGGGTTACACGCTCTTACAACCCACTCCGTATATCCTTGTCCGGAAAACAAGAGGCCTGCCTAGGACAGTAAAGCTAAGCACATACAAGTGGACACCACTGCCCTCAGTGTGAAATTTTTACCCTATAAAAACCCATGACTTCAAAGGGGACTCGGATTTCATCCTAAGAATCCAATTACGTGTTTCAAATTTAGGATGGGCTGTCAAGTGCCAGCTGACAGAGTGAAGTCCCCAAGTATTTCAGGACAATGATATCTGAGCTGAAATGCAAAGCCAGCTGTTTATGCCTCAACCTCTTACCTAAGGAACATTTCAAAATGAGGAAATTATATGATGATTGAGTGCCTCTGCACCTCAGCAAAACACATCCCACTCTGCAGAGAGATCTTTCCAACCAGAATTTAAAAGCATGTCTTTCATTAAGACAATAATTCCATGTGCAGTATCACCGGTATCACCAAATCGTAAGGATGGTAGAAAAGATACATAACCCACCTCCCCCTGTGAGATAAAGTCAGATACACTTCACTCATGTTTATTAAAGCCATTCCTAACTCCTCCAGTGATGGAGACTCCACAAGATCCACTGGCAGTGTATTTCAGGGATAACATTTTCCTAGGGTTTACCTCATCTTTCTTGTTTCACTCTAGACCCCTTTGTCTACGGCACAGAAAATAGATTTCTGGCCTCCTCTTTGCAACAGCCTGTTCTGTGCTATCTGTGCTTGAAAAACTGCCTGTCTCCTACTTGCTCCCCAGCAGGCTGCTCTTGTTTAGGCACAGCAAATTTATACCTTTCAGGTTTTTCCCCTGGGACATGTCCTCTGGATCTCTGGTCATTTTTACTGCCCTCCTCTCCCACTTCCAAATTCATGCCAATTCACGTTCAACTGGAGATCCACAGTAACCCCTACCCCTTCCTGAAGAGCTGCTGTCTCACCAGTTGTTCCCCAGGCTGGGCTGGTCTCCAGAGCTACCAGTAGACAGCCCAGTGGACCCTCTGGAGCTACGTACCACCACTGCTCGCCTCTGCACGCCTGGTGAGCCAAGCGTGCCCTCACGAAAGGCATCGAGTTGTGTGTAATTCTTAATCAGCACACAGTGAAAAATACTGCAAATCCAACAAGGACCGCACCAATATTTGCATAACCTTCTCCTCTTTTTATTTGCCTGCTCTATCTGCCAGGGGCAGGGTGGAAAAACAATTAGGATTGTTTCTTCCAAGGCTGAGATATCCAGTTTTACTTCCTCGCTCTATATCAAGTCTCTCAGTATACGCAGTCATGCCTAATATAAGCCCAAGAAGTCATCTACGATGGTGTACAACAGAAAAAGGATAGGACTCAAGACCTGTGAAACAGGTATAGCCAGACCTGGCTGGTCTGAGGTTGCTCTTTCTGGCAAAGCTTGGTTTCTCTTGGACATAACACAGTGATGGCTTATTTAGTACTTTACATGCACAGTTACAAAATCTGAGGACTTGTGCACAAGGAAATTATTTCCACTTTCAGGAAAAGTGAGTAGCCTGAAAAATCATCAGTCTATCCGCTTACTTGAGGCCTGTTTCATAGAGAGCACGCTGTTGCAATGTGGGTGGATATTAAACAGTGTAAGAGCAAAGATTAGGCCCATTTAGTCCAAGTTACCACTGAGGGATGAGTAACTGTGCATGAGTCTCAGCAGACACCTATTCACCTGTCAGTGAAAATGCACCATCCTGCAAAGAGTTCACCTAAGCCTGGAAATTATTTTTAAAACATGGGCTTTCAACTGTAGCACTTTTAATATTATTTAAGAATACATCACCGGATTTAATGTAGATGAAGAACTTACATTTGCTTGGACTCTTTTCAACCATCAGATACTTGATTTATTTATTTAGCTGTATGATTTCTGAAATTGTATTTACTGTCTCCTAGACTCACATAATTGCTTCTTGTCATCATCATTTTAGCAAGTTTCCTCTGCTTACATCCACTTCCTACTATAAAACTTCTTTCAGTTGCTCTTCTAAATTTTATGCTTGACCTGAAATTTTACATACCAGATACCAGAGTCAAGCTGAATGTATTATTTATACATTTTCAGCAATTTTCAAAGCTAAAGTTATTGAAAAGAAATAGTTTTACCTGTGCTAAAAAAAAAATCCTTTATAAATCCTTTGTTGAGAAGCTTTCATTCCTCCATGCTTTCACACAAAAACTTGAAGTCTGCCAGGCAGGTACAACTGTTATCTTTCTGCCTCTATCAGCAAACAGGCATTGAATTTATTAACAAAAGGCATATTTCATCTACCTCCAAGGATGGTTCACGGGGAACTTTAGAGATTACAAGTGCAAGCGATTGCTTTACCAGCTGAAGGTCTGACCCTGGCTGATGACTTCTGATTTGAACTGACATGGGTCTATGTGAGACATGCTCAGGTGGCTTCTTGCAAGCCACGTGCAACTTCTTGTATTTGAAAATGTGTCTTCTCCAGAAATTTCTTCCCTGAGGCTCTGAGGAGATGGAGCAAGGACTTTCGCTGAATTACCACTTCTGGATGTGCTACCAGCCTGCCCTGATTCCTGTTACTACGTGTCCAACGTGTCAGCCAAAAAGTCATCCAACTCTGCAAAGAGCATTACCAATGGCGTGGCGAGTGGCAGAGAGATGTGGGAAGCCAGGATGCAGAACAGGTTGTAGGAGAAGTAACGTGATAGTTGGCATTTTCAGAAGTTTTTGGTGGGTTTTTTAAAAGAAAATCATGACCTGCTTACAGAATAGCCTGGCAGGGTACATGGCTTGACTCTCAGCTCCGTTAAGCTCTCCTTGCATTCCTGTACCAGCATAATATAATTTGTACCTGCGTTAAACTGCTGTGATTTATTTTCCCTAATAAGACATACAAATTGATCAAACTTTTAAGGACAAAAATAAAACCATAAAACACTTTGCATTTTCTTTGATCTGTTTGGAAACATTTTGTTTGTGGATATTCAAAGAAAAGTGAAACATTTTTAATTGTAATATCAATTCAAAATACACATCAAATACCAAGATAAAGGCTTTCAAACTTGGATCTATGATGTGCCCTTTTTCCTGGGTCTTAGCCTGCAAAAGACTGGCCAGGTCTCCTAGATGAAATTTAATTTCTCAGGTAGGTAAGGAAGCTTTCAGTTACACCAATTAGATTCAACTCCATGTTAAAAGAGTGACAAGGTTTCAGAATTATCAACTCAAAAGTTAGAAAATGTTTAAATTGATGTGTTGCCTTTGTAATCTAATGCAATTTTTTACATGTAAAGTTAGTCATTCTGAAGTCAATTTATAGGGAAAAAAGACTGGTCTAAAAGCAGGGAATGGATTATATTTCCATATCACACAAATGAAACAGCAGCTCTCTTGATCCAATAAAAATGAGTTGTGAATTAAAAAAAAAGAGGGGGGTGGGAGGGAGAACACAACAGAAACACAATAGCCAAACTACCATTGCTTTATAAATCTGAAAGAATCAAAAGTGTTTCCTGATCTTGTTCCAATGTCACATTAAGAATGAACATGGACTGAAAAGGTAGTAATTACTAGAAAGCATATACTCTCATTAAACTGTATATTTAAAAAATGTAGCAGGAACAGATAAGATTGCTAACTAGTTCTATCTGCAGCTGTTATTTGGTAATGAGTACTCAAGGACAACTTCACTCCAAGCATGTTCTCCTGGGCTTTGCCTGTGCTTACTTTCATTGTGTTTAAAAGAACTAGTCACTAGTTGTCAATAAATTGTTTTTAAAGCATACATGCTCAGAGACTTCTCTGTCTCTGCTTCATTTTCTTATTTTTTTTTCCTGAGGTTCCACTGAGAGCAAATGTTCTTACAAATATACAAGGAGATATTTTATACCAGAGTAGTCTTATCCTTACAAAAGATACAGAAGAAAATAAGAATGCAGCACTTAGATGCCACTTTTCATCCCTTGATCTCAGAGCACTTCAGAGAACTGGGCAAATATTACGCTCTCAGAAAAGGATACATCACTTGTCAAAGATCACAGGCACAGAAGCCGATTTGTTCCCTCCATTGCCCTAGGGAGGGTTATGTTCAGCAAACAGCTACCATCATGCCAACAAATAAATTAATAAAGATTCATTATTTCCACTGCTTTTCTATCTCTTCTTTATTATTTTATTACTCAGAGCATACTCCCCAGTTCAGGTTTGAGAGTCAAATGCAGCCAGAGGCCATACAATTGGTTCAGACACAGGAAAGATACAGTAAAACTTGGTTTCCTGTAATATCTCCCTGCCAGTTTTCTGGAGACTATTAGGTACTGGGCATTCTCTCAACTACCACAGCTGCAATTAGATGCATTTTTAAGCATCCTATTAGTGGGAAGTATCACTGTGTTTCCAGGTAAAGTCACTTCATACAGTAATAATTAGCTCAGGAAATACTTTGTTCCTTCATACACCAGGAGCCGGAATCAATAGTAAGTGCAGGAGGTCCGACACTGCTTGGACTGGCGACTTCCCTGGATTTCCACTTGGGGACTCAGGTGATAACACGGCCGCATAGAATGTCGTAATTTACTACAAAATTACAGAATTGAGGCTTTCTACAGCGTGGTGTATTGTGTAAGCCATTGCCTGTCACACTCTGCCAAAACAAATTAGCTACCGTCACTGGCAGCAGATTCATTAGGACCCAAATGAATACGAGCTCATTCTAGGGACTTTTGAGCTCAGAAAAATGCCAACATATTCTCAGGGAACCTTGGGGAAACAGTCCTTAAGCTCTTTACCAAGTGGTTCCTGATGACACCCTTATTTTCTTATTTTTGGCAGAATAATAACTGCAAAAAGCTTGAAGATGAGGCTAGAAACAAAGATTTACAAAGGAAAAAAAGATCATGACAGAAAGAAGGAAAATGGGAACCATATACAATAACTGTGAAGTCTAGCAAGGAACAATTTTAACACCCATATGTGTATCCCTGCCACTGGTTTTATGAGGGTTTACAAGGAAAGAAGTGTGGGATTTATTAAAGGAAAAAATGTTGCAAACCCATTGTCACCTCAGAAAGCATGATTTTTCTGAAGTTTGTGATGGAGTACAACTTCATGGTAACAGAAAGGGAGGGACTGTGATCTGCCTGCTCTGGGAGCAGATGTGTCACTAACCATGACAAAGCAGAGCTTGTCCCTAAGTGACACCGAACAACCAGCTCCTCAGAGCCAGAAAGTGTGGCACGCACTAGTGATGAACACCATACCAGCATCAGAGTAGCATCTCAGCCACTCACACAGTATCCAAAACCAGGAGGAACCAATGCTTCAGCTGTAGGCCTGTGCTCTCCTCATCAATCTGTCCCCTGCTTGATCTCCATGAAGACCAGGGCCTCTGAACTCTCCTCTCTGCAGCAGCAAGAGGCAGGTGCTGGGGGCAAGCACCCTTTCACCCTCCTATCCCCTCTGTCCCAGCAGCACTTCTCCATCTCCCCCTGAGTGGGGTGAGTGGGGGTCCTGGGAAAGAGGAGGGAGGGAGGGAGGAAGGAAAGGTTGCAGTGAGACAAGAAGTCCAAGAGAGTGTTACCACCCCCAGTAAGACCTTATTAAAAAAGCCTTTGAGAAAAAGATGTCTTCCTCTCTCCTCACTTCCCAATAAATCCCAGTTGCCTGAGGAGCACAGGGCTAGTGGGGGAGAAGGGGACAGGGAGAGGAGAGATAGGAGAGAGGCCCTAGCCCCTGTGTCCTGTCCCAGTAAAGCTACCACACCCTTACCCAAAAGCCTCAGCGGTATTGTGTGGTTGTGTGGTACCACCATCACAGAATACACATGGTACCATATTCACCCTAACCGCACAAAATTCACCCTAACAGCTGGCCAAGGATTTTCTGTTTCAGAAAATATGCCAACGTTATAATAATATATAAACTATATCAAATACAGCAACATTTTCTATGGGAAAATACCAGTTTATTGAAGATTTTCCATTTACTACTAGCACAATTGGAAGATGTTATTTCAAACGTATTAGATACACCAGAATATATTTTTTAAAGTCAATCCAACACCGCACTGTCGTTCCTTACCCTAGGAACTCCCTGTTCCTGGGTTAGATGCTCGTTCCCTTCCAGGAACAAGGTTCCTCAGGCTGCTTCACTTCCCAGAATACAAAGCAGGTTTCCTTCTGACGAAGCTCTCCAGTGCCCCTCGGACATTTAATTATGGGAGAAGGGTCTCAGATAATGAAATGGGAACATCATGGTCCTGAACTATAACTTCTGAAAAGCAATACACTGTGGTAGGGAAATGCAATTTAATATTGAACTGACTCAGGAATTTCCCATGGAACATTAATTCTATTTTCTGCTCACCTCTGAATGTCAGTCTATTTTTCTCTTGCAGTTTAGGAAGCTTATAAAAGGTGCAGAGAACCTCTGCTTTCAAATCTGTGGATTCCTCCTTCCTCCTGCCTTTTGCCATAGCCCTGGGGAGGGTGTGCGTCATCTGAAAACAAAAGCTTATTGTGCCTAGCCTTATCAGAGGCAATGCCTAGCCGGAGGAACAGCTATCTAGATACCTAACACAGAAAAGTAATAAAGGTATTTCCACCCCCTTCGGGTTTGCAGAGGCTCTGAGGGCTCACCGGACTTGCCCGAAGCTGCACAGGATCCAGTGCAAGAGCCAGAAACTAAACACAGCTTTATGAAGCCCCGCTGCAAGTTTTTATTCATCTGGACACATTTTGTCTCAAAGTTCTTCCACTTCAACACCAAAACAAATCTTACAGTGGTATCTTAATGTAAGTAACTGTTGGCCTGGAAATTTAGAATGGGATTGAAGTGTTTAGCTAGTCTGAGCTAGCTAAAAGAACACCCAACTAGCACCAACTGTAACAGACCTGGCTTGAATGTCATTTCTCACCCCTGCAGTTGTTTTTTTTCCAGATTTACCTTAAAAGTTATATATTTCCTTGTCCATCTCCTATGTTTAACCATGCAGAAAACACTTCACAGCAGATTTGCTCACCCAAATAAACCCAGTTGTTTTGCAAAATTTGGGTAAGCTGATCAACAGGGATGAACTTGATAGAAAGATAACAAAACATACCAGATACATCATCTTTCCTTGAAACAGAGGATACATTTCTATTTTAGTTCACCCAGTTCTACATATTTTGCAAGGCACAGACTGACATTACATGAGTCTCTTCGGCACTGATATCTATAACCAAAAATGTTAGGCGTTTCAGTTATCCACAGACAGCACCTACTTCCTACGGTTATTATGGGCAGTACTAACACGTCAGGAATGCTGAGTATGTTTGGGTGAAATGCCACCAAATCCAAAGTTAGGACCTCCTCTACTACGAGTGTAAAACACGTGTGCCCAGAATAAATGGTAAAAATGATACTGGCATTTAGGCAACTCTCATTCAAAGCACAGACAGATGAAACTCTAAGACTGTAAGTTCTTACTATATAACAAATACTACATCTAACTTGCCACTCAGTTTCTGATTTCAAAACCCTTTTGGTCATAGGAACATTACAACTTCACCAGAAATATTTGAGAAACAGTCTGAAAATACTGTTGATCAATGAAGTGATGCATCTGCTAGATGCTGAAATTGCTGCTGATAAGCTGTAGAAAGAACACAACAGCCTCAATCCTTTTTTTGACTCACAGCTCACTATTTAAAAGTGAAAACTATGAGGGGAATGTGCATGTTTTTTAATTACTGATAAAGGACTTTGTTCAGAGAAAACAAAAGGGTCAAAAGGTTAAAAAAAATCAAACCCCAACGCCATGTAAAGGCATTATTTGGGAACAAACAAACAGGAAGGTTAAATTTAATTAACCCTGTGTTGTGATCAAATCCACACATTAGGAAACAGTAGATAAGTGAAACCATGGCCAAACAAGCATGCAAAAGCATTCACTACATCCTCTCTAACATGGAAAACAACTTGCTTTTCAACTTTGTAATAATAAGCAGCATTTCAAACAGCATATCCCGCTAGTGAAGAGCAAAGGTACATTACAAAATGCAGCTGATAGTAAAAGAGCACTCAAAACTGTAATGGTAAGATTATTAAAGCTGAAAACTCCCTAGGTACACCAAAACAAGTAACCTTGTGAGTTAACACTTCACTGAGGAATAAAGTTCAAATAATCCGTATAGGTAAAACGGGGGAATAAATCACACGGGGAAAGAACTACGCAAATATCTACCTCACCCTACAGACTGCCGAGCGCTCTGAGAGCAGAAGCAAAGCCCAGAGGAACCACCCTGGTAAATGTATGCAAAGGCAAGCTTCCTACTTACCCTATGGTCTGCACCATGATCTCTTTTGCCACTTTAGTAATTCCAAAGAATCCAGAATGATGTTATTTTTAAGGGAATATTAGAGCCGTTAGAGGAGACAGAGGCAAGCTGACAAGCAGAGCTTCGCAAGAAGCCAGGCGGAGAGGGATGAATTTAAACCCTGGCTCAAGATGCTGTGTATTCTGCGTCTATCTTTAACTTGTAAATGATTTGGTTTCACATTCCTCTGAAGTCCTGCTGGCAGATGCCTTTGCGGAGCTTTACCAATCGCAGGCACCCGGGCCCCCTCCCCTTTTCTCTCCCNCACGCACGCACACACAGCGGGTCTGGCAGGCAGGATCTCGCTGATTTCCAACCGCGGCTGCCCGCAGCAGGGAGGCTGCCAGCACGGCCCCGCCAGCCTGCCGCAGCGCCGGAGCCGCCGCCGGGCACCAGCGCCCGCACGCCGGCCCCGCGGGAGGCCTCTGCTCCCCGCCAGCAGCCCTGCCGGCGGCTCCGCACGGGGCCTTCGACACTCCGCTTCTGCCTCGGCCTGCTGCTGCCCGGCGCGGAGCTACCTGCAATTACTGCTTCTGCCCAAGGAGGCAAGAAGTCTCTGGGTTTGAATCCTGGAGTCACCGATGAAATCGCAGTGGGAAACGGGGTGGCAGGAAAGGCTTTTCTGAAGGGACCCCGAGGGCAAGCAGCCTGAGGGGCGCGAGGGCTGGGGCGAGGAAGGTGCGAAGAAGCGGTTCACCCTCTGTCCTATCAAGCTTCCACAGACTCGTATTTGGATGTCTAGAGCGCTTCTGCTTGTGCAGATGGCTTTGCTGAGGACCGGCATGTTAAAAAAAAAATATAAAAATTACCAGATCTTAAACACAAAGTTTCTAAACATCCACTCTTAGAAACTTTGTGGCTCCTTACAATAACAATGCATTGCAATGTTGTTCCGAAGTCAGACTCTGAAATAACTGGACTACTGATTAAAGGCAGCATTCGAGGTGATTGAAGTGGGGGAAAAAAGTCCTTCCAGATAACCCACACAGTCAGTATCACTACCAGAGACTTCAGGAGTCGTTAGTGTTGACACAAACCCCTGGCTCTTAATATCAGCCTTTCGAAGCAGCCCTGGTTGTAGTTTGTAAAAGTGCATTCGGTTGAATACTGCTTGCCATCAAGGCCGCCTTATCTCAGACATGGGAAGGAATGAATTATTGAACGCTTTCAGTGGAAACTGGAAAATACCAATCGATGGTCACACCGGTTCAAACAGAATCACCCAGTAAATGTCTCTGATTACAGTTTGGGCTGCTGCGACAGGGGTTCATAGCCAGGGACGCAGCCGAGCAAGCAGCAGGCACAGGCAGGAGGGGCAAGGTCAAGCTGTGCCTGGAATCACTTAGCTAAAAACATGGTTTATAAACGTCCTGCCAATGCCCTGTTTGTTGAGGCATTACTCTTTTTAGCTGGACTGATTTAGTAGTGAAAGTGATCAAGTGTTTACTTCAGCCTAGCAAAGGAAACAGCTCAAACTTGGAAAGGCCTAAAGGGGGGTAAAAGAATCATCCAAAGAGCTGTATCTTAGTGCCCATGAATCACAGAATCATTGAATCATTTTTGTTAGAAAAAACCCTTAATATCATTGAGTCCAACTGTTAACCCAGCACTGCCAAGTCCACCACTAAACCATGTCCCTAAGCACCACATCTACACGTCTTTTAAATACCTCCAGGGATGGTGACTCAACCACTTCCCTGGGCAGCCTGTTCCAATGACTGATAACCCTTTCGGTGAGGAAATTTTTCCTAATATNCATATTCAGCTGGCTATTGGCCAATACCCTCACGTCCTCTTCCACCAGGCAGCTTTCCAGCCACTCTTCCCCAAGCCTGTAGCGTTGTATGGGGTTGTTGTGACCCAAGTGCAGGACGCAGCACTGAGCCTTGTTGAACTGTCCTCAGCTCATCAATCCAACCTGTCCAGATCCCTCTGCAGAGCCTTCCTACCCTCAAGCTGATCAACACTCCTGTCCAACTTGGTGTCGTCTGCAAAGTGACTGAGGGTGCACTCGATCCCCTCATCCAGATCATTGATAAAGCTATTAAAGAGAACTAGCCCCAATATTGAACCCTGGGGAACACCACTTGTGGCTGGCCACCAACTGGATTTAACTCCATTCACTGCAACTCCTTGGACCCGGCCATCCAGCCGGTTTTTTACCCAGCAAAGTGTACGCCTGTCCAAGCCATGAGCAGCCATTTCCTCCAGGAGAATGCTGTGGGAAATGGTGTCAAAGGCTTTACTAATGTCTAGGTAGACAACATCCACAGCCTTTCCCTCACCCAGTAAGGGGGACAAAGTAAGCCTGCACTTCATCTCCTGCCAGCTACTCTTCATGATGCTGTTTGATAGCATACATATAAATATGTGTTTGGTAACACACACATAGAATATATAAACTTTGATAAAAAGAGTAACTCCATAGCCATTTTCATGGTCAGTTCCACAGGCAGGAAGGCAAGAAGTCCTCTTAACCTGGAGTCAGCTCATGTTCGTGGGCCTGGAAATGTTGTCAGAAACATACAAATATTAAAGATGACTCCTGAAAAAAAAATTATTTTGAATCACTAATGTTTGTTACTATTAGCAAAGCCAGACCTCAGTATGTTTAATGCCTGCCTTCCAGAGCACTTAAAAAACTCCAGCAAGAGAAAAACATGCCATGGACTTCCTGCCAGACAAGGAGGAAGTCACTTCACTTCTCCTTTGCCTCAAGTCCTAAAACTCTCAATTGCTGATACAACGGTTTAGGGAATGTGTCTATTATTCAGTTTTAGGAGCTGCAGTGAATTGCAGGAAGGCTGCCTGGCACCACTTTCCGATAGAGCCACCTCTAACACTGCCGGTCTACAAATCTCTCCGAGCAAAGAAAGTCAACTGAGCCACAGTGTCTCCCATTCAAGTGGAGCAACTTCATAGAATGCAATGAGAATATCATACCTGAAATCAGGTTGGTTTTGGTTTTTTTTTTCCAATTGTTTTGTAAGGATGTCAGACTTGAAGGGCAGATAATCACTTGAAGCAGAGACCAAGTGTTAACATTAGGTCTTTAAAAGCACAGTGCTTCAGATACTCAGAGAGACAAAAGAGAAAGAAGAAAGAAAAGTCATACTTTTGTGGCTGAGGGCTCCTTTTTAATTAGGGCAACAAGGAAGGAAGGAAGAAGCTCCCCATGGAACAAGGTGTGATGGACAAATGTGGTGATTCAGAAGTGCAGTCATGAACAGGAAGGATTAAGACTGAACTGTTTCTAGGACTCCAATGTACCTCTAGAGAGTGCTTAACTGTGAGGAAAAACAAAGGCAGGGAAATCCACACAAGCACATCCACGCTTTTATCTAAACTTGTGTATTTCCCTTACTAGATATGGGGAAAAAGAGATTGGGTTTTGGATCCTCTAAAAGAACACTTAAAGTGTTTGCCTTCCCATGTCTCTTAAGAGGTTATTTATAAACTTAAGAGTATGTGGGAGGTGGAGCTTTGGAAAACAGGATGCTGGAAATTACTGGGAAACCTTCAATGTCAATATAGGCAGCATGATCGCATTCCCATGAATGGGACAGTCCGGTCCATATGTCCAAAAACTGTATCACATAAGCCAAAAGAGAAGACAGGTGTCCACTTTCCTCAGATGAAGAGATGTGCACTGATGCCAGTGTCTAATGTGCAACGCAAAGTATACAGCTGGGAGAGATTTACCACAGCTGTGAAAGGGAATAATACTCTTTCTCTCTCAGCAGGGTCTGTTGCTTAAAACCATCACCAAATGTAATAGATCGGGACCTCTGTGGCATTAGATTTGCGATATATGAATATATGTTAATAGCAAGTTCTTGTGGAGGAGCGGGAGCTAGAGCTGGCATGGGAGCAGAGAGGAGGAGAGAGTAATTTGGTACCAGTGACAAGTGTAAATAGATAACATATTTGGAGCCATGTGACTTCCTACCCATTCCCAATTTAGCCCAATGCCTAAGAGGCATGGTCTGTCCCTTTACATTTAGCTATTTTTAATGTGCACAAAATTTGTTCTTTGTCTTCCTGTGTCTGTCAGGGTCTTGAATTCATTCGTCTTGGCAGTCTTAACATTTGGGCTTACTGGGACAAGCAACGTCTTCTACCCTATGGGCTCAGTCCTTCTAGGTCTTACTCAGAGTATTTCCTGCTCTTAGGAATGATCTCGTTAACCTCTGCAGATGATTTCAGCACAGGTTGGTTTGAGAGTAAGAGCTTTGAGTATGGGACTACCATTGCATTGACAGGAACGCAGTTCCTGCCTGTCATGGTGGATCCAGCACACTGACTTTATTCCATATTACTTGATCTACACACCCGTCACCCCCGAGCCTACCTCACCCTTGCCTACTCATCTATGTGTTTATATCACGAGCCCTCTCCAACATGTTCCAACAGACAGGGTTTGGCCAAGTGTTGACCCATGAGTTGCTTCTCTCCCACCTACCACTATTTTACTGGAATAGATGGGGAACATTGAAGCTGGTGGGGGTCCCTCAGTAGCCCCCCTCCCCCCCAGCACCCACTGCCCTGCTGTCCCCACAATGCAGTGTCTGGCATGGTGGGGTATGTTTGCTCTGGAAGGCAACCCAGGGCACTGAGATGGGCTCACGCAGGGCAAAGCACTGCCCTGATCCCCCAACACAGAGTCTGACTGCTCCAAAGAAATTTATTCCAACACTCTCCTCACCGAGTCTGGTGTTTTCAGGAGGCTGACTGGATAACGAGAGGAGGCTCAGTCACTAAAAATGTTCAGATGGGTTAGCTCCGCTTTTTGCAAAACATATTCAGATTGCTTGAATTCTCGGTAAGCATTAATAAAGTAAACGGGTGATACCCTCAGTACATACTCTGAGAGCAGTTTTGCAGTAATGGAGGATTTTCTGTGCTGGCTTTTCTGTTCTTGATTTTTATGTTTCTGTGATTCAAGCTATGTGGGAAGAAGGGAGATCATCCATGGTCATATATCTAAGCTTTGGGAACACATCGTATTTTCAGTCAATCCATTTTACTGAATAAAGAAGAAAATCCATTATTTCCTTTTGAACATTTCTTTCCTTTTTCCTACATCTTGTATTTATAGTTTCGTAGAGTTTTTTGGACAAACCCATAGTTTAAACCAGTGTTTATCACCCTATATAAGCACATCACATTTACAATAGCCAGGATATAAAGGCTTTGGCTTTATTTTTGTACACAAGAACAAAGTATGAGCATTAATTATTAAGAATTAAGCAACTTACGAAAAACTCTGTCCACTTGCCTTGTTCACTGCAAGATCAAACCATTATTTACCAGATGCATTTTCAAGTTTACTTGAAAAATATCTAAGAGGAGAACTAGAACAATTCTACTCCCATTTATGTTTAATCCAAACACTAAATACAGGAAAAAGACCACTCTTTTTTTTGTTAGATGGCCAAACTGATCAGCAAAATGAAGATCTCTGAGATATAATAAAAGAGAACTTTATAAAAAATTAAAAGTTGTAGGTAAATGGTTTCATTTCATACACTGAAAGGAAAAATATTTTTCTAAAAATAAAAAAACCTAATCCCACACAGTGCTGAGCCCTGGAAAAGTCTTTCCTGGCCTGATGGTGCTCATGGATGTAAAAAAAAAAGCTGTATCATCCATTATTGGTCCTCTACCTGAAAACACTGAACTTGAAAGGTTTGAAGTGATAGTTATAGTTCATTAAAGTTGCTTGGTGAGCAGTACATCTAATGAAGATTGTTTTCCTAAGGATTTATGATCCTTTGTTATTGACTGCTCCCAACAATAATCCTCATTTCCTCTAAGCTCTCATGACCACTCCTGCCCCTCAGGACATGAGCATTGCCCACTTGCACTTTCAGCTTCCCTCAACCTACCATGCAACCAACCTGCACCACCATCTCCACAATAATCCTTTTCATTTCCCCAGGCCTCCACGGCTGTCCTAATCAAGTACTCCTGCTCCCTTCCATGCACCCTTCTGTACCTTCTCCTTACTTGTGGAAAAAGCAGGAAGCAGGTCATGCAGGTGGTTCAGAGCCGTATGTGCTCAGCCAGCACACGTGGGAGCTGTTTCAAGAGGGGAATTTTGCCTGTCCTGTCCTTACTGGGGTGCTGAATTGAATCCCACTTTACGAGAGTCAAGGAGAATCAGTATGGCTGAGACTTCTTGCCCTGTGTTAGGTTCAACAGAAGGTGTCTAATGAGGTCAAAACTACTGGCTGTGGCCAGAAGCCTCAGACAAACAAACATAGCATGATTGTGTTCCCTCTGAAAGCCAAACTCAGAAGGAAAATAAACACACACCCCACATGCCAGCTACAAAATTCGTAACACAGCCTTTGCTCCAGCATGATATTGTCTTTGTCTCCTCAGTGGTAAGAACCCTCTACTGCTTTGAAGGCTTCATGTCGGCTCTAACCGAGTATACAAAAGGTAGCGAAGACTGCTAATTAAGAGAGCTCACTGCAGCCTGTTCCTGAAAAGAATAACTGCAACGTTTGCGAAAGTAAAAATTGCAACACCACAATTTGTCTTGTCACAACTTTATTTTGAAATTAATGTCCTTATTCCTGAAATGATGAAATTAATTGAGTATTTTTGTTATGGAAATGGCTCTGTTATCCTGTCTCACTCCAGCACCTCGGTTTCATTGCAGCGCTATATTCCGCACTGAAAAAGGTTTCCAGTAAGTTATTTCATAAAAATGCCACAAACGTTATGTATTTATATTTGCCTGGACAGACAACCACAGGCCTTTCGTGGAAATTTGGCCAATGCCTAAGGTGTGCGTGCAGGCAGACATGCATGTGGATGGAGTGACACATACACTTTTTTCAGAACTGGAAGAGGATAATCTATGAAACAGATTCTCTGTTCAGTTGAGCCAAAGGTAGGAACAATCCCCTTTCATTCATCCCACATACCACCAAAAAACCCTCCTGCTCTAAAATAAAAACTCACTTTATTCCACTCTCCAGATTAAAAACTTGGGAAAAAGAGGAAATTACTTCTCTGTTTTTTAAGAAAAAAATTACATAGCAAGAACACAGAAGGAAGCCTGGAAATCTCAGAGACTGCTATATATTAATGCTCTCGCTGGAGCATTAATATATAGGCCAACATCAGGAATCCCATCAGATCAGTTATGTAAAAGCAAGCAGTGTCTGACTTGCTCTCTGAAATGCATCAGTGCTTTGCAGGGGCTGGGGGGGTTCCTGCCACACAGCCCTCTCCTTCCCCCTCCTTCCCTCTACATCCTGGCCCTAAGGCACACACAGACCCCTCAGGTTTGGGGGGTCTCTGTGCTGCTGGTGGAGGGTACAGGTACGGACAGATGGGGAGGTTAGATCAGCCGGAGGGTCTGGGCTGGGGCGAGAGCACGCAGGGTGAGACAGCGTGGGAGAAGCTTGTCCTACTGCTCCCTCTGCTGTACCCATCCTGTGGAGAAATCCCAAATGTCAGCGCGAGAAGCTGGGATAAGGGGTGGCAGCTCTCAGCGAGCGATCTGCAGGTAGCACAGACCCAGACAGACTTGGTAAAGGGAAAAAGCCACAGCTGATGAGGAAGAAATCACCACGACACTCAGGAGATGGCATGACACGGACCTTTGCGCGTTTAACTTATCACATCTTTTTTGGGCTGTACTTGCCAATGCTATCCTTATGCTTCCAGAACAGCACAGGAAAATAACACCTTTCCTTGGGCATGATCATCTCACTTTGTAACACATATTTAGATAATAACCTCATCGTACAAGACGGATGTATGTCAGGATCGGCTGCAGAGAAAGGCCCAGGAAGCTCCCCAAGCAGGGTTACCGGCAGCAGCCCAGCGCCACGTTAGGCAACCCGGGCAGCGAACACCTCCCGCGCCCTGGTGCACCGCAGGCAGCCAACCGGGAAAAACACCCCACCTGTGAGTCACATTAGTGCCACACTCAATTTAAACAACATGAAGCATAGGTAAAAAAAGGGGAAAGGGGACAAATGGCTTATGGAGTTAATTCATCATGTGGGAATTACCAATCTGATTGTCGGAGAGAAAGGGTGTTTTTTTAACCCACGACCACCTGAACACAACTCCAGTCAATAATCCCACCCTGTATGCTGTTTCTGAGGCTGAGAAATTTCCAGCACTGGGTAGCACCTGTAAAAGACATTTGCAGCTGCCCTGAAAGCCTTTCTTTGAACATAGTGAAAACTTGTACCCCAAGAAAAATACCTATTTTCAAATGCTCAAACATTACAATGTGCGTTTTGCAATCCTGAGAACAGTATTTCAGTTACTCTACGATTTCCTTGTAGCACTGATTTATGGAAATTCAAACTAGAGTAGAAACCATCTCAAAGGAAGAAATCCCTCTCAAGCACTTTTCCCTGAGAAGGTGCACGCTCATCAGAATAGGGAGGAATAATGAGAAGCATCAGCACCTTCAGGAAAAGCAGACACTTTGCATAAGAAAAGATGTAATGAAAGTCTGAAAGGCTGGACTGTAACATCTAGGACTTGGTGACTTTGAAAGACCCATCATACACTCATCTTAAACTTTCTAGAGAATTTCAGAAACTTAACACAACTTTTACTTGAAAAAAAAAAAATCCTCCTAATACCAATATGAAATTTAAAAAAATCAATCAGTGAATTTCCAGAAAGGCAATGTTAACAGATTAACTGCTTTCCCTTTTTTTCTGTGCCCTAAGTGTTATTTCCTTTTATATTATAGAACATCTACCAGCTAATGAAAATACTGGAAAGCAGACTTGATGATATAACATCGTGATAAAGTGAATTACATTTAAATGTCAATGGGATCTATGGAACAGAGCAAAGTTGGAAGAAACTCATTCAGTAATTTTAAAGTTGTGAATTAGCATGGCATTTTCAAATGCACTTGGTCATGACCTAATTCTGCTCTAAATTCTTCAATTTTAGTTTTTGCAAAGCTATACGAGCCATGCAATACTACAGTAGTATGAGAACGAGTGCTGCAGCAGTATTGAGACCTGCTAAAAAATCCCACCCCTAAATGAGTGGCTCCAGCAAAGGAATGAGAAGTGACAATTTGGGGCAGAACCCAGCCCATTCTTTTCAAAGGCAGCACTCCAAATTTACATAAATGCAAACGAATGCAGTTTGGCCTCAGATCTGACTCAGTGTACCTAATTAACACTTGCCCAGTTTACATGGAAGAAGCTGGAATAGAGCTGAAAATATAAACTAAATCACTGACTTCCACAGGAAAACTGAGATACTGAAAAGTATTTAATCTGTAGTAATCCAGTAATAAATACAAATTTTTTTGACATTGTCCTGTGAAGTGTCATGACAAACAGCCCACAAATATACAACATGTATGGTGCAGAGACCGAGCACAGGTCTGGACATAATCTACTCTCTGTCTGTTATCACAAAGCTGCTTTGAATAAACTTGCTCCTTATTATAGCACCTCCTCCCATTTCTTTGAGTTCATCATGTTTATCCCCAAATAAAAGAAAAAATTTTTTTGCTTTGTTCAGAGTAGCCTAGGTTTTATCTAAGAGAGTCAGACATTACAGCATAAATTATTTGTACTTCTTGCTAGAAAAAGTCTTGCTCCAGGACTTTGTGACTGAACACTGACTACCTCAGGGAAATCAAATTAACAGCAGCTGAGACAGAACTATTAAAGGCATGCGTTCCCCCATGTACAGTAGTCTGGTAACATATCCACAGGCACCAAGAGGGTGAGGATAAAGCAAGGACATTTCTCCGAACCATCACTATCTTTCACATTACCGTCTATTTTTGTGAGGGAGCCATGGACGTCGTGATATTGATAGGCACTGGGGTTCCTCAAGCCTCAACTCAAGCATGCAGATTTTACAGCCACGCACACTATGAAGACACTAGCTTCCAAAATAAATCAAGCAAGCTTTTTGCTTAAGACTACAGAGGTAACGGCAAGGTTGTTTCTCGTTGTAAGCGTAATGATGCGAGGAAGCGGTGGACCAAAAGCCTGTTTCCCCTGCCCTCTCTCCCCCTGCCCCAGAGAGCTCACCTCCCTGGGGAGGCACCATGCAGCCTGCAGGGAAGGGGAAGGGCTCGGGGTGGCACCCAGCCTCCTTCTGCACAACCTGCCGGGACAAGATGCTCACAAAGGAGCAGTACTCACCCCCTGCATTAACTCCTGCGCAGTCAGGGAGACGACACCTCTGCTGTTTTCAGAGGAGGGCAAAGACACATTATCAAAATGTTCAGGATGATGGGGATGGCTTTTGTAATTGGGAACACTGCTCTGAGCTGCAGGCAGTCACGGGGTACTCGTGTCATGGAGACCACCATGCCGTCCTCGTGCTGCTCAGGAGTTACCCGAGGGGTGAAAACAGCAGGGGCAGTGCGGCCTCACAGTTAAACACCACGCTAGCAGTGGTAGGACACCTGATCAGGTCTCAGCTCTGCCACAGATTTGTTCTGTCAATTTGGGAATTTACAAATTTACTTCATCCCTCCCACTTTTTATCTGTTTTGTCTACTTAGCCTTCAGTGGTTTTATGATGAGTGTCATGTCACAAGGTGCTTTGAGCCACTAAAACTTTGAGCTGGGACCTCCTAGCACTACTGTGACTACAATATTGAAAATTGTTTAGGGAACATTTTTACTCCATTTAGTAAATGGAAAAAATAACTAAGTAAAAGAAGAAAAAACACAGCTTCTTTCAAAAGCCTCTTTAATCAACCCCAGAATCTGAATCAATGCTGAGCACAAAGACTTAAATTTGGCTTAATGAAAACTGAATAGACGAAAAAACAACAAAAGAAGTCTCTTTACAAAAGGTATGGATTCAACCTAGTCAGTAAATAATTAAAGCTCCTCTCTGTTCCCTTCCACTTTCTATTTTAAGGCTTTTCATTATATGGGATCAAAGTCAGCTTGAGTTGGAGCGAGTTAGACAAATCCATCACGGAGACAGAATGAAAGTATGATCTCATCCCCTGTGACAGCAGCCCGACGGTACCACCTGTTTGAACTCCCGCTCGTACCACTTCTGATGACACTGGCAATGTCAAGCATACTGCTCGAAATTCAAGGGGGTGTGCAGAAACTCTCTCCACCTAAGCAAGCAAAATGAAATGACTGTAAATCTGGCATCAGGGATGCTATGCTACGGGCAGTGCTAGCCACGGGGCTGCAAAAAGAGTAGCCACAGAAAGGGTTCAGACCCCGGGAACATAAACCACCAGGCACCTCAGGAAATCAGCTGTATGAAGAAAGACGGATTTTTGTCTGGAGAGGAGGCAAATGACAAGAGAGATGATGAATGTAGGATAGCTGTCTAAAAATTATAAATATTAAAAAGAAGGGAAATGAAACATTCTTATTTATTTTCTCATAACAGAAGAAAAAGAATGTGCTACAGCCAAAAGACAAAATAATTAACGAGATATGGAAGAAAAGTTAAATAGGGAGTTTAAAACTGACAAGCAAATTTGAAAGAGATTAAGGAAAATTCTCTTCTACCTTTTTAAACCTAAAGCATACTTTACCCTGTGGAGTTGTCTGCAGCATAATGTAATTGGGACCAAAAAGGACTATAAAAAAATATTCATTAGATTGTTAATGAATTCCTGCATGTTTCCATTAGAAACTCATTTGTTTTAAAAAGGAAGAATATAATCCTTAATGAACCTTGCTTTTTTTAAGCAATAGAAGACAAACATTTATACTTCCTGACACAAGCAATGATTAAATGTCAGGGATTAAGACATTCCCCTTAAGGGGAATCCCCAAGGATTAAGAAAATTCCCCTTTTATCACATTCCACAACTGTGGACTGGCCAGTTCCTGAGCACTGTCAGGAACAATGTGCTCGGTCAGATCCAGCACACACCAATGTTTGGTTAACACTAAAGCTCAATCAAGAGACTTCTGTCTGCAACTTTTGTTTAAGAAAAAAGATTACAGCCTTGGGAGTGCACCGTAAAACTTTGCTTTCTAAGCCATTTTTTGCTCTGACTGCCCGTAGCTAGCAGCACTTGAAGGCAGCAAGCATACATCAACTCTACTTGCTTTGGTGTGTAAAAACACTATGGCTTAGGTTTGGGCCAAGATACATCATTTCACTTCTTTGAGCTGCTTGACATGTTCAACGCAAACTTGACTTCCAGTCTGCCAGTGCATTGAGAGTATTTGCAGTCCTAGGAGTTGCAGGGTCTTCTGGCTGATGAAACTTGCCACTACACTGTGATATGAGTCAAACTGTGAAATTACTACAGACATAAAAAAAAAATAATAATTATGCAATTCATTTCTCAGAGTCTACTAAGATGAAAACAAAGAAGCAGTTTAGCACGTTACTAGCTGAAAGAGCTATTTCAAATCATCCTCTAGATTAAGACTGCATAACAGGACCTTTTCCCAGGGAGAAAATGCACCCTGGGGATGAGTAGAAGCCCCAAACAGCAATGTTCTCCTGAGTGACCTCATTAGCATCTGATGTGTGGGAACATCTTCTTTAAATGTGTGATTCTCCTGTTTACTTTGAGATGGTTCTTTAATCAAATTCATGAAATTACTTCCATTTGGTACCAGACAGATAAATAAATCCACATTATTCAGACCCAACAGCTCTTCAAATGAAAAAAAAAAAAAAAAAAGCCTGCAATAAAAAATTAGATTGGAAAAGTTTCGATGCTTTATGTGGGAGTTAGCTGTATGCAGAATTGAACTGTATTTTCTTGGTTTAGCTGAACTAAGCTGTACTGACAAGAGCATGCTGAATTAGATCCGGTTGTAACCTGAGGTGAACCTGCAGGATAAACCTTACGTCATTGTATTGCTGCAGTTCTTTCTCTTTTCCATGAGCAAACGTGGCTCACTTCCCTCAGTCTCTGAAATGCCATATCGGGTGTGCTGGCCGTGGGGTAGGAGTCTAAATAAAGCACGTTTGGATTTATTCATTTCAGGCCTCTGGGAATGGAACTGAACTACTAGGAGAGACTGAAGTAAGAATACAAAGGCATGAAGGAGGCAAAAGTGAAGATCTTTTAAAGGTAACAGAGGATATTAAATGTACCCTGTGTTGAAAGACATTCACCTACATTTCTGATTTGGACTTTTGGATTTTTGCCTATTCAGGTCAAAATCAGCTCCATGCCCACCCCCCCCTCCACCCCAGGCATGTAGGGACATCTTGCCTTGCATCGCAAGGTAACTGAAACTAGCTGGTGACGATGCCAAGCCCTTTGTTGATACAGTATGTTAAAAATACTTAATTTCTACAGCACCGTTCACTCAACTTTGCAGGATAAGATATAACTCTTTTCCAAGAGGCTGAGCATTCCTCAGCATGAAGGACAATGAGGACATAAGGTACTTGGCATGCCAATCCTCTCTGCCAAATTTCCAGGACTGTGTCATTGCTTCAGAAACGTAACCAAGCAGGTAATACTGCTTCTTACATTCTACCTTAGGCCAGACCTACAACACATGCTCTGTGTTCTGCCTTCAGACATGTTTCTGAGCACAGATCTACTTTCTCTTTGTAAGGGTCAGCCAGAAGCGTCAGTGGCATAAGGTAAACGGGCACAGAATCCTGTATCATCTCAGTACCTGAAGGCTCCTTTCTCTGTTAGGATTATCACTGACTTTCTGTGGCATGGCTGACCACACAGGGCTCCTCCCTGGATTAATCTGTATATCTACAAGAAAAGCAACTCTGTAGTTGCACTAGCTAGGTAATAGATAGACCCCTGCTCCATCGTACAAGCTCTTTGCCTGCAGAGCCATGGATGGAGTCCTCTCCCTGCTCAGTTGGAATGGTAGAACCCTATAAAATTGATTCAGTGCCTAGGTTTGGAAAGGAGAGGAAGACAATCGTTCAGTGTACGCTGCTGCTGACTGCAAAACCTGGATCGCAATCCATGGGCTGATACCCTTTCTGCCTTCATCATAAAACAAGTCAGCTAGTGAACAGGGGTGGTGCAGCAAGGACAGGGGATGCAGCCAGTCCAGGCCAAGCCTGCAGCCACTAAGCAAATTTACAAGTAACAACCATCGTGGAGAACTAGAAATTCGCTTGCTCCAAATTGTTAAGGATGATATCCCAGGCATTTTCTTTACTCAAAAACTGTTTTTCCTTTCCTTTACACTGGCGGTGGACAACAGAGTATGCTTTGAGGACCTCCCACATTGTCAGGAATTACCTTGCTACTATACGTTTCTCATTCCCAAGACCTGTGCTGCTAAATGTTATTTTCCAACCTGGTATAATAATTTTTTAAAAGAAATTCAGGGACATAACCTTGATAATGATTTTTCTCATGCATATTCAAGCTCATACGCAATGGAGATGTTCTGGAGACACCATCATTTTGCTTAATAAAAATATAAATCTCCATATAATTTCCTCACTACAGGCCTTGAATAACTGGAAATCCTCCTCCTACGTAATTTGTCATGATTTCCTCTGTATGAGTTCAATGTAAGAAATGCAGAGCTAGATTATGCAGGACTATAAACTTACATATCTGTTTGTAAGACAGAAGAACATAAAAATTAAAGCAGCTTTAATAGTTAGGACTATAGAGAAGTCCAACATACAGCTGAGGGAAAGATGATTTATAATTTGTCCTTTAGGTGGACAGGTTTACTCGTATTTAATTAGTATAAATAGAAGTAAATCTGAGAATATACTGTGATTCCTTAAGACACATGGAAACCAAGAGCTGGCAGAACTAATTATGAACAAACAAACATAATATGTAGAAAGGACAATTTACATTAAGACAACACCTATCTCTTACCTTAGTTTCCCCTCTTGGAACAGCAGTGGATGTACCCCCATGGCTCACTCATACCACTTGCATACAATCTGGAGTGTTAGGCATCCACAGCAAGCATATATAATTTCTTTTGTTGCTTACCAGGAGGTTCATCAATAGTCTACCCTTTCTGCCTCTTGGTAGTTTGCATTCTCCTCCTTCTCTTGGAGCAGACTCTCACATTACCCATGCCACCTTCTCCTTCTCTCAGTGCAAAAATAAGAAGGGAAATAAAATCCATCAATCCTCTACTTGGCTTATTAAATCTCTCTCGCACTGTTCATCATTCCCTGTGGCCGTGCAACTCGAGCTCTTCGCTCTCTACTTGCAGGGCTCTTTAATCCTTTAGCTTTCTGTGCGGATGGCTATGGGCAGATTGTACCACAATTTACGCAACTCCTGGTATCTTTTCCTAGTTCTTGATAAGAATCTTTGCTCTCACTTGTGGTCTCTCCTACCTCTGCTGAAACAGCAAAAATCCTTTTACAAGGTCACTTATATATCCTTAGTCAGGCATTCTTTGACTTACAATGAAAACCATGGAATAGCACAAATGAACCTAGGGTTCATGATGTAAGGCACTGTTGTTATAAATTATAATCATATACAACCAGAAATGGGGATGAAAGTTGGTTCATTAGCAAATGGCAGCTTTTCAGCATACTCCAAGCATGTGCATTTGGAAATTCTTGTTGCTGTACCTCATGCGAATTATAGTTTGTAGCTCCCTTGCACTGTTCTCCCATTAGGTGTGTGAATGAAGCATAGAAACAATTTGTTTTATCGCCTCCACTCTCACAAAAGAATTAAATTAAAAATAGCAATAAGGCATCACATTTAACAGGGCAGTAAAATAGAACTATAATGACCGCAGGCTCACTCCTTCCCTCTATAGCAAATCCTGCAATGGGAGGGAGGCTGCAGCTCTGCTTGGGATCCTCCTACCGGATTTTGCCCTGAGAAAAGGTTTATTGAGAGGGAAATCACTGTGGGATAAGTGCCAAAACCCACGCCTGTCCTCTCAGTCCTCAGGCCATTTGGTTGGAGGAGCTGATAATCTGCTTTGCTGTTCCATGTTGCTGGCAGCCCTTTTCCATGGTGATGCTCTTTGAGAGACACTTGCCAGCCAAGAATCATGGACATCCATTTTGTTGAGAAGGCTCCTCAATTTCTAGGAGCTTTACTGTTAACCTAATACAGGTTGTTATTTTTAAATTTTGATTCCTCCATGGGTGGACTGTGGTACTAATAGCCACAGATTGCCCACTCCTTTTCTACTGTACAAGATGCTGCAAGTCTGCACCTCAGGGCACTGAAGGACTAGCAAAATAGCAGGACATGTCTTGTACTGCTGACATCCATTTGATACAACTGAATGTTTTCAAAACCAATGGGCATGAACAAGGCCCTTGCAAATCTAAAAACATTAATCTGTCTTTTAAAAATCGAAGGGACTAAAGATGCCACACTAACACCTCTATGCAACAATTCCTTTTAAGCAAATATTGCAACAATACTAGCAGAAGGAAAAAAGAAAATGTCTGTGGTATGCAAGTAATACTCAGCTAATAAGATTCATCAGTTGGTCCCTAAGATGCATGAACCTGTGCTCACTGTTGGATTTCCAAAATGCTCAAAAATACTTATCTGCATATCTTACATCACTGTCAGATCTAAGGTGCAAGCAACTGGGGATTAAAAAAAGGGATAGGGACAATCCGGACAGGAATATGGTATTTTGGCTTATTTAATTTCAACACTGTATACTTAAGAATATATTCAGCCCCTAGTATTTAAGGGTTTTCTCTATAGAACACTCATATAACACTGACAGTAAATCTTACAAGAAACGTGTGTGCGCCATTTCCATCAGTGTAACCTGATTTATAGGTGAGGTGAGATTCACCCCTGGTTCACAACTCCGGCACAAAGGCCCTTTGCTTCACAGAAGACCATGAATCTGCGAAGGAGTATCAAGGACAGAGGAGGTACCCAGGGGGACCTCCACAGTCTTTCACACAGTGCTCAGAGATGATGTTTGCCAGCTGCAAAGAGGCTGTCATATAGGAAGATTTAGGAGCAGCCTAGGGGAAGGGATCATGGGACCCAGCGGTTCACATGTCCTGAGCACACAGCCTTCACAACAGTGGCTGACTTCAACCCTGAAGAGCAGTGGTGGGAGAGCCACCTCAAAGTGTTAAATCTCTTCCTTGGAGAGTGATCCACTTGGTCTTACTATGCACACATTTATCACACAGGAGTGGTGACCCTCTCTGAAAATTTCATACTAAGGGTAGGAAAAACAGTTAACACACTTCCTATAGTTTTATGCACAAATACCTAGAGCTTTTCCATCTACTACATACATAAATTAAACTTCAGTATCCGTGAATTTTGTTACTGGAAAAAAATCATGAAACAATACAACTTTTCCTAATGCTTCTGCCACATGCAGAGTAAGCACTGTTGTGAAGGCTGTGTGCTCAGGATGCGTTAATTGCCAGGTCCCAGGAGCATTCCCCTTAGCCTACTCCATGTCTTCCTGTATGACAGCCTTTACTGCAGTGTGATGAGAGTCACTGACCGGTATTTTGAAAGTAGATTATCGCAGTTTAAGTTTATAACATAATCATTAAGTATAAGGTCATTTCTTAATAAAACTCTGCTGTGGCTTACTACGATTCTGCACCAGTAATAAATATTTACTTACCCTTAAATTACTCTGAAAATACTTTTTATATGATTAAACCAGGTCCTTTTCACTAGAACACAAGCATTTTGCACTTGAAAGATAATGAAGATGGCAATTCGAGATTTATCTGTATCCTATATCCTAAAACCTTCTTAGCTGCCGTTTATTCAAAAATATTTTGAACAAGCCAAAGAACACTGCAAATCCAGCCCTTTAGTGCTCTTGTTTTACTTCTCTGTCGGACAAATGGTATCAGGACATGAAAGCCATTAACCTCTTTTGTTAAGGGTCACTGCATTTATGACATGACAGAAGTACCAGCAGAAGGAGTCATGCACTTAATTGTATAGGCTACTTGCACATAAAATAATGAAATGGTCAAACTAAAATAGCTTGCCAAACTCTGTATCTGTAGTCTATACACCACCACACAGCTGTCAAGAAATTGCACGTTAACTTGCTAGTAAGAGTTCAGAATAGTTTTCAAACTCATAGAACTTTAGAAAAGGCAGATGAGTAGGTAACAAAATTGCTTTTTCTATCTGAAAACGTGACACTTCATTAATATGTGACAAAATGAATTTCTCCATTTGCTAAAAATGGCTTGCTTTTCTTTATACACTCAGGTTGGCAATTGCTTTTATTGTTCCACTAAGCTGTTCTACAGTATCTTAAGAAGAATTTTCCTGGGACAAACTAAGAGAGCAAATTATAAGCAATTTTTCCTTTATGCACTTCAGATTGTAGATAAACATACCTTCATAACTGCTGTTCTCAACTTGAACCTTTCCTTTACACCTCCAGTGATGTCATTCTCCTGTATCTTAATTTCTTAGTGCTGTGAGGTCACAAATTTTTTATCACCTGACTTCACCACAAGATCTACCTGAGGATCAAGACATGACATCAGAACATAATAGCTATGTTCTCTGATTAGAAATCTCAGCTCTGTACGCTCTTACAGACATATTTCTGCTGCCTTTGTTGACTTTTTGCTGTCTTCTCTGAGCTATTGAATCATTCATCTGCCAACATAAATGTAGAGTTCATCAAATAAATCTGCAAAGTCACCATTTTCAGAGCATACATTCAAAGGCAAATTCATATAAAGGCTTTATATAGATTAATTTAACCTGCATAGTAAAATACACAATATACCACAAGGGTGGTAGTATATGGTAGGACTTACATTGGAAGTAAATGCTGAGTAGTACAGTATTCCAGCCTACTCTCTGCTAGGTTACATTTTAATGTAAGGCTTCCATTTTGATTTGCAAAGCCATCTCCTGCTTCTTGTCTCAGTTGATACAATTCCAAAAGTGAGGTTCATCTCAACAAATGTATCTATTATAGTGCCTTAGAAAACTTACTTTCTCTGCACTAATCTTTGCTTTCCCTGCAGAGCAGCTACTTCATACCTGGCATTTTCAAAGGCATTTAACCTGGACCTATCTCTTGGCAAGAAGTCTACAGATCTGAGTGAGACAACCTTAAAGTATAACTAAATACTCCCAAAACACCCAATGAGTATTTTCACCTTTTCAGCATGGATCCTGTTAAGACTGTTAAATATATGGAATTTCTATATGTTCTGCTCACCCAGACTTCAATGAGAATAAAGGGGACGAAAGACTAATTTGTCAGGATTTAATTTACTACATGAATTTTATGCATGGTCAGTTATACTACACAAAATAACCCTAATGCTGTTTCATGCATTTTGCACAGTCAGCTTTATAAGATAAAGTCTGAAGATCCAATTAAAATTTAAAAGGAATAATTACCTTTTAAAAAACAGTTTGAGTTAACAAAAGCGACAGTCTGATCATTCAGAGACAGTAAGATCATATTCTAGGTAAAGACAGTCTGAGCATCTAAGCTATGGAAAAGCCTGCTCAAACACTCAACATTTGATTGTAGTTCTTGCAATATATTCACAGTAACCTTAGCAATGCCAGTTAGAGCAAATATTGGGAGAAAACCCAAAAGTTCAGTTTTGATTTTCATTTTATTCCATTTTACAGAATAAAACAGCACACTGGCTCTTGAAAAGGAGCTAAGATTTGTTATCTCAGAAGACAGTGTCTCACTGCCATCACCTAGCTTTTTCCAGTAACTTGGCAAAGACTGGAGTTAGGATGCCAAATTTTTCTTAACTGTACGATCTGTATGATCTTCTTTTGCCTTGTTGCCCTTGTATGGCTTCCCTGGATATTTAGAAAGGAACACTGAATACACCACAACAACAGGAGATGTCATTTGCAGTCTTCTCATTGACTTCAAAGGACTGATAAGCCAGCCATTTAAGATTCAAATATTTCAAGAAGAAGTGAGAGATACTGTTGAGCAAAGGGCAAAGTCATGTTTGTCATCTTATTCTCTGCATTGCAGGTACTTATTTCATCCTCCATAAAGCAGACACTGTGACTACAGAACATATTCTGTAAAATCAAGTTTTATTTATGCTCTTGCCCGCATTAAGTCTCAGTCAGAGAATTTCCTTTTCAACATCCTTGAGTTCTACTATAAACGTTTCCTAGGGAAAAACCATCATATAAAACATAGTTACTTCCCAGAAAAAGAATGACAGCTCCTTAATAAAACTGATGAACTCTAAAGCTTTTAGCACAAGGTCTCTATTCTAACCTGCTATACCAGCCTGCATCCAGGGTAAGACATGATAGCTGAATCTTTGTCCAAAGCAGATGAGGGAGTGTTGCAAACTGGAATTATATAGGAAATTCAGCAGAAAGAAGGCTGGCACTTAGGACAAGGTTAGTATAACAGAGACTTGTCCAAGACCAGGAGAGAGAGAAAACAGATGGGTGCTAGAAGCATGCAAGCCACCTGAAAGTTGTTCGTTCAACTGATACCCATTAAAAACAGCTTCTGGGGAAGCTACCTGGGAGGGGGAATCACTGCTCGGAAACAGACTGGGCATCGGTTATTTTTTTCCCTTCTGCATGTAGTAAGCAATTGCATTTGTGCACCACTTGTATTATTATTATTATCATTATTATTATTATTATTATTATTATTATCATTATTATTACTATTAGTGTTATTCTCTTCCTTTGTTACCCTATTAAACTGTCTTTATCTCAACCCACGAATTTTTTCCATTCTCCTCCCATCCCCCTGGGAAAGGAGGGGTGAGCGAGTGGCCGTGTGGTGCTCAGTTACCGGCTGGGGCTGAACCACAACAAAAGTGTAGTCACATGAGGGAGTGTCTGATGAATTTTGCCTTATCTTGTGCTAAACTACTGTCTCTTATATGAGGTAACAAAGATCATCTGAATACAAAACCAGAAAGCTGTTTCTTAAGCCATCTTAAACTCGCTACTATGATGAGTAGCGAGTGCTTTTCATCCATTTCAGGGCAGAAATAACAGGTAGCATAAGCCAATACTGAATTTGGTTTAAAGTAAAGTTTGCACTGGCACGGCCTAGGGAAGTTCACACAGGAGTGTACCTCCGTTGAGAAGCTGTAAATTCTTTAGCTGTCTGAAATATACTACCAATCCTCTAGATAAACTAGAAAATTCAAATCGAAATCAATGGCTACACAAGGTTTTACCTTCATTTAACTCCGTCTGCTTATTCAGATAGTGCAATCACCCTTTGTAAAAAGTGGCCTAGGAAACCAACTTTCAGCTCACATGAAGTTTTTAGCTGTTGTTTGTAATTACTTCTGGAGCTTTTGCAAAGACGTGTTGCTCTAAAATGAACCAATTAATTTTAGCAGTTTTATTGCCTTACTCCTATTAAACACAGGCCAAATTTATAAGCCTGTAGAGGCTAATTTTTACCCCTTCATATGCACATATAGTAGCTGAAAATAAACAAGCCACATTTGCAGGGTGCAAAGCCCAAGTTTCAAAGTGAAATCATGGGAAAATGCACAGAAGACAGCAGTTGGCACAATGAAATGAAGTCAATAAAGGAAAAATGAATATCAGGAAATTAGGATATCTCTTGACAGTAGATCTATTATGCTCTGGAACATTTTCCTGAGGGAAGCGGTGGGAGCTTCATTACTTTGATAATTTAAAATTAGACCGACAAAAAAGTAGTAAATGTACAGGACAATATAGAATAATTCTATATAGGCAGGGCAATGAAGCAGATGACTAATAAGTCTTTCTTTCTAACAGCTATGAATCATACAAGCACAGTTGTGGCTTGGCATTGTAGTTTCTATGCATGGATGGTAATGCAGACAGGTTCTCACACAGTATGAGTTGGTAATAGTTGGAGGAACCAATTCTACATATGCAATAAACCATAAATAAATGTGGTGTTAGAGTGTCTGCCTAAATTCTACAGAGGCTTTGTGTAACAATGCTTTACTTACAATCCGGTCTCCTCAAAACAATCAAAGCAATGTCGGTTTCATTATTGCATGCACACTCATTTTGCTGGGACAGAACTCCCTTAGTTGAAAGAATATATTGGAGCTAATTTATGAACTGAGTGTTTTATGTGTAACCAGAGGTAAGAATTTTTGGTCACAGGTTACACCATGTTTTACTTGAATTTAATTCATTCTCTATTCAAAGGCTTATTTAAGACAAACGTTTTATCTTTTGAGTATGAGTTCAATATTTTCACATAGGAATTTGGGGAAAGAAAGAAGCACAGGCTTTTTGATTCTTCCATTTTCCAATATTTTCTCTAGTACCATTGACAGGTAAGTGTTACTTGAAATGATCTGTCCAGGCCAAGCTGTTTGACCTAAGCACTTTGCTGCAGCTACGTGACATTCAGCCATTAGAACAGTTGTGCCGTAACAGTGACATGCTGCTCAGAGTACAGACCAGGGGTTAAACATTGACCACTACAGCAGTAGTTTGCAAATCAAAAGAGGGGAGAAGTAACAATTTAAACTATATATAGGATGGTATCTCGGATAAATCTGAACATCACGTGACTTAATTTTGTTGAAAAGCAAGATTGGCCAAAACTAAGGCACTTTTTGTGAAGGATCGTAGAAAGTGAAACACTGTGGTATGTATTTTGCTTTTTTATAAAATAATCACCTCCAACTACAAATTTGCAAACAAATTATCAAAGAACAAAGGTAGTAATTTTCCTCAAACTGTCTAGGAATTAGGAGAGTAGGACGATATGTTCAAATATTTTTAAGTCTTGCATTTCACCACTTTTGGAAAAAGTATGCTTATGGAAAAAAGAACTGCCAAGCTTCTTCAAAGATATTGTCATTGGATCAGGCTGACGATGGTCCATCATACCTGATGTCTTTATAGAAAGTAGCTTAACACTCAGGAGAAGAGGAGCAACAAGCGCTGCTTATTGCACTTTGGAAACAATCTGTTTCCTCTGCAGGCATGTTATTTTGTCTTTCAAGTTTCTTCCCAAAGAATCTAAGCTCTCCATGGGGTATTACTCTTCCACCACCTTGACTGGCTATGTCTGGGTGTCTCTGTTCAAGCAATTTCATGATCGGAAAATGATATGTTCAAGTCTGGTACTGAATTCAGCTCACTAGTGATACACAGTCATTGCTGTGGATGCAATATATGATAAACCACAAAATTTTGGTTTTCTTTCTCACATGAATACACATACCAGCATATAGTAACTAAATAATACTCTTTTCCTTTTTGTGCTCTCGCAGTAGCACAAGAAAACTGAAATAACACAAAAACCACAACTACACTAAGGATATTTACCCACATTTTCTTTCTCAAGGCTTTGGTGGAAATCTACCTCAAGGCACATGGGGATAGTTGAGCCAGGTAGGTCTGAAAAAGTAATTCACCTTGATCTGGATCACATCTGGCTCTTTTTTTTTAATAGTTGGTTTTTGTGTATTTTTTTAAATCAATCTATACTGCCACTAGGAAAGCAAAAAGAAAATAGAATGGTTATTGATTTATTTTGAGATTAACAGATAACTGACACATCATTAGAGTTAGGACAGCACTGTCATAGGACTGCATTTATATCTCTCAAAAATTTAAGTTTCTTAAAAATTAGAAATAAAATCTATTAGAGAACCTTCAAACCATTTTGGTCAGTGGACACAGATTCATAATTTAAACACTGTATTACTTCTACATTATCAACCTTGCAGCACAGGGAAACTCTTAGTGTCACGAGCACTGGTACCTTTTTCATACTTGCATTTCTGATTTTGATTATCTGATCATAGCTTTTTCCTACATGAACGGCTTCCAAGGTACTGATTCCAGGATCACTCAAACCCACTTCTTTTTATCGACATGGGTAATCCCATGATGTTCCGTGCAGTTATTTACATTAACAAGGACACACACCTCTTAAGTGATTGTAGGATCAGGGTCTTGGGGTTGTGAATAGTCATTGGCTTCTCTGCCGTTAACAGGTCATTGATAAACTCCAGTTTCCTTCACATCTGACAGAGGGCTACTAAGGTATACATATATCACTGTCATTTTTCTGTTACAACTCTTTAAAATGCAGAATCAGGTTTACAGGGCAATCAATAGCAATCCAGTTGCAAGCACCTCTAATGAAGCACAGCAGAAACAATTTGGTGTTAGATTTTCACCTAAAAGGTCTCAGAAAAAAACATTTCTCAGTGCCGCTTTGTCTGCCCAAAAATAAGATCGAGGTGTTTATCCCATGCTCTGAGCCAGGGAGGATATACAGATACACTGAACCTCACACACAGCAAGAAACTCCACTGGGTTGCGTAGCATGGCTCTTTGCATAGTTATTGCTGCAATAGATTGTTTGTCCTACTCACATCTATTCTTCAAGCATATATTTCTACTATTTTAATTATAATCAATTATAGTTGACAAGACAATGATAACTATCAATTCATAAAAGTATTTCCAAAAGGAATTAAAAACAAATTTTTAAAAATTAAAAGCCTCTGCAAGGATAGCCTGTCAATGTATCTGTTGCATTTTTAACTCATGTTTGTGAATAATAATAGATTGGTAGCAGTGATATGGGTTAAGTTTAGTGCAAATTTTTCCACACCACTTCGACCATGCACGGCAGCTCTCCCTGGTCCTTGACTCTTAATCCATCCTCAGCAAAGTCTGGAAGTCACAGTAGATTCATATTTTGTCAAATATTGAAGAATGTCATTAATTAGATACTCTTCCTTCTGCTGTGGGAGCCAAAGATAAAGGCAGAATGAAACCTAGAACATCAGTTGACTGAGCCTGTTTTCAGCTTTTTTTTCTTGAATAAATTTTCCAAACACACTTATATCATAATTCTCTGCACTGTAAACCATCCTATTCACAACACAACTCCCAAGGAAGAGTTAGCAGTGATTTTCACTTGCCTTCTAAAATATGATTATTACTTTTTGGGTTTAGATGCTCAGTGAACATCCAATGATCCTTGAAAACCAATGTGATTACCATTTTCAGATACACAAGCTAGAAGAAGAGGAAGGAATAAAATCACGCAATAATTTCCTCAACAAAAGTATGAAAAATACCAATAAGCGTACGCTGATGTAAATTGGCTCATATCTCCTATACCCCAAATGAAAATCCATTATCTTTGCTCATAAAGCAGACTCGTGCACTTCACCTTCACTTCCTAGAATAAATTAATTCAGATCAAGGGATACTGCTACATATGCAACTCTAATCCAAACTGTTATTCCTAACTGGTAAAAATTACTTTATTAAGCCCTAGACTTCAGATAGGTCTGTGGTACACCAGTACTGAAATGCGCCAGATGAGCTACTTGTTTGGTGCCTGATCTAATTCCAGATAAAAAATATGTTTGATACTAATTTTATTTTCAAAATAAAATAGAGAATATGAATACAAATCACCCTGAAATCACAGTACTGGCTCAAAAATTGTGTTTTCCAATTTTTATGGTTTTTTTTAATATACTTTATTTCCAAGGGTTTCTGTAATACTGTAAAGGATAACATTGTTTTAGTTGAAAACCTTGTACCATCTAGAAGCTGTATGTTAAAAAAGGTTCAGTATTCAGACGGTTGGTAGTGTTGCAACAGGGCCTGAGAACTCCAGTTCCCTTGTGGAGAAGCCAGCAATAGACTAACGCCCAAAGTTTCTGAATTCGTACCCCAAATTCACCACGAAAACTTTCACAGAAACTGTTTATTTACATGGCAACAATGCAACAAAGGGCCATTTTATCCCAACTGGTCTTCCTGGACCCTGAAAAGCCTCATAATCACTCCCAAACCACATCTCAGTAGGCTGGGAACTGTTACCAGCACTGCCATGAAGCCTCTTTCTTGGTTTTAAGGCGAAAGGCTTTTGGATCTGGCCACTCAAGAGAATAGCCTTCACTAGCACCTCATACCCCTCCAGTGCCAGAAATATCAAGTCAGGTGTGTGGTTGCTCTTGCGTTCTGAACATTCCTCTGAGATGATAGTCTAGGACCAAAAGCCAGTGAAAGTCCTTCTTCAAAGTGCACAAAGCAGAATGTTTTCTTACAGCTGACACTGAGAATGAAAAGGGGAACAGAGCCATGTGTAAAAGCAACCCATCTGCTTGGCGATGCTTGTGTTGGAATCAGGATCACCAGTCTTCGTACAACTTAAGACCAGCAACTGGGTTCACAGAAACTGTAAAATGGAAGGAATTACTGTAAGTAAGAAAGGCTTGCTGAAGCCTGCAAACACAACAAATTAGTTTTGTCAAAAAACAAACGCTTTTCCAAATACACAGTAGCAGACTGAGAAACTCTGAGAAGCATCTGTCAGGTCAAGTATCCACAAGAAGAACCATGGAGAGGCAACTCTTGGAAAGGTTTGCATACCTCCCTTTCAAACAGATGAGTAGCTTGTAGCAGTGAGGGACTGGGAGCAATCAGATGGCAAACTCTTACCCTGGCTCTACTGCAAGACAGTACAGGGCTTAAAAAGACAGCAGCACTCATGAATAGGTTTCCAAATGGGAAGTGCCAGGATTCTTATGAAAATGACTTCTTTTTAATACATGGGCTTGCACTGGCCCAGAAGAAGACAGAACAGTAGCAAATCAGAAAAGCAAAACACAAAGGAGAAAGAAGAATGATAGATCTCAATTCAAAAAGAAAAATGCATTAAATCCAGATTTAATGAAAACACTGAGAGAACTCACGTACATATGGCAAATCTCTCAAATTTATTTTGCAGATCACAGTCAGGAACAGAAGAAATGGCATTCATCAAAATGTTCTTTAGAATGAAAACAGAAACTCAGTTGTAGTAAATGGACAGTTAAAAGCAAAAGCCAAAATGAAATGAGCTGCCCTTCTATACATTTTGCAGCCATCAAAAGCTTTCAATATATTTATCAGTCTTTTCTTCTTCAGCTGAAATTTCACTTTTCAGCTTTCTTTAATCCGAGCTTTCTACACACCCTTTCTTGGATCTTAATTGCTATCATCCCACTTTCAACTCACATTTTGCGTTGCCCTGGAAGAAACATTGCTTGCTTAACAAGAAGAGCCACAAAAGGATTTTTAGCCCATTCTAAAACAACACTGCACTACTTCTACCTTTTTGTTTTCGTGAATTGCCTTTACAAAGGTCATTACAAACTATACGATGTCCTACGTCAAAGGAAAGCTAGTCCATCAAAGAAAATGCTAATAGGTATATAGCCAGAATATTAAGATTCCAGAAATTACCACATTCTCTGTGGTTTACATTTATTTGCATGCACTCACTCATTCAGCATGATTCTCTGCTGCAGCTTCATGACTTCAAGGTAAATTCAGTGCTACAATGCTTACAGGGGTTCAGAGATTTCATCACGCAGGGGGTGAGGCCAAGAGAAGGATGCAGGTGGGGCACATGGGGAAGGGAACAGATTTTTTTCTTGGGACTCTCTGCACAGGCTCTCCAGCTAGAAGGTGGGGGCCAGGTTTAAAAGCCTGTCAGAGACCATCAGCTCCAGGGAGTACTGATGAGATGTTCTTGGCATCTGGGGGAGGTCTGTAGCTCATTCTGCCTTGCAGAAAGGTTCAGCAGCTGTGGTGTGGGTAGGGTCATTAGTAATGCTGCATTTGTGACTCATCTGTGGGCTATTGCCTTAAATACACACACAGAGGCAGGAATTTTTGTTTCTCTGGGCTCCAAGTTGGTCAGGACCTTCAACAGAAATGTGTGCATCAGTCTGCAAAAAAATTTATCATCTGACCTTGATGTGTTTCTTCCACTTTGAGAAAGAGCACCCGTTCCATAGTTCCTGACTTGTAACAACAGGGAACGCATCTCAGAAGAAGGGAAGCCATCATATTAAGGATATTTCCCAGTTACAACCCATGCAAACGAAGAATAAGAGAATCTCAGAAGAGAGCTGGTCAGCAGAATGAAACTGAACAGCGGGTGTTTTAGCACGGAAGTGCTTTAACTTGAGCTGAAAACTGAAATCTTCCATCAGCAAAATCCAAATGAAGTACTTCATTAAAAGCCAAGTTTAATTCATGCAGAAAAAAAATGTATCACTTTCAAAGCAGACTGAGTGTTTTGTTTTGGGACTAAGCTGAGTCTCTCTGGGCTGCTGGAGTACCTCACTGGCCTTCTAATTTTGGTGCCTTGTGGACTGGACTATGTGGCTGCTTTTGGGCAAAGCATCATCTCAGCAGTAAATACAACCTCCTCCTGGGACACAGAAGCTGCATACCGGTGACACATCATGAAAGATGTAGCTCTGGGCTGGACAGCCTGATGTAATGGGAGACATGGGGGAAGGGATGAACTGCTGCAGTAGCTCAGGAAGAAAAAAATCAAGTTCAGACTGAGGTAGAAGTGTGGTGGATTGACCCTGACTGGAGGCCAGGTGCCCACCAAAGCTGCTCTATCACTCATCTCCTCAGATGGACAGGGGAGAGAAAATAGAACAAAAGGCTCGTGGGTCGAGATAAGGGCAGGGAGAGATCACTCACCAAGTACCATCACAGGCAAAACAGACTTAACTTGGGAAAATTAATTTATTACCAGTCAAATCAGAGTTGAGTAATGAGAAATAAAAACAAAATCTTAAAACACCTCTTCCCCACCCCTCCCTTCTTAGCAGGCTCAACTTTACTCCCAAATTCTCTCCCTTCTCCCCCCTGAGTGGCACAGGGGCATGAGGAATGGGGG
>VXBL01007259.1:95408-110101 GCA_013400195.1 Aramus guarauna
TCCATCTTGGAGCCGGCTGGCATTGGCTCTGTTGGACATGGGGGGAAGCTTCTGGCAGCTTCTCACAGAAGCCACCCTTGAAGCTCCCCCACTACCAAAACCTTGACACACAAACCCAATACAGAAAGAAAACAATTAATTTGGAGATGTCAAAATGTTTCACTTTGATCATGAATTTTTAAATGAAATGTTATGACATATCTAAATGGGAAGTTTCAGTTTCAGCTACAGTTTTTTGCTGGTCATTTGTTTCCACAGAAAGCAAATACTTTTTGCAAAACATTACACAGCACTGAAATTTTTTTTTCATTATTTCAGTCATGCCAATTTTCTACTTTTTTAATCAAATTCTAAATAAACTGTGCTACAATAAAGAGAAGCACAAAGTCCATGCTCATATTCAATGTTACGACAGTAAAATTTGGACTTATCGGTTCTGATGCTTCTTACACTTAAAAAGCAGTGTGTTTATTTCAGTATCAATATTACATGCCTAAAATTCAGTAGTACTGAATATATGGGCATGTATTTTTACAACAGGGAAAAATTCCCTGGTTTATTCTCTATGAAACCCCACAAAAGTAAGAAATGCAAGTCAGGACTGAATTCAAATCATACGTTCTTAAACTTAAGTGTCCCTGATAATTGTCTAAAATATGACTAGTACCTAAAAAAATATAATTGATCTATTTCTGCTCTTTTTCAAAGATAACATACGGCAAATTGTTGTTTTTTTCCTACCCTAACAATGTGGGTTTGGTTCTTTAAAGCTCTGTGTTTTGTACGTGTGAGTTTTTCTTCCTCTCTTTTCATAACAGCTGCTTTTTTCTTTGCCTTGCTTTTGAGAACAGGCTATGCAATTTTTAGAAAATAAGCACTGCAAATGAATCATCAAATGATAGTAGTTAAGCTCCAGCCATTGTGGATGCTCCTACTGAGGAGCAGCACAAGGGTGTACTCAGGCACTCATACCGTATGGGTGGGTGACCTTTGGTACAGGCTGTACACACTCAGGAGGTGCCTCTGCTACAGTTACCGCAGGTTAAGAGCATCATGCAGAAAAGCGCAAATCGCAGGTGAGCACTGCTTATCGAGTTCATGTACTTTTGGTCAACACAAGCTTCAGCAGAGCAATCAAAACCAAAATACCTGCAGGGAAAAAGACGCTGCTGTCTGGAAGAGGCATAATGAAGTTACCCCCTGGCTCCTCAGGAGCCTTGCAGGAGTGTGAACAGCAAGGTCACTGTTACTTTAGCTAGCATTGCATGAAAACACTATGCAATGGGTTCCTTTCAACCCCACTAATATCTTCTCATGGAAAGGGATTGTACAGACTTTCTGCAGACACAAACCTCTCCTTGTACATTTTACAACCAAATCCTCTATCTGGATTTAGTTCAGCGTAAGCTAACATAATCTTGAAGTCCTGGTGTATGCAGCAAAGCAAAAAAATCTTATTATGGCAGTAAAATCATGGCTGAGGTAAATATATTCAGCATCCCTACTTTCAGACATTTGTAACCTACTGAAAAATACTGTCCTTTGGTCTAAGGATTTCATGTCTTGTCAGTTCAAAAGACTACTTAGAAACAAACAAGCAAAAAATGTTTGCCAGTTATTTTTGATCATCTGAAGTGCTCAGGAAAATAAAAGAGGATATAAGTGCACAAAACATGGAAGGTCATAACTTACTATCATTCAGCCTTGAGAAGCCTTCCCTCTGCAACCAGGGGCTAACTCAGCACTTGCATCACGCTAAACCAGCTGGGATTGCATACGGAGATTTCCATGGGAAGCCAGCTCTAGTATCATCTCCCAAAGTTTTTGTAATGTCATTGTTTCCCCCAGTATGCTAAGAAATGCAGTCACCCCACTTTTGCAGGCATACATGTATGTATTGATTCAGGCATTTATTTCCCTTCTCTGATGCATGTGTAGTTTGATCCTGCTCCAGTATATGTGCCATTAAGAGCTTCACAGGGAAAACACTCAGAGTCAGGGCAGATCCCTTCAGTGCAGCTATATGAATTTGTGGAGTTAAGAATCTACTGCCTAGACTGCGTGCTACACACACCTTTCGTACCAGAAGGCACAGATTAGCTGTACTGGTTTGTATTTTGCTGTAAAGACTTCTGGACTGGATTAGGTTTTTTGCTGCATTTCTGGGTAACTGTTCCATGTATTTTCTTTTTAAAAGGGAGATTTTAAAATAGAATACTAAAAAACCCAGTGGTAACAGTACAGTTACCAGTTACAAATGGTGCAGTTTTCAAAGCAACTGCTGTAGATACTTCCGCTGAGAATATTTGCCAAGTACAAAACCACAATAGTTAAGAAGCCAGTTAATACAGATGCACAGACAACATGGAACAGAGCCTTGTATATCAGAATCGAGCGAAACACCTTAATATCTAATGACATTGATGATTCACAAATAGTATGCAAGTCAGTGCTACCACTTTCCAAAACAAAGTCACATCAAAACCTCAGCTCTTGCAAGGTAGGAGAGGATTGTCTTATTTAAAAGGAAAAAAAAAAAGGAATAAACTGTGAAAAATAAGCAGTGAAAAAAATAGTAAAGGCCCTCTCAAGGTCTGAGCTTCCAGCCTAACTGCTCACACAACATACACTAACAAATGTTTTGATACTTAAGGACTGTGCATGAGTGCATGCTGCAGCTTCAATTTAAAAGCGTTAACAACATTTCATAACATTTCATCAATTATGTTCCAATTGCTGGTATGTTCTACCCAAACACAAGTAGAAGTATGAGGTAAAGCTTAAAGAGCAAAAATATTCTTAAGGAATTTTTAACCCCGTGTTAACAAAAGATTCACTGGACTTAGCCAAGCAAACAGCAAGAGGCACACAGGTTTCACTGCTGTGAGGCTGCCAAAGACAAGGAAGTTATAAAAGAACCCTCTCCTTTTGGTTTGGGGCTTTGCAAACAAAGCAATAAATTGTTCTTAATTACTGCATTTGAAGTCTACTAGAAAAATGTGGATTGGCCCAGTATCTTGTAGTCCTTAAATGAAGAGAGATGCATGAAGAGCTAACCACAACAACATGCAAGCTTCTCAGTCACTTCAGTGGAAAGAAGTTGATAAAAAGAAAAGCAAGGAAAGGAAAAATACCACCAGGAAAATCCAAACGCCCTTTTCCCACCTTCCAAAGCCCCATGAGAGCCATCCAACTGGGTGCTGGTAATTTTGGATAACTGGATTTGATGAAACAAGTTTGTTTGTAGCTTAGCAAAAGTGTGTTGGTATCAAACGATTGGAATGCAAATCATAACACCAATGGGACAACCATGGCTCTTTTCTCTCTGTTAGGTAGGGCCATAGAGAGTCCCCTGGCAAAACCAGTAACAAATTCAAGTGCTCTGGACATGGTTGGTTTCAGAATAGCTAACACAGGAGTGCTAAAATCAGGTCCTATTTCCCCACTCTCCTCCTTTGCATTCAGAGCGAGGCAGCGTGCCACAGGACCCACTGTGCCAGTCAATACCTTCCCTTTTCAGTTATTGCTGCTTGAGAAAAAGTGTTCTGGGCAAACAAAACGGAAGGAAAGGGCCAGCCTGCCTGCTGATGTCAAAGGACAATACACCTGCATCCTGCCCTCTGTGGTAAATCTGCATTTCCCCACCTGGCCAAAGGGGCAGCCACCCGTACGGTGCTGACTACCTGCCTGCACACCACAGCTCCGCGGTTTCAATCTGCAGTACCGTAGTGCATGAAATTAAAGCTTCTGGTCAGCTCCGGATAACCGTGACCATCTAGTAGATTTGGCAGCAGTTTTCAGCTCTCCTTCCATTGTGTAATTTCAAGGTCTTGCAAAACACATGTCAGTGTATGTAAGGGAAATTTGGGTTTCAAGGACAAATCTTCTCAACAGCCAAGTAGTTAAGATGAGATTGACTCATAGGCATAAAGTCTGTTGTGAAAGACAACTTCGTTTTTCAATATTTTTCTTCAGTTTTGAGCAGCAAATGGCATAGGGATATGGGACTACTAAGGTTTCTGCTAGTGTTATTTTATTTATTTCCTTTTTTTTTTCCCTCCAAACTCCCATATTTTCCTAAGCCATGTCCTTAATTGGATGTTCAGACTAAATGTGAGAGATGTATTAAAAAAACCATAAAAGGTAGGATCAGAGTATATGCAAAATGGTAGATTTTAGAAATATTCCCTGCTAAAATTTCAACTGTTAAATGTGTTTTGGTAGGCAAAGAAGACTCTGGAGCTTTTTTAAACGTTAGGAATTCCAAAGGATTACATCAAATCATGTTACAGGAACTGACAGATACAGACTTTCAAGGAAAACAGCTGTCATTAAAGCTCCTGTGACTGCTTAGAATACATTGCTGTGGTCTCCTAAAAAACAGAATCGCGGGGGAAAAAAAAAGAGTACCTTTAATCTATACTTTAGCTTCAGAACAGCGATTGCAGCTCCATGTTTCTTCCTTTTCCTACAAATAAACAAAAGCAACATGAACCATTTCTATGCCCATGGTCATCAGCAAGGGCCAAAAAGCCACAATATGGCCTCCAACAAGCATACACCTCTTAGCAGTGACCGCAGTCTCACATGTACTTTCCTAGGACTTCCCTTACTTCAGTGCCCATATTCACTTTATTTAACATTAAGCTGTTCCAGATACAACATAACTTCCTACCTTACAAACACTCGCACTACTCAAAATGAAGACTGTGAGCACTGGGTAAGAAGCCTGAAGCAGCATCCAGTATGAATACAGCTGCTAAAATGCTGTTGTGTCATTCCTTTCCTCGGGCGCTCATAAAAGCTGTTCCTGCACATCTCCTGCAACAACAGCAGCCTGCCACAGCCACCAAGGTTTGTCTTGTTCATGTGACAACTAGTGCAAATCATTTACTGAGATAATTTGCATGCTCGTGTGCCATCCCTGGTCAATGTGCAGCAGTGGTTGAGATAAGACGGAGCTGCTTAAATGCCTATGTTAGAAGAACGGGGTTGCCAACTTGCACAGTTCCCAATTTTATTTATGCCATAATACTTGCACAGAAATACTGACAAATACACATTAATGCCTTTAAAAGCAGTTTTGACAGGAAATGAATGACAGGTCTAGCTGTACATGTCTTAAACCTTCCCTGTTCATATCCTGCCCAGAAAATCATAGTCATTTATTGGGAAGCACATGACTTCTCTCTCTGCCCCTCCAAGGTCAGTATTCTCCAAAGCCTTTCTTCTAGTCCTTCCATCTGGCTACTTGGTGAACTCCAGAGGCATTTGCATTGATGGCGCAGGACTTAGTACTAGATCTGTCATATATGGTTAAGCTGCTGCTGGGCTAAGCTCCCTTTTTTATCCTGAGTGGTATTTTCTCTTTGAACTTTAGGAATTTATGCAGTGTTTTATCCTTTCAAGTATCTCTACAAATTCTTCATAGGATCTACAGCACAGGCAGGGCCTTTTTATGACAGAAAGACACAGTAGGTTTCCATGCTTTGCAGTCACTGTAATATAGCCCACTGCTTCCCTAAGCCCACTAACATTACATTAATTATTTGGAACAGAGCTTATGGTAAAGAAGCCGTGGTTGTTTGTTCTGATAGTCGAGCACACCATCAAAAGTCTGATTACCTTCAGAGAGTAAGGTAATCAAGAAAAAAATCAAGAGTTTTATAATGCCCTACTACCTGCTTTCATGTGTTGAAAGAAAAAAAGAACAATAAAAAAGCCAAATTGCACAGGAATTATTATCTTTCTGCTAGCTTGTTTTTAAAAGTAAGATGGCAACATTTAAGTGCAAATGCAAATAGCAATGACAATATGGAGCTCCTAGAGTACCAGAAATGTAGCATTCCCTGTGGAAATACAGAAGAGCATTACATTGGGATGAATGAAATATACACTTCACTAAAATGTGAAGGTATTCTACCTATTCTTCTACCTAAGAAGGATGACTGGCTAATCCATGGTGCAGAGAAATGTACTAAGTAGCTGCATTTTAAGGTACTGATCTTGCACAACAGTTATTGTTTACCTCTTCTTACCTCTTCAAACAAGTTTCATGCAGTTGTCCATAATAATGTTGATTTTAACATGACTAGATTAAATGGGTCAGGAAGGAAAAAATTAGTAAAGTGCTTTTTAGGGTAGACTGATGCAGTGTTCATGAATACTGTTTGCTTTTAAGTCTTCTGTATCCAACTAAAGAAACAGGGACTACAAAAGTAATACCTCTAATATTGCAGTATTTGACAGTATGTATCACCTTTCTTTGCAGAAGGTTATACAGAGCACAACATGATACAGTTCAACTTCCAATGTGCCTGTCTGCAGGCTTAAAACATACAGCAACTTACTTTCCTCTTTCCAGTGCCAGCACTTAGTTGAGAACAAATACATTCCTGCCTCAGCACACTCAGTAATAAAAAGGAAATCATTGTCCTGTCTGTTGGCATAAACAGATACGGCTTGACCCTGCTACTGCTAATGTTGATCTTCTCATTTTTCTCCATCCCTCCTTCCCCTTTTAACAACCCTTCTCCCTCTATGCTGTTTTTCCTTCACTTTGCCCTCTCCTAGTCCTCTGGAGGACTGCACCTGTGTTTTTCTAATAGTCCCACCAGAAGCAGCTGAATGCAGGTGGTAAGAAAACTGGTAAAAAACACTTTGAGACTTAAAGGCTGTGTTCCCCCTAGCCTGCACAAAGAGGAATGGTAGATGCAGGCTAAAGAGACAGGGATTAAATGAATCAAAACTTGCAGAAGTCCCACACAGAAATTTAAATTCTGTAGTTCCCATTAACTAGTGTACACTGCCATTAAACTGCTTGTTCTGATTATTATTTAGGAAGGGGAAAATAAGCAGTCACATGGTAAACACGTCTGAAAGACTAAACGAAGAAGAAAAAGAAAAGCGTGTGCATGTCAGACATCGTACTCAGACCAGAACACATCCTTCCATTCGATATTCAGAATGCACCAGGCACACTCGTGTCGATTGCATTAAGGGAGCAAATACTTGCCTCTGAAATCTGCAGGAGTTTTTAATCATCTTTTGAAGTCTGTGCCCTAAGAAATTACCTCATTATTCCCCCTTTTCACAACAGTCCCTTCATCGTACTCATTTTGGATGTCTTGCCAGGATGGTCAGCCCCCACCAAAAGCCGGGTCCCGTGCTTTAAGCCAAAACGTACTCCCTAGGCCTGCTGGCCCATTTAGTGCACTGTGTGCGCTCTGGAAGCTGGCGATTGCAGTGCTTGATTCAGGAGTCACACAGACAGCTGCCATCTCTTCAGGTTAAGCATAAAGGGATTAAATTAGATCTGGTGAATATAATTTATTTCCAGGATTTGAGAAAAGATTTTTCTTATCCCAATAAGTCGTGCTAATCTAACTTAAGGTCCTAGAAATATAAAGTTGAATCTCTACTTTATACTGAGGGTAGCCGGAGTTCATAACAGATTTTGCCAAAAATCACAGATCCTTGGTTTGCCCTACCAGCTCAAGGAAAATCAGGTCCACAGATCTTCCAGAATTTTAAGAGGAGCCTGAAGCAATATCCAGCTGGGTGTGTGATGCTATTCATCCTGCAATCCACTAGTGCTCTCTCCTAGTAAGGAGAGACAGACCTTCAAGGAAGATACCTATGTGCCCTGAGACAGCAAGGCCAGGCAATTCTTCAGCATCACATTGATAAAATTAGGGAAATGGGTTCAAGGGAAATGGGCTTCTGCAATCAAATCCCTCTGCAGACAAGTCCAAGTCACTGAGCTTTTCTGTGTCCCTTCTGTAGAGATACAACTGATGTTTAGGTCTTCAGAATACTTACAAGTGTTTAATTATCAATTATTACATGGCCTGCATGCGTTAGCTGACAGCCGTCCATGGAAGGGGCTTAGCATTTACTCACTAACTACACACAAAGATTTTAGAAGCTATGACCTACAGAGAAAGTTTTGTTATGTTCTGTACTGGTAACTGATTTCCATTCAACTCTTGCTCTTGCTCAGTGAAGTATTTCATACTTCAAAATGTAATTCAAAACAAAAAGCATGGCATGCACAGCTATCCACTGATCTCAAGCTGTACTAGGAAACGTGTTGGTAGAATCTGAGCCGGTATCAAACTTCAAGTGGTTTGTAAGGGGATTCACTGCAGTAAAGTGTCACTTTCCACATTCTCAGTTGTAGCAACAAGAGTGCCTGGATTCAAAAGACTAAATAGCCTCCTTTGTTTATTACATAATCTGCAAAACTGCAAGCAAAGAGCAACAAGGAAAGCACAGATCCCTCCTGTGAGCACTCTGACATGCCCTCTCCCGAAAAGAAGACTCATCCCTTTTAGTACTCAGCCTTTTGCTTTGGCAACTTTTTTCAAATTGCAAGGATCCCTATTTATTATGCCCATACATACAATTATCTATATCTACACGTATGTATGTGTTTTGCTGGCTGCCCACATTGAAGCCCATCTGTTACGCTGGCACACTGCCCGCCAAGAAGTTGGTCGGTCCATTTCACTAAAGCGTAACTGTCAAGCCGTGATGGGCTTTGGTGGGCAGCCAAGAGCCCTTCTTTCTCCTGGGAAGCAAGCCTCCCAGAGCAACTCAAGTTTGTGTTGCACAGCACATGACCACGCTCATTGACACACATGCCAAAGCAAAGAAGATTTCAAAGAGGAAAGAAAAGAGGAGAGCTGACTGGTACTTCAGACTATGATCAAGACCTACTTTGTGGCGGTGATTACCGTGGACAATGCTTCTGTGGCTAAGCACAGGCCGACCATCATTTAACTTTAACTCTGGCACCAATCAAGTACAACAGGGCAATTGTGAGGAAACTCAATAGATGTAAATAGTCACTATACAGGGCAATTCTGCAAGGCATAAGGGCACATACAAATGCCCTACAAAAGGCACCTCCTTTCACAGTGTGCAGATTTAGTGAGTAACTACAGTTGCCCAGGAACCAGGGGTCAAGATCAGAAGAACACACATCAGATCTTCAACTCAGCTCAAATCTTTCCACGAAGATCATACTACCATCTTGTGCATACTGCTCCCTCTTACATTGCTGATTAAAGCTGATCTTTACTTTTCTACTTGCACTATGTTTCACCTTTATCACTTGAAGACAGAGGTGGGTTGTGGTTTACTTTTGGGTTTTAATCTTTTAATGCTAATAATTACATTCCAGAAAATGTTGCTTTATCTTCTACTTTTCCTCTAGTCACCTGTGAACTCAGCCACTGGGAAGCTGCTGTGGGACCACTCAAGGTGGCTCTTCCTCCTGGATGGAACCAGCTCACCCGTCCTGCGTGGTGCCAAGCATGGTGCAAACACTGTTCCCACCTTCCTGCACAAGCCAAGATAAACAGTTCAACGTGGTCTCGCTGCTCAATGGATCTATTAACCCATAAGTATGACAAGCAAATTCTGGTGCTAAACCATCAGCTCCTCTGTTCCCCAGGAAGGCGCAAGGGCAAAATTATATCAAAATCATATTTATTTAAACCAACATGGTTAAACTTCACCAGTTTAACCAGTCAAAGAAGCCTCCACTCGCACTCACTGTGCAAGGAGAGTTGGCAATCAGGGGGAAATTCTTGCTGAACTTTTTTAAAAGCTGCGGATAACACTGAAAGATTTCCTTTCCCCTGTTAATTTTCATCATGTCAGAAAAATCTTATGTTATGATTCTTACATCACAAAACAGTTTATAGAAGTCACTGTCACATCACATTTTAATTGCCATTACCTCTTTAGACAACAAAGCCAAGGCAGAGCTTGTCAGCGCCAAGAGAAAAGAAAATCAAGTATGCTTCTGAAGTTTGAATTTCATTTTAAGCAAAATAAGCAGAGGCATCCAGACCACTACATGAGGAAATTCCACATGAATCTTCTACTTCATTTTTGTAGATCTCCACCCCTGGCTCTTCTGACATCTCTTCCAGCTAAGAAGATTTAAAAAGCCCAAATCATTTGAGATACTGCATTGCTTCTTGGCATCAATTTGGTAGAGGATTTAACTGAAAAGAGCCTTTATTTTTGTACTTTCTACATTATAGGATGGATTCCTGTTAAGTTGTAATCTCTTTTGAACAATTACAAAAATCACTGTATTTTCCTTTACAGGTTGTTCTGGTCATACAGAGCATCCTTATACAAAAGCAGCCTCTGTACAATACAAGATACAGCTCAAGATTTCCCTCTGGGTCCTTGTGGCATATGCACAGGTATGTGAACTGTCAGTGGTACTTCTCACATAAGCAGTATAAACGTAGTGGTTACAGGAAGAGAAGATGACGTCACACATTTAATGGTAAAGGTTTTGCACAGCATACAGGAACAGCATAAAATAATTATATTCCCTAGCAGCAGTTGTGGATATGCTGTGGATAGGTAGTACAGTTGCGATCTCTTTCTCCAATTCGAGGAAGAAAATACACTAGGACTGGATTTATGCCATCATAAGTGAAAGAAGGATTTAGCCCCATACATTTTAGTCTTGGCTATCTTAAGTAGCAGGGCAAAACCCTGGCTCTACTGAAGTCAATAGCAAAATGCTATTGATTTCCAGGGGGCATGATATTACCTCGCGACTTCATGGTGCTCCATTTCTATGGTAACCAAATCCAAACAAGAGGTATTTGAAGGCTTTTCTTAGATCTCCATCTCTCTAGAGTTGAGATGGATTTCTCTGGAGATTTCCAGTTCTGGTATGACTTTCTTCATCAGTGCAACTAGTCTCAGGTTTCCTGATCTCCACAGCAGGACACAAAGACCACCGAAACTTCCAAGTTCTTGCAAGTGGCTTGGCACTTCATCTCAGTTGCCAAGACTGCTAAACCCTCCCTGTGCTGATTTCTCCACATGTGACTTTCTAGATATCTATACATCTAGAGAATACAATAGGTATATCTAACTTAAAAACAAATAAAGCATTTAAGCTTTAATTGGAATTGGTATGATTTAGACCTAAATTGGCACATCTTTCCTGCATGTTTTCTAATGTGTCTTCATTGTAACAGTTTCCCATTTTAAGGCAACGTGAGAAGACAGAAGCTTTTTCTGCAAGACCATTAAAACACACACACCACCCCAAACCCAGTGCAAACGTCTGTGGTGATCACAAAATGGTGACCAGTTACATTCACAAGATTTACAAAAATATATAGATCAATAATGCACTGCTCTGAGTTTCAGACAAAAACCTCATGTGTGGTTTTTTTTTTCTAAACACAGTCCCTCTAGTAGCTTTTGTAATGAAGTAGGAGAGGGAGCCCTAGCGTTACACTCTTCCAGGCCATTCCAATTGCCTTATGCACAACTGCCCACCGCTGCCCCCTCCTTATTTTCAGCAAAAGCGTCATTCTTGTGCTGCTTGTGTAAGTGCACAGAATTTCAAGCATCTCCTCCCAAATGATTATAAATCAAGGAACTTTCATGCTCTGTTAGCTTGAGAAGATGGTGTTATTAATGATTGCTATTCAAGGAAGTTCAGAGTAAGTGTCTAAGTGAAAACATCTCTGATGTAAGGCTTTGTTTTGTTTCTGAAAACAGCTGAGTGAGCAGTCTTCACTCTCATTGTTTAACATATTTCTGAAGCTACCACCTCTAAGAAATTTCAATTATTTTCATTAGCTTAGCAGTAACAGCAGCTTCCTCTGGAATCAGAAACAATACTGCCATTCCACAGCAGCACTCATTAAAGTCATTTAGCTTAGACAAATACTGGAGCCTATGAAGATGCAACACTGCTCTTACTCCTCTACTCTTTATCCAGTTTCAGAAGTCTGAAAAAGCTAGTGCAAATCTACAACGCAGAAAGTGAAAATGTAAGCATTAGGTCATACTACTATTGGATTTGAAACAATGTAAAAAATGAATACATATGGCCTGGCACACCTGATTTGCTCGGCAAGTTAATACACCGTGATTTCCCACATGATCCTAGCCAACAGCCTTTCATTTCAATAGAAGCAGGACTAACTCTGCAAAGAAAAGGCATCCCATAGTCACAGAACTGATTAAATGAGTTTTTCACCTGCTAGTTACTGGCCTAGGTGCACAATGAATGCAATACACCCCGTGCATGAATACCACAGAACACCAAATTTAAAGATAAGAGGTCTGACTCATCACTCCATTGCACCAGTTTTGTGCCTACCGGGCTCCACGTTCTTCCATGGTGACTCAGTCCCAAGACTCCCCTCTCTCCAGGAAAAACATGACAAGTCACACAGTACATGTCAGACTTAACCATCAAGAACAATCCCCGTTTGCAGGGCAAAACTAATTGGAATGTAACATTCCACACCACTTACATTTTGCTGTTATGCCTAGAGATAGGAACATACATAATTAATGTAAAGAGCAGCAGATTAAAACATAGTCATTAGAATTAACCCTGTGACACCTGGCAACACACTTAAGGAGCCCTGTTTAAGAAAACAGTCCTTGCCAAACGTTAATAGTGTGGATATGTGCACGCTGAGATTAACAGCACAGAATTAAGGAGAAGGAGATTAGTCACTGTAACAAAAAGTTTCTCTAGAACAGTTCTCATTCCAAGATTGCTGCCTTCACTTTCCTAACGCAAAGCTGCTGAAACAGAAGAAACTTTTTGGACAACTGTAAGATAGGCATTGACTATTTCTTCTGAGCGGACACGGTGCGTTTATGACAGCTATTTTTGGCTTTCGGCTATACAAACATAAAACACCACGAGGCTGACTTCTTCTCGCAGTTTCATGTCAGTATGTATTCATTGATTTCAGTGCAATTATATCTGATTATTTGCCTGGAATGGAAGTTACACAGATCAGTGCTGACCCTTATAGGCAATTCTGAATAGACTTACGCTGGGCAAAACGGATAGGAGGAGATAATCTATTCTACAGTCCTGACAGCATACAACTGTAGAAATCAAGGAAATCATTAACATTCAAAAGCTAAACACAAAACAAACAAAAAAAATCCATCCTTCACCTTCCTCTAAACCTTAATAGATTGCTACCCGGAAGCTTAGCATAATGTAGTCTGTGCTCTTTTCTGTTGTTTAGTTGTGGGATTGGTAGGTTACCCTAGCGCACGGAGATCACACGTTTGTTTTCAGGACTGGGTCCTGAGGTACTTCCCAGGGAGAGCTGAATCTACCATGGTCAAGCCTGCACAGTTTAGCCAACCTGGGCATCAGTGCACACAACCAGTAACACATAAAAAACTGCTTGTGGAAATGATTACACACCATTGGGGAGCCACATATACTGAATATTACATGCATGACTTACCCACTTGCCTGTGATCACATATGTAATTTTGTATTTACTACCACCACTTCAAGACTACAGCACCTCATTCTGATTACAGTTACATCTCACTGAGAAGTCAAGTCAGGAGCTAATATTTTATGTGTGACTTTTTATAGGAAGGGAAGATTTATTTTTAGGCATTCAGTTCTTTGAATTTAACTTTGTCTGGTGATAAAGAAAAAAATAAAATCCACATAAAACCACAAAAACATCTAATGCATTAAATACCAACTTTGAATAAATACAGGAACTTGACTGCTGGCTGCAACAGAAGGGTGAAACCCAAAAATGTGTCAGTAGGATCATTCTCTTTTGAGGAGCAATATAAAGACATGAACTTAAAATAGATATGGCATTGGCTTTTATCTCATGCTCACTTACCCTTTGACAGCCAGAAACCAGCACGACTTTAAAAATCTAGCACTCGCCTACGCTCTAGTTGCCATCATTTAATTAGTGAATAGGTGTCCAGTTGTGTGCACGTTCGTAAGTGTGGCAGACAACCTGGCGTTCAGGTAAAAGTTACGGAAACAGCTCCATAGCTATGATAGGGTTAAACCACAGAATCCATGCCTTTGCTCCCCATTATTATTAAACTACTTCTCTATCCCAACAACAAGGGGAAAAGCAGAAATACAGCGTTTAGAAGCAAACAGTAAGTTACAAAACTTCAAACACAACACGATACATTTGAAAGTCTACAAGCACCAGGTTTGTGATGCTGCTTCTTACTTGGTAAACCTCTCGTTTTGACATCATCTGGGCCACGAGTAACTATCGAGCATTATCAGACAACATTGATTCCCACCAACATTGAGAATAATACCTAAAACATTGCCCATTCTGGGAAGCGGATCCAGTGAGTAAGGACCAGACTCAGCTGACCACCGTGGCCGCCAGCAATACTTAATTTTAGGTGGCAGCCACTGTTCAGCATCGAGTGCAATACAAACTAGTTTGGCTGCAATGACTAAGATTTTCACCTCCAATTACCGAAGTTTACCAACGAGTCAGTGAACGCACAGGTAAAGGCAGTGCTGCTGCATTATGGGGTGCCGTCCTTGCATCCCTTTTACCTCAGCCATTGGTAAGACGTGACAGCAGCTGAGCAGGGACAACCGGGAGCCCACCGGGGTCCCTCTCTCCGTGCCGAGGGACTCAAGGACCCGCTGAATAGAGCGGCTGGGTGGGTCACTGGGAGATAGCCCGGGCGTGCTGCATGCCTGTGCACCCTTGCACACTCACACACACCTGACAGGGCCGGGAGCGCCTCAGCAAGCAGCGAACCCGCCCTGAGGACAGCAGGGAGCGCGGTACGACCCCACCGGGGTGCGGAGGGCGGATGGGGGGGGGACCCGAGACGGCGACCGCCGGCCCGAGCCCCCCCCC
>VXBL01007259.1:110805-129477 GCA_013400195.1 Aramus guarauna
AGGGAGCGCCCGAAGGCGGGCGGTGCTGTCCCGAGCGGTGTTTCCTTAAGCGAACGGAGCCGTCCGCGGTCGGGCCGCGCCAGCCCGGCGCCTTAGCGCCAGGACGCAGAGCAGACTGCAACTTTCGCACCGTCACATACAGTGTGGTGACGTATTGGGGGGGGAAAAAAACATTTTGTTTAAGCCTTTCCTCTGGATTTGGATGCTGCAGGTGTAAGTGGCTGTGTGCATGCTCGGCTTCAGCACGGCTCGCTGCTGAAGAGCTGAGGTGAGCGTGCGGGCGTGTAGGAGCCCTCCATGCACAATTGGGAGCCCGGCTGTGGAGAGTGATGAACAAAAGCTTCTGCTGATCCTGCGGTTCTCAAAACTAGCACACTTAGGTTTGGTGAAGGAATTGAATTGTCTCTAGTGCTAAAGTTCTGTCACCCACTCTTCCCCCCCCCAGCTCTGGTCAGATAAACCATAGGGATTAACTATGTAGGCTTAATGCGCAGGTACCTCAGAAGAAAATTCAGCACGCTTCAGGGAAGCAGCCTCATGTTTCCTTTCATCCATTGTGTATTGCCTGAAAATAAGACACTTTTTGTTACTATTATTTCATTTGAAATGCAATCTGCAGTCTTTAAAACAACACAATTTGGCATTTTTGAATATTTAGGGGTTTGTTGGGTTTTTTTTTTTCCTTTTTCCTTTCAGCTTTCATGGATTTTCCCCTATGCTTATGAAAGCAATTAACAGTATTTATAACTTTAGCTACAATATTTCACCATGAGCTTGGATAACACTTAAGGGTCTGGATCCTGCTCATCACGTGGTTTCAGGAGGGCTGAAGGCTTTTTAGGTGCTGCTACGTTGGTGCTGTGTCAGGGCTGATGCTTTGACTAATCTGAAAACAACATGAGGAGACCCCAGCTCTGACTGGAAAAAAGCAGAAAAGTGAAAGGCGGGAGATTTGATCATGCTGGAGGCTCAGATATGCCTTGCTAGATAGCTAGGGCGTTACCCTATCCAACTGCATGCAGATATTTAAAAATCTAATAATCATCACTTAAAAGCAGTCTGAACACGGGGTTGAGCACAGGAGAAAGGCGTTGCGCAGACAGCGCTGGATTCTCACAGCGATGCCCTGGTACACCACTTTGCAGTTCCTGGCCTCCTCACGCCGCTGAAGCTGTGGGAAGGAGAGGTGAGGACAAGAACACAATTCAGGCGTAGTAGATACCACAGAGAGTGGCCCGATGTTACCTCTTGGCTTGGTGAGATGTACCGGGAACGTGGGAGGGATGGAGTGCATAAGAGGTGACACAACAGCTGAGGTAAGGTATGAGGTCATGGAGGACACGGAGATTGAAATGGGAGCTTGAAATGAGGTGCAGTATGTGATGGAGAGCTAGCAGATGATATTGGTTATGAAAGTTGATTATTATTACCAGAGTGTAGTAGAAAAATGTGGGGAAAAGGCAGTGAGGATGAGTGAGCCTGCAACACAGAGGAGGAGATGAGTGACCCTGCAACGAGGGATTCCGTCACTGTAATGATGAGGTAAGGGAAGACTTGGTGTTTCAATAGGGATGTTGAAGTGACAGTAACCTTACTGAAAGGGAAGAATGACACATAGAGGAGATCAGACCACAGGAGAACCTGTCCTTAAAACCTCTGTTTCCAGCTCCCAAGAGAACGTACCAGGAGACCTTGATGCTCAGTGGGGATCCGGTTAAGCTGTTAATGGGACTGAGAATGTTTGGAGCTCTCTGGGCTGCTAACCTGGAGGGTTGCTATAAATTGTAGCTTCTGAGGCTTTGTCAGGGAGCGTTGCTTTATTTCTTGAAATTATGGGCTAAATTCATAACTATTTTAACATGGCACTAAATTATTTGCACTTACAGGCAGTTTCACCACAATAAACCATAATCTTTCATTCTCTAGAACATGCCCTTCCAAGGCTAAGTAGCCAAAGGACTGACCACTCTATGGGTGACAGACCTGGCTGTGACAATGTTTGCATGGCAGGAGAGGTAATGTTTTCAAGGGGGACAGAGACTACAGTTAGCAGGCGGCTTTTCAACAAACTATCGTCACACAGAAGGTGACAGAATTCCCGTAGAAGACTGCTTTGATTCCTGGCAGAGCACCGCAGGAACAGGACGTCAGGGCTTTATGCTGCTCTAGATGTTGTTAGCAGTCCTGGGACAGACAAGTGTGCCCACCTGACAGAGCTGCTGCCACATTTAGGAAGGTTATTGTGTTTAGGCTACACCGTACATCAGCATATTCTAAGTGCAGTTTTCCTCAAATGTTCAGTTGGCAGGAAAACAATGGGTTTGCTTGACATGGATGAAAACTAAATGAAAGCCAGACTAAAAGTGGAAGCCTCTGCCAAGTGAAAAATCACACTTTTTGGCCAGTCCCATGGAGATGCTCATGGTACAAATTCAAATGCAATGTTGTTACGGGGCTGTCTGAGTGTTGCCTGTGGCTCTATTTATTTCAGACATCTGTTCTTGCAGGAGAGGCGTTGACCTGTGTCTACCAGAGCAGGCTTCTTTCTGCAAACACCTGAAAGCTTTTGTCCCCTCATTAATTCTTGTACCTGCAAAGCAACACACTCCATTTGCTGATCCTTTATACATATCTTGGGGAGCAGTTCCTCCAGAAGCTGCCTCTTCGTGTCCCTTAATGGGAATGCATTTGGATTGTCTTACAAGACAGAAAATACTCTGAAGTTTTTTAGCTTCACCTGGGTTTGTTATCAATGCCAGTCAAGTGCAAACAATAATCAAATTAAAGGTTCATTCCAGCCAGGTGTAAGGTCAAGCTCCTAATTACAAGGCTGGAAAATGAGAATGACTGGGAGTCATTTAAACTTAAAATGTAATTCTGGGGCAAACTTAACAACAGGTTCTTCCTTAGCTGCCCTATTATCTTTCACCTTGAGCTTTTAAGATGTTTCATCCATAAAGGGAACCTGAGTCTAATTTGCACCTATACGGTGTGGCTTGCCTTGTTCCCTTCCAGCACACGGGAAGTGTCTCAGGTGTGGCCAGCTGTGGGTTTGTTTGAAGTTCAAAGCAGTTCCTGCGCTCCTGACCCTTTTTTCTGTCACACTTTGACCAGCTCTTCTTTCCAGCCAGCAATTCATGGAGCAGTTTACGAACCCTTTACTGGCTTTCCTATATTCTACATTTAATGACATTAAAACCCATGAGCTCTGTAACAGTCCTCTCGAGTTTTCCATATATAGCTGATTTCCTCGTGTGTAACATAAATGGTGCTTTAACAATGAAGATGACAGACATAACAACACATTTTGACCAAGCTGCCCTCCCACCATTTGGTGTCAGCTTCTGGGGTTCCTAATTTGACATCCTACCCCTTCACTCCCCTCCAGTTGCTGAAGAATGAGAGAAGATCACACCTCCTACGTCTAAGGGAGTGTGAGGAGAGCGGGAATCGCACTAGACAGTGCTGATCTTAATGTCACCGTTAACAAATCTAATCTCTCCCTAGTTCATCTATCACTTTGCCAACTAGGCATCGTTTTGTATGATTAAGTGCCTGTGAAATCGAATAATAAACTGAATTTGTTCCATTTGGGTACATTATCCAAACTGGACTTCTGGATACATCATCATTACTATGATCTTTAACTTGTCGGAAATGCCAGAATACCGATAATAACAGTAAAAATACTGATGCTGTATGTTAGTGGTTTCCTTGACTCATTATAGAACAGAGAATAAACTCCATACTTCACTCTGGAAAAATACAGCACTTAACACTGAGATGTCACAGAAAGAAATAGGGTTTCTGCTACACATAAAGAAAAGGTTTTAGTGGATAATGTGCTGGCAGAGAACTATAAAACACTTTGTGTACTGTGTTATTGTAATTTTTTCATTAATAATTTTATTTATTCTCTCCTTAGAAGGAGGAAAATGTTGACTGTTTAGCACCAGATTGCATGTGTTAACTCTGGGCTTTCTTAATGACCTGGAAGTTAGAATTGTGATTAAGTCTGTTACTAAATTAGTAGCTTTGTGGTAGCTGTGTGAGTTTTATTCAGAATACGATGGCAGTCCCAGAGAAGTCACGCCGTACCAGAAATACATCGCAACAGACATTTACTTGCTTGCAAAATGAGAAGACCATTCAATTCTAACACTTCTACAGCATCATCTGAGAGCATTGCTTGCTCTACACCAAGAGGAGTTTAAAGCCTTTTTCATGCTGAGTGTTACTAGCCATTACTCATAACTGGTGGAGCCAGGAGACGTCTGCCTCCGCTCCGTTTAATGCTTCTCAGCGGAGCTCCAGCGGGCTCCCACCCTCACCGTACCAGCCCAGCCTGTCTGTCAGAGAAAATAATGGGCTTGAAGGGAATCCGCGAGGAGCACAGCTGGTTTAGAGAGAAAGATGGACAAGTGCATACCACGGGAGGTTGTGAGGAAGCAGAGTGATTTCTCACCCAACAATACTCCTTCAAACAATCAGATTTCGGGTTGTCTGAGAGGATGAAACCATAAAGGTTGCCAGTTACAATAGTAAAAGACTTAATTCCCTTTTAGTTTTTTATCTACAAAAAATAATACATTCTAGCGTGGCAGTAATCTTTTGAGAGAGTGAAAACAGTGCTACACAATTATTGTCAGGCGATACATGCAAGTTTATGACTGTTATTTGCATTAATGTAGTGTAGGGTGTATTGCTGTGCTGTTGTGCTCTACATCTTGCGAATGCAAAAGCTTTAACTTTAAAGAGTTTGGAAGCTGGATATTGTAATGATACTTTGGAGCAACATAGGGCTTTACAGGGACTATAATTTCATTAGCACATTGCTGCTGTCTGTGCCAAACAGCTAAATAGTATGCAGCACTTGAAAACGGAAAGTGAAGTTAAACGTGTATCATCCAGACTGCTGTGCGTACTGAGGGACATCAGTGGTTCATCTGTGGAGATAATGTGATGCTGTGGCAAGAATGCGGGATGGGGATTTGGCAACTTGGCTTCACTTCCTAACCCAACCTGAGCTGAGCTTTGCCCCTGGGCGCAGCTCTTTCCTTTCTGTATCTCCGTTCCTCCACCTGCAAAAGGAAAGAGTGGGGTCCCTTGTACATGCTTTAAGATCTGCAAAGGCAAAATGGGAGTTAGCCTTATGGTAACCTTCTAAAATAGTTACAAGGAAAGATCTTTATGGGAGCAGACACTTGAAACAACGGTGGCCTGCACTTGCAGGACATGAATATGAAGCCGTATGATCTTGAGAGGATAACATGTCTGTGAATTAATTTAATACTGGCTCTAAAGAAGCCTAAGCTGCTTTGTCAGTTGTGTATATGTTACGTTGTGTGACAGGGAACTGCTGTGTGACTGCACAGCCTCCTTTCTGTCCTCGTGACTGCAACAAGCCCTGGCAACATAGAAAGACCCTACTGCATTGCCAGGTTCACCTTGTAAAGTAAATAACACTGGGATCACACAAAAGCAACTGTGGAGAGAGGGATAGAGGGACAAAGGATGCCTGAATAGGAAGGACAAAGAAAGGCTGAGGCACAAAGTGAGTCACAAGGGATAAATTGTAATGATGGGTTTGAAAGGATGTTAGAAATGAGGGAAGGCTGAAGGAAGATCTGCTGCTTAGTGGGGAATGAGAAGAAAAGCAGGTGACACCAAGGCTGACATATTCACTGGTTTTCAGTCACAATCAAGGTGGTGGTACCTAGGAACTTGGCATGCCTCGTTTTAACAGATATATAGAAAAGTCCAAAATCAAGTACAGAATACATTTTAAACGTTTAAGAAATGGAGATACATTGAAATCAGTCAGGCCTGCTGAGCTCTGCACTGACAAATTTAAAGCACTGGAGCAATCTTGGAATCACTAACAATAATCTTTGACAGCTGCTAGAACAAAAATCCCAGTGGATAAACATAGTACCTGTCATTAAAAGGGAGAAAATAAAGAAAATAGGGACTTTCAGAGGAGTCAGGCTAAGACCGTCACTGAGAAACAGTTTAAAATAAACTAACGCAGTTTGTTCCTAAACATGTAGAATACAGTCAGGCAACAAAGACTTTTGAAGAACAAATCCTATTAAATGGATCTAATCTCTTCTTTAGGACAAACAGCCTAGCGCCAGAGGCACCTAACTCTATTTCTGCTGGCAACGGGATGCCTCTGGGAGGCACGCAGGAGCTGCTTTGCTTTCCCCTTCTGTTATGGAAACTTTGCACCCACAAAACACTTCATGTCTGCAAAAGCCCATTGCTTTCTGTGGGTGCTGGATTTACCGGGCAAACGCTACGAAGATCCTGCACACAGGTGAATCCCCCCCACCCTCTGACCGTGTCTGGGGGCAGGTGGTCAGCTGAAGCCCTGCTGCTGTGTTGTTAGGACAAGGTCATTTGCTGCCTCCGTAGGTAAGGCAGATGCCTGGCGCTTGGCTGTGGGCTACATGAACTAACTTGAAGGATACAGTCTCTAAGCTGTGTACCTTGGGCATCCCTGACCTATCGGGTATATGGTAAGTATCAGATGTGAGTAAGGCTTTTTAAAAGCTCGTGATGTAGTCCCACATGATGTTACATGCTGAACTATTAAAAAAAAAAAAAAAAAAAAAAAGCCAGGCTGAAATCACTCTGCAGTCTGGTAGGTGCACAAGTGGTTGAAATACCACTTGTCCAGAGTAATTATCAATGATTCACTGTCAAACCGGGGGAACACTGTAAGTGAGGTCCCACAAGGGTCTGTCTGGGGTCAGTTGTACTCAATGCTTTCATTAATGATTTGGATGAGAGTAACGATTTGTATAGAGAGAAAAATTTGTGGATGGCATCAAGATGGAAGGGTTTGTGAGCACTTTGACGAACAGGATTAGAATTTAAAATAATCTCGCTACACTGGTGAAATGCTCTGAAATCAATAAGAATCAAATTCAATAAAGAATGCAAAGGACTCCTCTTGGGGGGGGGAGAAGTCAAATACAGAGGTGCAAAGTGGAGAATAGCTGGCTAGGCAGCAGTGCTGGAGGCAAGGCTCTGGGTACTAGAGTCAGTCATGAGGTGAGGATGAATCAACAGGATAATGCTGCTAAAAAAACATTTGCCCCCGCAATGACTTTCCTGCTTCATAAACCAAGCAAATGTAATCCTGGTGAATATAAGGATAACTACTGTGCACTACTCAGCACTAATTATTAGGATTGTGTGCCCAGTTTGGAGTACTAGAAGAAAAAATAAAGCAAGAATGACCAGAGAAGGGGAAAAGGAATGATGAGATTTATTTGATCTAGAAAAAAAAAAGGAAACTGAGCAAAGACCTGGTAGCATTCTTCACCTGTGTAAAAGACTTGCAGAGAAAATCAAGTCTTCTCCACGCCAACAAAAAGTAAGATGAGGATTGATTTGCAGCAAGAGAGATATGTTAGAGGATTCTTTTCGCAGTATATCTCAGCATTTGGAGACATTCCTTAAAGAATTCCCATCGCCAAAGTTTTACAAGAACAAGACAGGCAAACTTCTTTCAGGAATATGATGCACAGAGTTAATTCTTTCTCAAAGGAGATAGGACCTTTATATTTCTCCCAACCTTACATGTCTGTGATTTTTGTCTAACAGTTTAAATCACAAGAGATAACATAATTCTTAATAATATAATTCTGCAGTTCAGTATTAAAGTGTGTAGTCAATACCAGTCAATTAATTCTGAGGTCTTGCAAGATAGTGGTGTACAGACCCAAGAAGCTAATATACCATAATATTGTGTTATGGCACAGTTTCTTCAAACAAAAGCTCAGTCCTAAGAATCTTCACAAATGTCTTCATACAATTATGTTACCTTTACTCAGGCAAAAAAAAAAGCTACTCAGGTCTGTATAAAATTGAAGGATTTGGCTTCTTTATGTATGACCAGTGTGCACCGCGCAAAAACATTTGTCAACCTGGTGATACATGTCATTGGCTTGTTTCCACTGGTATTTGTGGACTGAGTCCATCTAAAACTAAGTATTGATTCAATTCTGTGCATGAAAATAAATACTACAAACACTTGCTTTTGCACTTGTATAATTCACACTGGCTGCTGCCGTGCAGAGCGGCACCGTGCCGACTGCGTGCGAGAAGGGCAGACCAGCCCCGGTCTGCGCAGCTCTGCTGGATACAGGACTTGCTGAGGTTGCAGCAGCTGAGGATATGGCCCGCAGCATCTCTAGAGTACTGTTTTGCAGCTCTGATAATAGCATCATGAAAGGATGCAATTTATTTTTGCCATGTACACTCTGTTCTAGCATTTTGCCTCCTTCTCTTCTATTCCCAGAATCCTTGACTTCAGAGTAGAAGAAATGCTGTAAAATCAAGCAAGCTGCAATGGGATGCTGCTTATTCATTCACTGGTTCGTTTCTTCTTTTTCTGTTACCAGCTGTTTGGTTTTGGAGACCAGGTAAGTGTACTAAGAGACATTTGAGGTCTCTGGAGACCTCTGCAGAGATTCGAGATTTCCAGAGGATCTGCACTGAAATGCAGATGAAACATTGTTCTTATCCTAAGTTTAATTTTTACCCTTTCTTTTCTCCTCAGGAAGTTTCAGATGGAAAAGAGCTGGGAAGCTTTGCCTGAGGGTACGTGTAGGGAATGAGAAAGGCTTTAATTTAGGGACAGAAACTGAGACCTGCAGAACCAATTCTCCTTCAAGGCAGTCTGGGCCATGGCTGGGCACCTGGCTGAAGGGTCATTCTAGGGTTAGGGTTAGGGCTTCAGGTTCCAGGTTCAGGTAGAGAAAAGCACAGAGCTACCCAGTGCTGTGGGGGGAGGTAGGCAGGGGCTGTGACACTTAGGGTTAGAGTTCAGGTTAGGCTAAGGGAAGAAGAGGAGGAGCAGAGTGATAGTTGAGTTGGGACTGGCAGGCAGCTACCAAGGGAAGCTGAGGACTGCAGAAAGTGTTCTCCACTGAGGAATTTATTGTCTGGGGCATGGCTAATCCTAACCTTAGAGTGCTCTAGGAGGGTTGGAGTTGACCTTCAGGGGAGGACATGTAGCAGAACCCACCTTCTTCGGACAAAGCTGGCTGGGAAGAAGTAGTAACGTGAGGGTGGCTGGAAAGACCCCACAGCTCAGGCTTGAGTTTCTCCTAGCCTCATGGAGTGAGGCTTGGGGTTGGGGTAAGGTGGCCACATGGGCTCTGAGAAGGAGGAATGACTAGTCCCTTCTGAGCAGAAGCCTGCAGTTAGCTTCACAGGTTACTCAAAATCCTGCAGGAACCTGGGCTCTGCCCTGCACCCTTTCTCTAACCCTGACAACAGAGGCTGGCAAAGCAAGCTGTGCAGACATGAATGAAAAGGGCAGACAAGGTGCTGGCCCTTTTGAAGCCCAGGTCTCATCTTAGCTTCCTCTTCTCATGTCTTTCCTCCTATCCCCACAGCAAACCTCCACCCCAATCCATTCTGCAGTCTGGGGGTTGGCCACCTTGGGGCTACCTTCAACCCTGCCTCTGCCTCCTGAGTCTTCTGCTTCCCTTTCATCCTGACCTTCTTGCTTACTGTAGTCTTGAAGGTCAAGTCTGGCTAAGTGCAGGTGGTAAGTGCTGCTGTAGATCTACTTATCCAGTCTTCTGACCAACCCTTATGTGCATTTCAATCATATAGGACTTAAGAGAAAAGTAATCTGAACTTCAACTCTGAAACTGTAAGAGAAAGAGAACAGCAGCAAGATGTCGGAGTCTAGTGTCAACATCTATTTGGCTTTGGAGAGCAGTTGGCTCAGTGACTGAAAAAAGTGGATTTAATTTCATGAAGAGATTGCTTTTGATGGAGACACAGAAATGTTCAGTGGGGAAAAGATTGTATAGTTATATCTGCTCTGAGACATGGTTAGAGTATTCCCTTTCCAGTGCTGGTGCCAAGTGTGTGGTACAGGTAGGTAGTGGAAAGAAGGCTCTATTTTCTCTGACAAATTTCATTAAGACTACAAGAGAATGGGGTGAATGGCGCAAGGATACATTCAGTATCTCACAAAGTTAAGGCCAGCTGAAGTGCATGGCATTTTATATTTCCTCTTGTGAAAACAGAAGAAACAGATACAGATAAATGGAGCTCCAGGGGCTAGGTATCATTAGCGTCTGACAGGAGAAGCAAGGAGGTTAACAGCTAATCACACAGGAGCTGGTTAGTATTATTACCCCAGTGAATGTCTCCCTCTGCCCACTACAGCTTTGGCTGAGAGCGGCAATCCCAGCCTCTCCTGTTTTATGTGATGTGACACTGAGCGCACACCTGCTTGGCTATAGAAGAGAACTGGTCTTTGGGCTCATCTCAGCAAGGAACATTTTCATGGATGATACCGTTGACTTTAGTCATAACACTCAGACAAGTAGAGACTCCATCACCTGACTGTTCGTAGAAGAAAAGTAATAGGATTGCTTCACTTCCCTGATTTATGGAGGAAATGGGAAAACCCTGATTTATTAAAATAGAGTAAGAATTTCTCCAAAATAAAGAACTGTAGAACTTCACTCAACCAAGCATTTCTCAAGCTACAAGAAGACAAAGAAGGAGGAAGCGACTATGAATCAAATAAATTACTTTTTATATCCCTCTGTAGCTCTATCTGTGCCTTCCATCTACAATAAGCTCTTTCTTGTTCAGTTATTCAGTTTATGGAACAGAAACATTTGAGAAGCTGACTAAATTGAGGAATGTTAGACTTCTGTTTAAAACATGCCTATAATATCCCCATTTTTTTTTAATTACCCAGCAACTAGTTCAAATACTTTGTATACATGCATTTATTTTGTTGAACTCTGTATCAGTCCATTGACAAATTATGGTGAATATTGTTCTCTTTTTTTCATTCTGTGGGGAAGAATTTTCTCCAAAGGCAGAATTTGCTCAGATTTTAATTTAGGCCAGAAAGTTGTGTAACATTCAACAACCAGTCATCGACTCTTTTCTGAGAATTGAACAGAAATGACAAAGCACAAAATAAATAATAATTACACTGTAAGGAACTAGCAACAACAAATCAAATATGATATTTGATAGCAGGGTAGCAGGATGAGAAGCAAATGCACAAAATGTTTCTTCCTTGATAGCAGCACTTGAACCTTTTCATAGCTTCCAGCAGGCAGAGAGAAGAGCTAGGATTGATAGGAGAAGAGAGGGCCCTATGCACTCTTCTCACACTTTCCCCTTCGTATTTTTTACAGGTCAATAGATCTACTTCCATTCCCCTTTTTTCTTTTCCTTTCAAATGATATTTTTTTCTTCAGTGAAATCACGCCTGAAATTTTGGACTTTCACTATTATCCAGTGACCTCCTCCTCCCCCGAAATGTTGTACCTTGAACCTCATTTACTGCCACTTCTCAACTCTGTCTTGCTGGATTGCCCAGTTTTCCCAGTCCTGTCTTCCAAGATCCCTCCATTCTTCCTTTGCTCTTCTTGTAGAGTTCATTAGTGGAAAAGTAGGGCTAAATATACACATGATTAGATTGCATCCAGAGCCAGCTTCTCTCTAGAATGGCTATAGTCGTGTTTATGCAGTGCTGGGGCCAACCAAATAGAATCTAGCTGCATCTTCCGCAGCCGCTCAAGTGTTTGTGCATCATTCTGCCAGCTGCTGGGGAACTCGTTGGCTCTGGTGGAGGCCTGTGCAAGGATGGTTATCCTTCTTCTAGAGCTGAACTGGCTTCATTAATTTGCCCTGCTATGGGAGCTGATACGTTTCGCTAGAAAAAGGAGGAACAGGGGAGCTGTCTGTTGCCTAGACAGCTGAGCTGGACCTGTTTTAGTGGGGGTTAAATTTGGAAGTAGCAGTATTATCTCTAGCATTATCAGCCAAAGACGTAAGGGTTGGATCCTTCCATTTTCTGAAGTTTCCTAGCCCCACAATACCTGGGCGATGAAGAGTTGGCAGCATACACGTAGATGTCAGAGGTTTACATACAGCATTCAATAGTGTCTAGATTGTTAAAGGTCTTACACTGTGGCATCCATGCTGCTGAGGTGATGTCATCTGCTGCGTGTTTGTGCAACAGTGAGCTCACTTACGGGAAAATCTTCCCTGGACTTGTCCTAGCACCTCTCCTGGCCACATAATGGTGTTAAAAGCAGGCCCCAAAGTACAATCAGCAAATAAGGTCAACAAAAAAACTGGGAAATTACAACAGTAGAAAGAAAAACCACACATATGTGAAAAATTGTCCACCAACCTTTGCGTATTTCTGAGACAATAAAAAATGCATTTCGTTTCAGGCCTCAGGTGTTCACAGGACATTAAATTAGAACCATAATTATTCTGTGCATTGTTTAGAGTGGAGAGAAGTAAAGAGAGAACCCCATTTAGTGCTAACAGAGCAAGTTGCTGTGAGTAAGCTGTGCTGACAGCCTTCCAGCTGGATCGGGGTCATTTTTTAAACAGTTTTAGGACATGCAAAATAGGTGAGGCTGCACTCTATGGGGAGTACTGCCACTTATCTGGAGAAGACACCGTGGACACTTAACACCATGCAATAGGAGAAAGAGGTCTTTAGATATTGATATAATTATGCGTTCCCAACCTCCAGATATGCTGGTTCCCCAAGCCATCAGTTCAAACATGACTGGTAACGAGTTTTATAGCAATGCTGTGATATCTGGTGTGTCACCTAGAAAACAACATCACCAAAGAGATACCTGCCGTTACCAGTCCCAGTGATGACATTAAAGTAAGACCCATTTTTTTAGTCAATGTTTGAACCTATTTGCTAAAACCTATAAAACAACCCCTGATATTTTCATGTCTCACAGACATAGCGCTTGAGATACCAGACCTGCAGCACATGGTTTTACTTCTACTGGGAGAACATTATCACCACCAGCAGTGTCCTCATGTTATTTACAAAGCCCTGCTTCTCTGCAAACTCCTGTATTATTCACACATCCACGGCAGCCAGGGTCAAGTCCAGCAGCAGAAAGTTGGGGATGACACACATCTTGTATTTCATAGCAGGAGCGTGGATAACCAGCTGCTGGGCAGCCTCTCTGGTGCGTCGGCTGAATTGCTCTGAAGGAGAGAGATTAAACGCAACAGGATGAGACTTCAGAGTTTATCAGTTTAATAGTAAAGCAGATGGATTTAAAAGAATTGAGGACTAATTGTCTTAAGTTGTGGTTCCAAGAGAAATCACGCGAGGCTTTGGGTACCTAGCAATGGGAAATTAAAGTGCCGCAGCTGGATGATGAAAAGCACTGAAGTAGTACAACTCACTCAACTGCTTCAGATTTGTTCTAGAAATTTTGAAGGGATAACTTTGTTTGCACAGACTGTATGCCAGATCAGGTATTTACTGTCCTCTTAGCACTGGTACTGGATGAGGAATAACTCAGAGAGGCAGTATAAAGTGTCGTCAGTGTGAATCATGTTTTGAGTGCTCCAGCTAACTGGGCAGAAATGTAATTTCCTCCCTGATCCCGATCAGCTTTCTTTTCCCCAGTGCTGTGGTGTGCCAATATTAATAACACGGAAGCAGAGGCTTACAGACAGCAAATAGATTGGGCGAACTTAACAAAGGAGTACATAACAACCCACCAGAAAGCACAACAGAATTTGGGTACAGTAGTTTCAATACTCCGATGTGGTAAATAGGGCTGTGACTGTTTGTGTCAGCTGATCAGTTGACACAAATGATATAAATGATTTCAGCTTCATTTAGCCTTTTCACCGTTACCACTTCTAGAACCCCAGGGATAATTGTATTTCAAGAAAACAAGTAAACCTTTCCAATGTTTGACAAAGTGAGGTCTCTTTTGAAAAAGACAGTCCTTTTCAAAACCAATCACAGCTCTAAACATGAGGTGGTGGCTCCTAACATTCTTACAAAAAGCCTTTTAAAATTGACTGGCAGATTCAGCCCCACCTTGTTCAATTATAAGAAAGCAAATGGGTTGCAAAGAAAACCTACTTAAAAAGTCTCCCAGCAGGCAGTCTGGTTACTACCCAGTGTGAGTTACAAATTAGGTAATAGGAAAAGCAAAGAAATAACAGGCTTTAATAATGTTAGGCCGAAACTAGTATTAGTCCACTTCTTATTAGAATCATATTAACACAAAGACAAAACCTTAGCATGGCTTACCTGAATAAGCAGAGCTACATGGGAACATAGACTTCAGAACATTAAGTCACAAAGCTCTGTGATTTCTCTATTAAAAAAACATAACTATCAGGATCTTCAGTACGCTAACACAAGTAAGATACTTTTTAAAGCATCAGAACTCAAACCGATTAGCAGAACTCGTTTAAAGACTGGCCTGTTTAAATATGAATGTGAATTCTTGAATACAGGTAGACTGTATTTAGCATTCATGCAAAGTATACCCTTCTTCGCCCCTTCCAGTGCTTTTATAATTGAATAAAAGCTACTGAGTTAAATCATGAATAACCAAGAGCAACAGACTTGGCAGAAAAGGCAGACCTCGCAGAAAGCTGTGAGAATCTTCTTGTGCATGCACAGTTTTTCAAGGATTTGTCCAGTTCGTGGGTTAATGCAATGCATTGTTTTGGTCATGCTTGCTTGCTCCTGAACACCTTTCTTACCTAAAAAAAAGGCAGTGCGCTACTGCTGCGCCTTTCAGAGGCCACAGGATTTGCAGGCAGGGCTGAGCCACACTCTCTGTGCAGATGGCTGTCTTCACCAAGACAGCACTACTCCCATGCTGGAGGTTTCCACTTGAGAGCAAAGCTAGCAAAGGGGCTCCTCAGATTCACCCGTGCAAAGGCGTCTGCGTGCAGCTGGTTTGAAGCTGGACTGTGCTAACCTTGGTGATTTTACACCAAAGCGGATTGAGAATTGCTCATGCATTTGACTGTGCCTGGTGAGGAGCTGGATGGGACCCTCGTGAGGGCGGGTGGTTCCACGTAGGGAGCCACAATAACGTCTTCAAGTGACAAAGCTAGGAGCAGAAGAGTGCTGCTGTCGATGCTTTCAGCGTGAGGGTAGTGACACCATGTCTATGCACTCATCTACTGTGTAAAGATACATGCTTAAATAGATTTTGGTCTCCTGTCCAGCTGAGCCTTCCTATCAGCTATTACTTTAAACAACTGCAAGTGCAGTACACAGCTGGCAAAAGGTTATTTGGGTTTGTACCACATTAATCAGATTAACTACTTTTAAACTGTTTCACTTACAGTAGAGCAGCGGCTATGATATTGCCTTGTGGATTTAAGGCAGCAGAATCAAGCCTGTGGGTAAATAAGGGAGTTTTAGTGCTTTCAGTTACAGGCAGCAATATCTGCTGGTTTGCTGAGTTGGCGTTATTGGCATGAATATGTATAATCATGTCACCTGATGGACATGAACACAGCGGTATGGAGGTAAGTAACTTTAGCCACATACTCTGGGTTTGTAACAGAGCAGCTCAGATAATGCCAGCAGAGACATGGACTCCAGCTTGGATTCCACCAATTCTTCCTCCATGTATCCTGCTTTCCTATCCTGAAACAGCTTCCTCGGGCAATACTGGAGATGCTTTTGAATACTCTGGAGTGATTAATCCCACCAAATGTTGACTGCCTGACCCATAACCCAGCAAAGATTTTAGCAAAGGGGTGCCATTTTCATAGAATCATAGAATCATCTAGGTTGGAAAAGACCTTTAAGATCATCAAGTCCAAGTCATTTTAATGAAGAACAAAATGTAATTATCAACCACAAGATCTACTGAGATATGAGGACAAATAACCAGACCATTAATCACTTCATTTACACAGAAGAATATTTAGAAATTCCCCCAAAGTAATTTGATGGCTATTTTGTAGCCTATCCCCTTTTTCTGCAGTGATCTTTCTGTCTTTGAAGTCTGGATTAGATTTGCCATCCTGGATAGAAACCTCTGCCTCATGTCTTCCTAACATGCAAGTTCAGTACAACATAAACCTTGGCTTTGTACAGTCCTGGCACCTACGTAGGGGATATCTTTTCTAATGTGGATCTCTAGTTGCCTCTCCAGCATTATACTGACTGTATGATGACATTAAAAGCAATTAGATGGCCTTAAGCCTCATGGGGGGTTCTATCTGACAAGGGATAATTTTGGAATTAAAAAAACCCTACAGGTTAATTTCATGCTCAGAACTTCTCCACATGAGTGGATTTCCGCTGAAACAAGATGTTTCTCTGTAACTGCTTCACATTATCTGCTCCGGAATAGGTAGAGATAAAGAAGCAGTGAGCTTTTATCTTGCTGTAAGTCATTGTTTCATTTTGGTGGTGATTTCTTTCAAAGTACTCCCTCAGTGCTGCGAACTAGAATTTTGTGCTCCTTGGGGCTGATGGGGGCCACAGTGCATTTTGGGATTGTGCCACTGGAATTAGAAGCATATTTTGTTGCTGGTCACTATAAATCTTTATTTTCCATATCTTCTCACATAAGTGCAAAAATGCCGTGTTTTGTCTTTTGCCGAAAGACTTTGTTGTTGTCTCGCTGAATTTGTGGCTCAGGACAAAGTAGTGATTCATGTGAATATAGATACAAGGACATCCTTCTCCTTGGTAACCTGTTCCTGAGCAGTCAGAAGGGTGCAGCAGCATCTCCTAGCTCATCTGCAGTGGAGCTTACCAAATCAAAGGTCTGGAAGGGACCTCAAAGTCCACCCGAGCTCCCCCTCTGCCCCCAGGTTCAACTGTCCTATTTCACACTTGACTCAAGCCTTCTACAGACCTGCACTGGTGAAAAATCCATAGCAGAAGAATTAGAAAGCAAATGGTAATGAGATTTAAAAGTGTAACTTATCTCTGAAAAACTTCATGTTGGGTCTGGCTCTTTCCTGGATCAGGGAATGCAAGAACAGAAGCACTTCTGTGGTAGGCCAGGACAAAAGTTTGGCTAGCTTAATACGGTATATCTAAAATGTTGAAATAGGGCACACATGTTGAAAAAGGTCTTCTAAGGAATGTCTCCTCTGATGAAGATTGTTTTCAGACTATCTTCCTGTATTGCGTCTGGCGGAGATGGAGTTAATTCTCCCCACATCAGCCCTCACAGAGCTGTGCTGTGCATCGGTACCAGCCAGGTGTTGATAACACACCGGTGTTGTGGCTGCTGCTCAGCAGTGCTGGCACAGCACCCAGGCTGTCTCTCTCCAACATACCCCCTCAGCAGCAGGATGGGGGCGGGGGCGAGATCTTGGGAGGGGACACAGCCAGGACAGCTGATCCCAAGTGACCAAAGGGATATTCCATACCATATGGCATCTGATCAGCAATGAGAAGCTGAGAGATAGGGGGAGGAATGGGGCAGAGGCATTAATTTTTTTTACAATGTTTGTGGTCCAGAGTAACCAGTACGCGTACTGAAGCCCTGCTTCCCAGGAAGTGGCCAGACATCACCTGCTGATGGGAAGTAGAGAATAATCTTTTGCTTTTTGCTTTGTTTCCGTGCGCGGCCTTTTGCTTTTGCTACATTAAACTGCCTTTATCTTGACCCACGAGTTTGAGGTTGGTTTTTTCCATCTTAATTTTCTCCTCTCCCTGCCTTGTTGAGGAGGGGAGTAATAGAGTGGCTTGGTGGGCACCTGGCATCCAGCTGAGGTTAAACCACCACACTCACTTAATAACAGCAAGAGGTCTATTTTTCATTAACTTTATAATTCCTTTTTAAAACTGTTTATGCTTCTAAACTGCACAATATCCTGTGCTATTAAGGTTCATCGCTCAACTCTGAGCTACATGGAAAAAAACCTTCATTTTATTTGAAATTAGAGCCCTGAAGCCCTTTGGCTATTGAATTGTGAAAAATTGTGAAACACTGTTCTCTGCTCACCTTTCACAAACCATTTGGAAGCTGAAAATTCCAACAGTATTTAGTCTGCCATCATATGGGAGCCACTCTATGCATTTACTGTTCTGACACCTTTCCTTCTTTCCTGTGCTCTTTGTGAAAGCCAGTGATCAGAAATACCTGCTGCATTCAAGATGGGCATGCATGATAGATTTTTACAGCAGTATAATGATTTTTACTGTTATTTTCCTCCGCTCCATTTCTAACAATGCTAATTTGCAATTCACTTTTTTTGACTACCAAAAATTGCTCCAGGTCCACTTTCGTGAGTGGTAATAGCTAATTTATGTCCCATCACTCTCTATGCATAGTTCGTGTTATTTTTTCCACATGTGCTACGTTGTATGTATTGGCATTGAATTTCATCTGCTGTTTTGTCACCAATTAATAAAAGACAGCAAGAATCCTTTTTGCACATAGAATGATAGAATCATAGAATCATAGAATCATAGAATCATAGAATCATAGAATCATAGAATCATAGAATCATAGAATGGTTTGGGTTGGAAAGGACCTCAAAGATCATCTAGTTCCAAGCCCCCTGCCATGAGCAGGGACACCCTCCACTAGACCAGGCTGCCCAAAGCCCCATCCAACCTGGTCTTAAACACTTCCAGGGATGAAACCTCTACAACCTCTCTGGGCAACCTGTTCCAGTGCCTCACCACTCTAACAGTGAAGAATTTCTTTCTCACATCTAATCTAAATCTACCCTCCTTCAGTTTAAACCCATTACCCCTTGTCCTGTCACTACAGTCCTTGATAAACAGTTGCTTTCCATCTATCCTGTAGGCCCCTTCCAGGTACTGGAAGGCTGCTATAAGGTCTCCCCAGAGTCTCCTCTTCTCCAGGCTGAACAATCCCA
>VXBL01007260.1:0-24022 GCA_013400195.1 Aramus guarauna
TATATATATATATGCAGTTTAAATCAATATATACAAATACCTGACTAGGGCTGGGGACTAGACAAGATAAAGCCAGACTCTTCTCAGTGGTGTCCAATAAAAGGGACAGAAGCAACGGGCAGAGATTGAAACATGGGAAATTATATTTAAATTGCTTTTTATTATTAAAGTGGTCAAACAGTGGAACAGGTTGTCCTGTCCAGAGGGGTTGTGGTGTTTGCATGCTTGGAGAAATTCAGAACCCAACTGGACTCAGCCCTGAGCAACTTGCTGTAGCTGACCCTGATTGAGCAGAGGATTGGACATCTCCCTAGGTCACTTGAACCTCAATTATTCTGTGATTCTGTGAAATCCATGAAAATAAATCTGAAGGACAGGTTTTATTAACTTTCAAAAATATTTGGATTGAGACAATTTGTACTCAATGTAAAACTTAATGTTTTATTCTCTTTTGTACCCTAGGAACGTTAGGTTTATTATATTACTCTTTAAAATTTCTTTTATTAACATAAGCACCCAAAGTTTGTTTTCTAAATTTAAAATATTAACTTGATGAATAATTCAGAGTGAAAAGAAGTCATAGAAGTCATAAAGTCACATTTTGAACTGTAGCTTTGTGGCTGAACAATATGACCTTTCTCATTCAAAAACATGATTTGTGTTTAATCTGTAGTCCTCTAGGAAATTCATTTGGACAGTAGTCCATACTAGGGAACCATGTCATAATCTTAAAGGTATTAACTGTAAAGCATCCTTTGCTATTGACACAGATTTTTATACAGAATTCAATATGATGAGATCTTCTTTATAGACTAGGAAGGGCAATTATAGTATTATTGGCAAAACGTGAAGAGGGCAATAGATATTAGAGACACTGGACCTAACTGATAGCTGGCTAAGTTTATGCAATTAAATCAGTACTTGACAAGCCACTAAGTAGGTCACAAGGCAGTAGGGGATGAAGCACAACCTTTGCAGCTAATTCAGGGCCTCTGGCCCACCGACACAGGATCTTCTGTTCTACGTTGCTCTCCCTGGACCCTGAAGGAGAAAAAAGGGAAAATCAGTGGCTTTCTCTATTCACATGAGAAGTAACTATATGCAGCTATAGTTCCTGAGTCCTGTGGAAAAAAAATTAGCCTCCACTGGAACCAGAATGAACTGTACACGAGCAGGCAAAAGGTTAGTTTAGGTCTTTTAGCCCAATTCCTACAGCTCCTTTTGGCTACAGTGCTTATTAGCTATTCAGCACTTAGTGATTAATTTGCTAGGATGGTGGCTACTCCTTTCACTGCAATTTGGGGAAAGAAGCACTGAGACAGAAAATCACTTAGGTTAACCTGGTGAATAAAACATGATGAGCAATGACTTAAAAAAAAAAAAAAAAAAAAAGATGGAGTAACAGGAAATTTAATTAATTTGCTTTAAAAAAATATCAGTTATAAGATAGGAGATCAGGTCAATTCCTACAATAGAGAGATGAGTCAAACTTAGGAGATACCTGTTTGTATTAACTTTACAGTTAGTTTAAAATGTTTCAGCTTAAATGGTAAACTTTCAACCATGTAAATTCAAGGGAGAATCTTACAATATTAAAGATGCTCACTGAGAAGTTGGATAGCCATAACATCTTCACATCTATTATTGAGATAATTTATAAGTAGGTTTCTTTATTTTGTGGTTTTGGTTTTTTTGGTTGGTTGGTTGTTTTTTTTTTGTTTTGTTTAAGTTGAATGACTGAGCAGGGGAAAACAAATCACTATTGTAAGAGTCCCAGATCTCTTTTTAGTAAGGGCCCAGAAGGTCCAAAATCAAAGATGATTTAGTCAACACTAAAACCCAAAAGTTACAACTCTTAAGAATAAACTATTATATAAATGTCAATCCCAATTTATCTGAACTAAACCCTAATTTGCCTCTACTAAAAAAATAAAAAAATTGCAGGAATAAATAAAGTATTTTATTATTTTAAGAAGTACATTTTTATTTTGTCACATCATTTAAAAATGTTAACTTCAGTGCAAAGAAAGTGTGACTAATAAACCTACTCAGGACTGAGTGATTTTCTGCTTTGATATGCCAGCTATTAGCTAAACATTCTGATTCAGAAAAAAACCCAGACGTATTTCTTTCAGGTTAGAATTTTAAAAATGACATTTCTCTTGGAGTTATTATCTAGGGTTATTTTTAGATGTCATCTCTTTCCTATTCTTCCAAAGGACATTGTACCTACTCTTTGCTTTACATATCTGTATTTAGAACCCAAAAGGAAAATATCAAAAAGTAAGATACTTCTATGAATCACCAGAACTAGAAAGACCATATTGAGCCTTTTGATGGAGTCCTGGAGCAGATGCCTCAATTGATTGACTCACTACTTCTTCCTTAACCCCAAATACAGTATTTCAGGAGAAAGAAGGACTGAAAGGAGACAAGGAAGGGGAAAAAAAAAAAAAAAAAAAAAAAAAAAGGGGAAAAAAAAAAACACCAACAAAACCCCCAACCCAAAAANAAAAAGCAACCAACAAAACCCCAAACCAAACAAACAAACCCAGCATGAAAATAAATCAAGAAAAGATTATGTCTTCCTTCTAGAATTCTAAGTGTTAATATGCACTACTGTTTTCTACTCATTCTCTGATCCTGAATTTTCCATTCATTGAAGCAATTAGGTACTCAGTAAATTAGTTAGACAAGTTAGTTCTTCATTTGGTATTTGATCAATTAGCAGGTACCATGTCTTTCTACATTTTTTGATAGCATCCAGAAAAATATGGTTGAATAATATTTGACCCCTATGCTTAATGCTACAATAAGTTTAAAAACAAACAAACAAACAAACAAACAAAAACAAAAAACCCACCACAGTTATTTGTGTGCTCATGGTCAGATATTTTCTGGATGTGTGCGAAGTCCATCTTCTGCTACTGATGCAATATGACATATGTATTCAGTGATTTCACTGCAAATTACTTCATCTTCTTGTGCTGTTAACAGGACTGTGGGTCTTTTCTCTAAGCTTTATAAATACATTCCCTGAGTGTGGAAAACTCATAGTAAATTCCTGCTTCGGAATTTTGGGATTGCTTTGCTCTGTTTCTCTGTTAACAGCTATCAGTCTTTAGTATCATTCGCAAACTGTATTTTAGTTGCTTCTGAGTGCAGTTACCCTGAGACTGCACAGAAAAGGGGTTCTGTAATACAAAACAGACTTTACCATGTACAAATAAGAAAAAGCACACAGCTTGTCCAACTCCTACACTAGCATGCCCAGTCCCTCTACATCTGCAGATTCTTACAGGCGTTCTAAAAGTAGTGAATAACGTGGCTAGTATTGAAAAGGAGAAAACCAATCCAAATATGGCACTCTTTTTTTCCAGAGAGACAATACCATTTCAACATTTATGGAGAACATTTACAATGAAGGCATAAATCTTCACAGTAGCTATTGATCCCCTGGAAGAATCTGCTGCAAATGAAATTCTGACTCCCAGGAAGTCCTAAGACATAGACTGCTGAAATCTGTCTCCTAGCCTAAACGATTATGCTTAAATAAATGCAGAATAGGCTCATACAAAATCTCCCATTTTAATTTCACCAATTGTTTCACTTGATCATGTGAAAACAATGCAATCTATTTACACGTGTAATTGTATCTCATTGTACTTGATGTCTCTTCTCTTTTCAAAACCCAAAAGCCTCAGTGTTCTTGTATACAGCATTCCAATACATGACTTCGTTTCACTTAGATTTTCCTATGATGTGCAGTACTTTTTTATAAGATAGTTGTAGATGAACCTAAAATTGACTAAGGACTTGGATTAAGTAGAACTTTTAGATTAAGGAAAGCATTTTTCCTATAGATAAATGTCTATTCTCCTAAAAAGCACCCTCGCAAGAAAAAAACACTCATTATTGCTTGTAAGCATATTTCCAGATGAATATGTTTTCTGTGTTAACTGTTCACAGACAGAGAAGGAAAAGACAATCTGAATGGATCACAAGAAAACATTTATTTTTTAATTTTTTTGTGATAATGGTAATACAACTGAAATTCTGTTCACTAAAAAGGATGGCATTGTACTACTGCAGAAGCAGGGCTCTATATTTTTTGATTGGCACTATAAAAACTTACATTACTCTGTTCCAAATTGAACCATTTAGGGAACCTGTTACTGCTAGATCACACCATTTTTCAGTAAAAAACTAAGCCTTGTATATCCCTTGATACTATTATTGAAGGCGATAAAATGTAGTATTGTAAGATCAACGAGGATTGAGATGACTATATTCTCATAAGCTAAAGAAGACAATCAGTATGATAATTAGAGCATGTTAATTACTCTCCACTAGCAACAAAAAATGCAAATGATATACAGCAGGAAATTAACAGCAGTTACTGCTCAATATTGCATGACTTTTCCATTAAGTATAATATGAGAAGTTGTTAAATTATAGAAAATGAGAATAATGAAGCCGGAATATTAAAGAAGCTTAGGTTTCCAGTCTGGCTGTGGAGGGAATCATTAGGAGGAGTCCTGAGGATATGATACTGTCCATACACGTTAGGCACACTTATGTAATATACTGGGGAAATCTCGATGTGTTATTTTATTTTCACTAGGTAGAATAAGACTGGGTATTCTGACTCGCCTGGAAGCAGTACAACCACCTTTTCTGAATAATGGATCTGCTGCAAAATAGTTAACACAATTTCATCCCTTTCTTTGAAAAACAAAGATTGAAGATGGGTATGATGGGGATTTTCTGAGAACAAACAAGCAAACAAGCCAAAAAGAGATAATAATGTTCTGAGCCTTGGAAAGGATTAAAACTGAAGGCTGAAGTCTCTTATAGCCTGAGGACTGAAACCAGCACAAGAAAAAAAGCCGTAGGAGAAGTGTATGACTGAGTTTTAAAGTATATTCTGAGGAGTATAGGCAAACTTATCAAAATAGTGACACACCTTCTACTATCAGCTACCAATGAGCAAAAAATAAAGAAATGTTGACTTTTTAATCAGTTAGGTGGGGTTTTAGAAACATGAGAGACATTCCTACGTATTACAGGCATATTTCTTAAAGCATTAAATCAGTTCGTAATTTTCCAATTACTTGAACAAGCCTTTGAATATGATCATTAACACATTAACTTGGGCTTCACAAGTCTGATACAAAACATATCCTTGATTGACACAATGTAGGACAAACTGGAATTTTGCAGAGAGCTTAAAATATGAATACTTAAACACAGATCTTGATAAATATTTATAAAGTATTTCTTCTAATTGGAAAAAAAACCCTGCAGTTTGAATTTTCATTGCACTACATTATGTTTTTTAAAATAATTGGATTTCCTAGTGCCTTGATATTCTCAGGTAGCTACTCACATTTCATTAAGTTATGAGATGTAAACCATCTGCAATGCTGTCAGTGTGAATTGTTTTTGGTGCTTTATGTATGCTATAGGTGTACTTAAAGTCCCACAATCACATAAGTTATGGAACTGAAATTTTTAAAAAAGCGTTTTCTTGCTTTTAGATTACAACAGAGTCTGTGCCTGGGCTGTTTTGGGGGGGAGATGGTTGTGGTTTTTTGGTTTGGTTTTTTGATTGTTTGTTTGTTTGTTTGTTTCAAGGAAAAATGAACATTTATTTGAGTTGTATAAGAGAAGAAAATGATGGGTGTTGTTTGTGTTGTGTTTTGTTGTGTATTTTTGAATTTTTTTTCTCCCTGTTCCAACTTCTCCAGACAAAGGGTCCACTTCAGATGGGCTTCTACACGGAGGCAGAACAAATCTTCATGGTAGATGAGCTGACTTGATCAGAGAGAAGTGGAAAAAAGGAGCTAAAAGAATTTGACACAAAATCAAGATATCAAAATTAACCAGGACAAACGTTAAAGAATAAATTACTCAATTATTTGTAGATCTAAGGTGTTAAGCAAGAATAAATAAACAAAGACTTTTTATAAACATCAGTTGAACCTAGTCATGTTGAAACTAAAATTAATATGACTGGAATGATGAAGGATTGATATATTAAAATGTATCTCTACTGACATATGAAAAAATTTGTTTATGATAAAATGATGTAACACACCAAAAAGGGAAAGTTGTTACAATTAATACAAACAAAGAAACAAAATCTATAAAACTCATAAGAGAAACTGACATATTGAAATATTTCAACAATATAATTAAGGACAACTGTGGTGGCCTGACCATGACCAACAGATAAACTCCACACAGCTGCCTGCTTACTCCCTCACCCCAACAGGATGGGGGAGAGAACAGGAACAGCAAAAGAGAGAAAACTTGCAGGTCAGGATAAAGACAGTTTAACAAGTGAAGGAAAAAAAAAAAAAAAGACCCAAGTGATGCAAGAGCAATCACTCACAACCTTCCACTAGAAGACTGACTCCCAGTCAGTCTTCAAGCAATGGCTACCTTCCCAAAAAACACCTCCCTTCAGTTTTTATTACTGAGCATGATGTTACATGTCATGGAATATCCCTTTGGTCAACTCAGATCAGCTGTCCTGGCTATGTCCCTTCCAACTCCTAACCTACTTGCTGGGGAGAAAGCGTGTGAAACAGGAAACCTTGACACTGTGCAAATACTGCTCAGCGACAGCCAAAACTGGTGTGTTATCAACACTGCTTTAGTCACAAATCCAAAACAAGCAGCATATGGCCTGCCATGAAAAAAATTAACTGCATCCCAGACACACCCATTGCAACAACAAAAGCAGAATTTAATACGTATCAAAAAGAACAGTCTCAAGATAGTCATTGGTCTGTTACTAGAGGGAAATGGTAGAGCTGTAAATATGAATGACAAAAGAATTTCAGAAGTTCTATTAAAGGAAAATTTTGGGTCACTGATAAATTTTCAGTATGTCTGGAAATGCCATCAAATTTCTAGAGGAATAAAGACTACTGATAAGGAAAATATGAAAATTATACAATGACCTGGATGGTGGGACAAACTGTTCTCTCAGTAAGTTTTCAGACAACACCAGATGTATGAGTGGAGGGGGTTGTCAACACATTGGAGGGCAGAGCTGCTATTGAGAGGGACCTGGACCTGCTGGAGAAATGGGCTATCAGGAACCTTATGAAGTCTAACAAAAGCAAATACAAATGTCGGCACCTGAGGAGGAATAAACCCATGTACAAGCTGACCAGATGGAAGGCAGCTTTGTAGAACAGAACCTGCGTGTCCTGGTGGACACCAGGTTAACCATGAGCCACCAGTGAGCCCTTGTGGCAAAGGCAGCCAACAATGTTGTGCACTGCATTAGGAGGAGTGCTTGAAGCAGATCAAGGACATGGTTTAGTGGTGGGATGGCAAGGTTAGGTTAGCGGTTGGACTTGATGATCTTAAAGGTCTTTTCCAACCTAGATGATTCTATGATTCTATCTAAAGGAAGTGAGACCATGACTGCAGTGCTGTGTTTTCACAGAGCCCTGCACATCCAGATCTAATTAGTCCTGCTTTGAGCAACCTGAATATTTTATTTTCAGCCAGAATAATTCTCTAATTATTTGATTCTATGATATCTTTCTGTACAATTTTTAATTTTGCAAATAATTGCCATGCTGAAGAATATAGTAAAATAAGATATCTGTACATGTTTTCCTTATAAATGCTTAAGATTATGCTTATGTAACTAGGTATAACTTAATGAAAATTGGTATTAACTATATTACAGTACTCAGAAAAACATTTATGTGGAGTAATCTGAAAGCAAACATGCTAATATGTGTAAGAACATTTATATAATCTTGGAAGAGTGGTAAACTGTGGAAACAGAATGTTTCTGACCCACAATTACCTGAATTAACTAAGGCACAAGAAGCATGTACTTTCAGACGGCATACTTACTTCATACAAAAACATACAGAAGAAAACAGAAAACAAAAAATAGGCTACATTTACAGCCAATAAGTCACTGTTTTCCTCTCTCTTTTCTCATTTGGGTGTTATTTAGCATCTCAAAATGTCATTGCAGCAATATTTGAATCTTGTTTGACATTCCATAAATGAAATTATTCAACCACAGAATTATTGGCACAATTTGAAACATTTGCAGCTGACTACAAACTGTTGCTGACTGCACAGTAGAAATCATGGTTGTCTGTTTTGTAGCATCATTACATTCCAGGTAGACAAGTCTTCCTTAGAAAATATTATTGTAACAAATTAAAAAAGATTATTTTCCACTATATATAAATTATAAGTATTTGTACCATTAATTGTTTGGCATTGTGTCCACTGATAATTCACTTGTCCATATTGAAGCCATATACATTGAGCTTTAGAGGTAGGTTATCCATCCACATTAATCACAGTTTGCTGGTAGTTGATTTACAGGGTACAGATGTGGCACATGGATTTTGGCAAATCCAACATGCCCCATACAAAGCACTTTTCTTTAAATAAATGCACTTATTTACTTTGAGTACACTTGAAAATATGAATATGAATGACATTCAGATGCCTTAAGCATACATTTATTTTGTAATTTAAAATTCTATTTAGTAAGATAAAAATAAAATCCTATGAGATCTTGTATCACAAACACATCCACCTTACTTAAAACATGACTGCTGTTGATTTTCCAATTATAGACTAGGAATATTGCAGAATGAAAAGAAAATTGTTGAAAAGAAAAGCACATATGGAAATGTTTTGTTACTTTGTAGGGGAAAAAAGCATGCTAATAAGAGAAATGACAGAGAAATATAGGCATTTTGAAATTACATATCACCAAATAGGACTGAAATAGCACTTTCCATCTAGGCTAGTCTTGAAATATACACTCTTTTGTTGTAAATATACAATTTCTTTATACCTATCAAACCCATGCAGCTGAAAAAAAGAAAAAAAAATAAAACAAAACAAACCAACTAAAAACAGAAGAGTAAAAGAGAGAGGATAAGAACTTGGTCTAGTCTAACAATGAATACAAATGAAACATTTAAAGAAGACTACTCTTTTTTTATCTCAGTGAGAAATGATCTTTCCATAGATTGTTTTGCTTCAATTGTATTGAATAAAAATGTTTCATCTTCAGAAGAATTCTCTAAAAGTTCAGATGCAACTGAAAATCTTAGTTAATATTTAATTGAAGTATATTTAACTAAAGTTCTCTACTTTCATCTTTTCTTCTCATAGATGCATACCTAGGTATGGCCAGGATTTCCAAACTATCATTAAACATTACAATGACAAATTCTGGTGACAATGAAGAAATCAGGAGTTGTTTTGTGGTTTTCTATATAGCAATCATCATGTAAGATTTTAAAAGATATGAAATAATTCATTATCATATTAGCTGTATAAAAAGCAAGTATAATTATATTACAGTTGTCTATAATAAGGTACTTTTCATTCTTCAACTATAATATACTACTTAATGACAGTTTGGACACCTAGCTGTGTATATAGATACTGATTTTCAGATTGAACTAATACTTTTTCATGATAAATCCATGATTGCAATGATTCATTTTCAGCTGCTTATATTTCATCTAGTGGTTTGTTGTCTCGTCATCTAAAAGAAAGTCTTGTATTAATCACTTGTATTTCTTGTTGTACATATCCTCTCACTAATACTGAGAAAAAAGTTATTCAGTATCCCTCCCATTTCAAACAAGAAAACACTATTAACATGCTTTTTACTGTTTTTAGTCACCACTAAATTTTTTTTTGGTATCACTTTATATTTAATTAATGTTATTTAATTTCCAGAGTCAATAAAGCAATATTATAGCTATGACATGTTATAATGCTACTATGACATATAACTATGAGTCCAGACTATATTCACCCCCCAGCAAGGAGTATCTTCTGTCTGTGGCATTCCTACTTCCAGGCAGTTTAACACCTTCTTGCAGCTGGACCTCCTTGCCCTCCATGCCAGACCATTCCTTGGTCACAAATTACCACTGCTGAGCAGCTACAGTTAGAATTTCCCTTTCACTCCTCTTCCCATCCCTATGCAGCATAGGGGGAATAGGGGTGGGGGGGCTACAGTAAGTACATAGCAGTTTCTCTCTGCCTCTTCTTTCTCACACTTTTCCTGTGCTCTGGAATAGTTCCTCCACAGGCTGCTGTCCTTCAGGAATATCCATCTGTTCCACTGTGGGTTCTTCCACGAGCTGCAGTCCTGTCAGGAAAACCTTCTCCAGCATGGTTTCTCCATGGATGACAGTCCCTTGAGGAACAGTCATCTGTTCCATCATGGACACCTCCATGGGCTGCAGAGAATATCTGTTCTTCCATGGAGTTCCTCCATCTCCTGACATTGGTATTCGCTCTGTTGCTCATTTTTTGTTCAGTCTTCCTCTCTGCCCAGCACTGTCTGCCCTTTTCTCCTGGAAAGCATTTCCAAACCCATGAAGTACACAGAAGTGATTAGGACTAGTTGGCACGGATTTACAAAGAGGAAATAATGCTTGAACAATCTGGTAGATGTCTATAATAATCTACTCTCTTGGTAGATGAGGGGAGAACAGTGGATGTTGTTTACATTGATTTTAGTAAAGCCTTTGATGGTATCTTCCATGACATCATCATAGACAAGCTGACAACATAGAAGTTAGATAAGTGGACAGTGAAGTTTATTGAAAACATGCTGAAAAGCTGGGCCAAGAGGGTTATGATCAGTGACACAAAGTTCTTTTGGAGTCACTACTGGTGACTTGCCACTCTTACTGCAAAGGTCTATACTAGGGCCAGTACTGTTCAACATCTTCATAAATTACCTTGATCCTGGTACAGAGTGCACCCTCAGCAACTTCCCAGATGGTCTAAAACTGTGAAAAATGACTGATGCACCAGATGAGTGTACTGTCATTCAGACGGACTTCATCAGGCTGGAGAACTGAGCCATGGGGAATCTCATGAAATTGAACAAGAAAAAATGCCAAGTCCTGCATCTGAGGAAGAATAAGTACCAGTACTTGCTGGGTCCTGAACAGCTGGAAGGCAGATCAGCAGAGAAAGACCTTGGAGTCCTGTTAGACAAAAAAATAATGGAAAGCAATCCATACACCCTCACATCAAAAAAGTATAGCAGTATACTGGACCTGCCAGCATCTTGAGGGAGGTGATCCTTCCTCTCTACTCAGAACCAGTGAGGCAGCATCTCCAGTGCTGTGTCAAGTTCTGGGCTCCCCAGTCCAAGAAAGATAGTGATTAACTGGGGCAGGGCCACAAAGATGATGAAGGTACTTGCACATCTTTCACATGAGGAGAAGCTGAGAAAGCTGGGATTTTGCATCCTGGAAAAGAGAAAGCTCAGGTGGGATCATGAATGTGTATGAACACCTGCTTGGGAGGGAATGAAGATGAAGGAACCAGATTCTTCTCATTTATAACCACTGACAGAATGAGAGGCTGAGGGCACAAATTCAAACACAAACTCCATCTGAACATGAAAAAAACTCCTTTTTTTTTTTTTAATTATGCTGTGAGACTGGTTAAACACTGGAACAGGTTGTCCAAACAGGTTGTGGCAGGCTCTATCCAGGGACATATTAAAAATCCAGCTGGACATGGTGTCCCATCCCACTCAGGGGGTTAGAGTGAGGTTAACTTTTTAATTCTCTGTGCGGTAATCAGGAGTAACAACAATTACTCTAGAGGTTCAAACAAATCACAAATTTACTTAAAACTCAGTGGAACTACAGAAGATAGAGGCTTGGCAAAAGGTATAACAATACTTAAAACTTAGCAGAACTACAAAAGGTAATGGTTTATCAAAACTTGTGACAAAATTACCCTAATGTGCCAAAAATGAAGTTGGAGACAGAGAGAGGAAAAGAAAGAGAGAAAGAAAGACAAAGAGAGAGAAAAGAGAAAAGATATCACCACCCTTGGGTCCAGCAATGTTCTCTGCTTATAGTTGTAGTCTTCAGGTGGTGGCCACACACCAAAAACTTATGTTTCCCCTTTTTGTAACCCAATGTGCCCGCCCCATAGCCTGTGTGTGTGTGTCTGTGTGTGTCATCAGAGAGCAGGCGCAGTATGTGCTCAGGAATGTTCAGAAATGTTCTAGAAATGAGTTGGTGGGTTGTGAGGGTCTTGGGGGGGTCTCGCTGTCCCCCCCACTTTGGGGCTGACCAAGTGAGTGGTGATCTTTCACAGGCATATGGTGCACAGGGCACAGATGGTCTTTGCATGTTTCAGGAACGGAGGAGTGGGCTCATAAGATGTTATCCTGCCTCCGCAGTTTCCATTCTTGGTCAACACTCCCTTGTCATCAGTCCATCCCTGCCCATGTCAAGACAGGTGTTTGTGACATTTAATTGTTATCAGGGTCTTACACATGGTCCTGGGCATTCTGCTGCAGCTTATCCTGCTTGAGCAGGGTGTTATACTGAACACCTTCAAGAGGTCTTTCCCAACCTAAATGATTCTGTGAAATCAAAATAAGAAATGTAGACACATTCTTTATTTTCTGGTGAGTCTTGGTTTTCTTTGGAACAAACTCTGTACATGAATACAGAAAAAAAGCACAGAATTCTAATAAAACCCTTGTTTCAATGCTCTAGGGTGAGCTGTGTAACATTTGCCTTATAGCTAAAAGTTCCCAAATGACTCTTACTACAATCTCCAAAAAGGACAAAAGATTACTTGTAAGAGAAATAGGAAACCACTAGGAGTTATTGAGATTCTTTAAACTCAGATTTAACTATTTCGGTAAATTATTTCTCAAGTCTTAATGTAAACAGGACAAAAATAGGGAAAAAGAGACACGGTGTGACCAAACCTAAGAATTTGCCTTTATTTCACTTAATATGTCAGTGAAGAAATAACCAGAATTAGCTCAGGATGTGTTTACGTAGACATTCATATAAACCTATCTCAGCATCTTACCTCTATTCTGAAGAGAGACCTGTCCTCCTTATTCTTAAACAGAACAGAGAATGGGTTGTGAAATAGGGATTTGAAGATTGCTCGTGGGATGATGAAATTTATGAAATACAACTGCAGATGATACTGCTTAAAAGCACTTCCTTCTTTGTGAGCTGGTATGACGTGTTACACTCCAAACCTTGTTATAGACAGTAGTTGAGCACAGTGTATACACGTGGAAAAAACAATGTATTGTTAGCCTAATTAAAATCTCAACAACTCAATGAAAATACGAGTTATTAGTAGTCCAGTAACAGAAATACTATGAGATTTTGTAGCACAATTGCTACTAGAATTAACTAGGAGTTGCCCCTTTTCTACCAGGTTATGCTTTCTCTTCCCACGTCCCTCTGGGTCTAAGACTGATAGTGTCAGTCCTCAGACAGAGGTTGGGGTTGCACATGGCGCTGCCAGTGCCCTGCCCTCTTTACTGGGAGGGACACGATGGTGGGGTGAACCTTCCCCTCTGGCTTTTGCTATGCTGGGGTTTATTTTTATAAATTTTCTCATCTAGCCTGCATCCTTCTCCTGGGCTACCAGCTGCAGCCCCCGGCCCCACGCACACGAAGGGCAATGGTTTGTCAGGCAGTGACCGGGGGAGGGAGGAGGGAAGGGTGTCACCCCTCCCCAGCGGGGCCACCCCCGAGCTGGGGCTGGAGCTGGAGCTGGAGCTGGAGCTGGAGCAGGGCAGGCAGCAGTCACTGGCCCCAGCGCAGGGGTTAAACCAGCGACACCCAGCTCAGGCCAGGGCTGAGCCCCTGCGCTGCCGGGGAACACACAGCTGGGGCATCCTCCTGCTGAGGGAAGACATATTTACTGGGCTGCAGAAAAAAAATATAGGAGTTTAATCATGTTAAATGTTGTGGGTTAAATGTATACATGTGTCTACATACTGCTAATCCTTTGTTTTTCTGTCAACTGGAACCTAGGTAATGATTCACAGCTATGTTCTCATAGAAAACAAACAATGCAATTGACTCTAAATAAATTGTTTTTTCTCTCTTCCTTTACACTTCATTCCAAACTTTTATTTAATAACTCAAACCCAAAATTTATATCCTTTACCAACAGCAGATTACAGGGCAGAACATGCTTTACCCTTCCTTTCATTGCTTGCAGTCTAATAGCTCTTTACTTTCCAATGATTACGCCACTTAAATTTAAGTGGTTTGTGCAAAATAAATTTACATTACAAACAGCTTTAGTTTCCCCTGACTGAATAAACCAAATTTGGTCACAAAACTGGAATAATGGAATTAAGTCACTTGCTTGGAATGTTTTTGATAACAATGACATGAGTTAAAAAAATGTCTCTCAGATATCTGTTGATGCAGTTTAAACATTATTCCAATACAACCTGTTATTGTTTCAAATATGAGTTTATTGTAGGAATCATTAAATATTTGGTCCACATATAAAAGTTCAGGAAATATGTTTGATTAATCTAAGACCTAGTGAAAGCATGTAGAAATTTATACGAATGACCAAAAGACAAGTAAAAGAAAAATATTTAAAACCAGAGTGTTATTAAACCAATACACTGCAAAGCCTGAAAAGCATGCTGGGTAGTTGATATAATTGGGAATGCCATAAGAAAAAAAAAAAAAAAAAGATAGAAGAAAAAATGGAATTGTAGCATGATATGGTATGGAAGCTAGAGCTGTTCTAAAGGCTTAGCATCTAATTAAAGCTTAACCGAAAAATATATTTTCTCTCATCCTCAGCATTTTGACAAGTAGGAAATTCCCATTTATATAGGACTTCCGTTTCTACTTGAGAGGACTCAAAGATATCTGTGGGAAGAATACATCAGCTATAGGCCAATCAAACACAATAATGTTTCAAACAACTATAGTTGATAAGCAAAATCTGCTCCACTTAAATTTAAAATGAAGGTTTATGTTCATATTTATATTTAAGTTCTCTTAGCCTTCAGATGTCTACAGAGATGGTTCCAACACAGACTTCTCATTTCTCATTTTTAAATATTAGCCAATTAGACACAGACAAGCCTGTATGACCAAATGGGATGTATCCAAGGGTACCAGATGAGTTGGCTGATGTTGCTGAGGGGCCAACCTTTATAATTTTCAAATGTTAATGGAAATTGGGGAAGTTTTATGATGACTGAAAAAAGGTAAACATCACATCCATCTTCTAGAAGGAGGATCCAGGTAAAGATCTCACCTCCATCCCTGAGAATGTTATACAGCAAATCCTATCAGAAGCTATTTCTAAACACACGAAAGACAATAAGGTAACTGGAAGCAACTAGCATGCATTTACCAAAGGTAACTCAAACCTGATCAGCTGTCCTGGTTTCAGCTGGGATAGAGTTAATTTTTGTCCTAGCAGCTGCTATAGTGCTGTGTTCTGGATTTAGAATGAGAATAATGTTTAGAACACACTAATATTTTAGTTGTTGCCAAGCAGTAAAGGACTTTTCAGCTTCTCATACTGCCCTGCCAACAAGAAGGCAGAGGCACCCAACAAGCTGTCCCTATCTCCACCCATGAGATTTACTTTTTTTTCTTTTTCAACTCTCTCCCCCATCCGACTGGGGGTGGGAGAGTGGTGAGCAAATGTCTGTGTGGTTGGTTTAGTTTCTGGCTTGGCTAAACCATGACATCAACCTAACTGCTTTCAGTGACAAAGTGATTATTGCTGTGATCAGGGAAAGGACAGTGGATGTTGTATACCTTGACATTAGGAAGGTATTTGACACAGTCCATCATAGCTACCTTAGCACTGAACTTTTGAGACGTGGGGGTGGATATGTGGACAGTAAGGTGTGTGGAAAATTGGCTGGACTGCGGGACTCAAAGACTTGATACTAGTGGTGGAAAGTCCTGTCCCTGTACAGAGCTAGTGTGGGCCTTCAGGAATCAGTACTGGAACCAATATATCTTAATGTCTTTATTAACAACCTGGATCGTGGGACAGCGCGTGCTTTCAGCAAATTTGCAGACAACCCCAAAAAGTGGGAAGAGCGGTTACATATTAGAGGGCAGGGATGCTATTGAGAGGGACCTGGACAGGTGGCAGAAATGGGCTAACAGGAACCTCAGGAAATTCAATAAAAACAAAGGCAAAAATCTGCACCTGGGGAGAAATAAACCCATGTACTAGTACATGCTGGGGGTCGACTAGCAGGAAAGCAGCTTTGCAGAAGCTGGTGGACATTAAGCAGGCCATGAACCAGCAGTGTGTCCTTGCAGCAAAGGCCAGTTGCCCTGTGGGCAGTACTAACAAGACTGGCAAGGGCAGATTGAGAGAAGCTATCCTCTTTTCAGCACCGGCTAGAGACCAACTGCAGTGCTGTTTTGGGCTCCCCATGGGAAGAGGACATGGACATACTGGTGTTAGTCCAGCATGGGTCACCACTGTCGTGGTTTAGCTGCAGCCAGGAACCAAGCACCATACAGCCAATTGCTCACTCCTCCCCCCGCAAGGGGATGGGGAGTAGAATGGGAAAAAGAAACTCATGGGTTGAGATAAGTAGAATAACAAGGAAGAGAAGAATAATAATAGTAATAACAATAATATTCCATATATAATATATGGAATATATAATATATATAAAAAACAAATGATACACAAATGCAATTGCTCACCATATGTGGAATGGAGAAAAACCCCTGATGCCCAGTCTGCTTCCAAGCAGTGAATCTGCGTCCTGGCTAGCTTCCCCAGTTATATCTGGAGTATGATATGTGGTGGAGAATATCCCTTTGGCCACTCTGGGTCAGCTGTCGTGGCTGTGCTCTCCCAGCTTCTTGTGCACCTGGTAAAGCGTTGCAAGCTGAAAAGTCCTTGACACTACAACTACCTATCAACAACTAACAACACTGCGTTATCAACATTATTCTCATATTAAATCCAAAAAACAGCACTATACCATCTACTAGAAAGAAAGTCAACTCTATCTCAGCTGAAACCAGGACAACCACAATTGCCATGGGGCTGTTGTACATGTCAGACAAGGGGAAGCTGAAAGACTTGAGTTGATTCAGCCTGGAGAAAAGAAGGCTGAAGGAGACCTTATTGCTGTCTGCTGCTACATGATGAGAGGATACAGATAATATGGAGCCAGACACCTCTTGGAAGTGCCCAGTGTAGGGTGAAAGGCAAATGACACAAGTTAGATCACAGGATATTCTGATTAGATATTGGAAATTTTTTACCATGCAGATGGTCACACCTTGGACCAAGTTGCCCAGAGAGGAGTGGAGTGTCGATCCCTGGAGGTATTCAAGCCTTGACTGGATACAGCCCTGCACATCCAGATCTAATTAGTCCTGCTTTGAGCAGGATGTTGGACTAGATTACAAGAGGTCCCGTCTGGCCTTACTACTTTTGATTCTGTGATTCCATTATATTCTTTTATTGGTTGTTGAAAATGGTAATTGTTTTAATGTTTTGACCACAATACTCTGAGTAGCAAGGAAATTCAGGTCTATTTCCCCAAGTCACCTATCTGGACTTCATTTATTTTAACAGCTCTAGAGAGTAATAGCAGATTCTCTCTAAATTCTAGGTAAGTTTCATTTTAGAAAAAACTTCAGTGCCACAAAGTATGCCTTAGAACACATCCACTTAAAGATAGTTTATGAATTTTCATTTAAGGTTAGCTAGATATACTGATTAAGCATCATTGAAACAAAAAACTTTACAATATGAGACAATGGTGTCTCACTAGGTTGTGAAATCAGATTTTTTTTTTTTTTCCTTACCTTATGGTTTGTTTGTGTGGTTTTGGTTTTTTTATTCATTTATTTTTTATTATATTATTATTTGTTGCCAATCTAGGAGGAAGGATGAAGATACATAAAATGCCAGAGTTTTTTACAGTCTGGTAAATAAAGCATTTTCCAGCTAACTGGGAAATATGACTATCAACCCATATAGACAGAGGACCTTGATCTACTGTGGTCTAGAGAAATGATCTGCAAAATGCTTACTCTCTCTGTATGTTTTTTTGCAGTCCAGACAAAAGCCTACTGTTAAAATAACAAAAAACATAGAAGAAGGCAAAAATAAAAGGGTTTTTTGAAATCTCTGTGTGAATTTATTTTGTAAGGTTGGAAAATGTGTGAATAGAAGGACTTACAAATACCAGACAGAAGGACTGAATGTGTGACTGTCATTTTAGAAAAACCTTTGCTCTTAATAATTCATGTATCTTGATTTCACTGCCAACATTTAAAGCTGAAATAGAAGCTAGAAAGCATTAAAGCTTGAGTTTTAAAAGGCATAGGATGCAGATATTTAATGACACTCATACCAAATGATATAGGATATTTTATCACTGGCATGAGAAGTTAAAAACAAAAATATCTTACTCCTCTGTGAATTAATATTCTGGTTTTGCTCATCAATAATTCATCTAGTTCTTTTGGCTACTACACAGTGTGAGCTCTGTGTCCTAGATCTGAACAAAGTAGAATTTCTGCCCCAATTTTGACAAAGAGTTATATCATTTCTAGACCAAAAGATCTTTAGGCACATATAGAAGCTGTAGCTGGTAGGACTGCCATTCAATTTTTAAATTTTATTTTATTTGTTTTGTTTTACAAAGAACTGATATTTGGAGGTGTGTTGCATTCTGACACATTGGCTTTAACTGTAGCACTGTGAGGAAGTGTAGCAGTAATACTTGGAAAAACACATCCCTTTTATAAGTCAGATCAAGTATACCATTATTTCAGGCAGTTTGGGTTCTGATTGCATTCCTTGACCTCATGGAATTAGATGGCTGGAAGTGTTGGCTGTTCAGACCTTAGGGGAGGAGAATCAACACCAAGACCCTTCATAACTTTATAACTCAGCAGAACTGAGCAAAAATATACACAATGTTGTCTGAACACTGATCACACATCAGCACGTAACTCTCGAGCAATGCAGTACCAATCTGTTGATGGACATGGCAATATAGGCACACAAGTTAGTACTGAACGCAGCTGCAGCCAGGTGAGTTAACAGGCCTTACGCTCCTGGAAATTAGGGAGTAATGGAAATTTTTTTTTTTCCTCTTAAGGAAGTCTAGTGCTTATTCTCCTTTTTCAGTAAGCTAACAGCTTTGACATATGATTTATATCATTGGAAGGACTTTTTTCTTTTTTTTTTTTTTTTTTCCTCTTTTAACCTAAACTCTTTGTCAGAAAGTTTAATCCAGTTTAATTCCACTTGGCTTTTGGCACTTTCTTGAGGAGCCTAACCTCGGCACAAAAATGGCATGAGGTATTTCTGTACTTAACAGAATGACTCCTCAAGACAAATTCAAATGAGCTAAGGACTGAATGGTCCTGTGGACAGCCTACTTCTCTCCAACAAGTATAGAGGAATCCTTGAGTGGTTATGCTCCTAATTCAAATATCTCAGTTTGAAGACTAAAATCAGATTGAATAAATCCAGATTTTTTTGTTGTTTTAAGCAAATGGAGGCTCAAAACCCTTCAGACCCATGGCAAGTTAATTAGGAAGGCACTAAGAGGATTGCATAAAAGCATAAGCTCTGTATCTGCCTGTTTAGTCCTCTATTTTTGGTGCTAATAATAATAATAATAATTTCTTCTTTCATTTGCAAAAAATAAACTAAAAGCATAAATCTATCCACAACCCCTGCAAAGAAAATAAATCAACAATGTGGTCTAACAAGTAATAAAACATTGTTTCCCTGAGTAGGCAACCAGAGTAAAAATCTCTCCCAAAGATATGAACTGAATTTTTTAACCACTTCTATCAGACTAGAAGGTGTGGATATCAAAGAACAAAAGATCCCACATTGGCTGGCTGGTTGCATTGATTGATTTATCTGTTCACAGCAGCACTAAAGATAAGATGTACTTGTCTCCCATATTACCTACCTGGAAGTTAACCTCTGGAGAGTGATTCAACTCATTCTGAAGTAGTCTCCTGGTGCAACCTTCCCTTAGTAAACCATACTTTTTTTCAGGCATATTTTGCTGTGCACAAAGAGACTCTGAAAGCAAGATGCACATTCTCATGAGCACTCAGAAACTATTTTCTGGCTAATAGATGCAGCTGAGAGCTAGGACTTGTAAGATACTGAGCTAAGCATTAATATTCTCACCAACCTAGCCTAGTGCTAATTCGGGTCTCATTAGTCATCTGCAGAAAAGTTGGCTTCTATCACTCCTTGAAACGGTCTAATCCTTGATATTGCCAAGTTGAGATCTCCTATGCCCCGGCTTTTTTTACTTGGGTCTGTATGCATTTTTTGTGCCAGTGTTTTTCTTCTAGATCCTTGAGTTGCTATTACCATCTCGACACTTCTTTTTCTGTGATTTTACTCTCCTCATCTTGCCTGGCTTTACATTCCACACTGTCTCACATTTCAGCAACAATGTTTGTGATAAACTGGGTGAATGTTGCACAGCTGTCCTGCAAAGAACTGAGCTTTGAATTACAGGTAGCTTATGCTCTGGTCATTGGTCACCTAAAGGCATGATTCAGCAATCTAAATTTAGGCCTCTACCACCATTAAAGGTAACCAAGACTGTAGTTACCATTCCAGAAGAATATTAGTCTCCCCTTGATTTGTTCCAAAAACGTTCTGTCCTCCTGTCTGGCAAATGTTTTTTACATGGTTTCACTACCCTGCCTAACTTTGGTGGGACCATGCAATAATGAAAAGCCCTTTACTTGGCTGCTCTGAAAGTGTCAAATTGCCTCGATCTTTTTGAAAACAGATAATTCTTTTCCTCATTCAGCAAGGAAGTCCTTTGACGCAAGACATTTTAGGCTGAGGAATGCCTCGGCTGCAGATTCAGCGATATCCCCAGGCGTGACACAACACAAAGGAGTCATACAAGTGAGCAGCCTTCCTCAAGGGCCAAACTTTCTTCATTTTACAAACTGTCAAACAGCAGGCATTTCTTTTTTGAAGGGAAAACAATCAGAGTCTATGATTCTGGACATGGATGTCATGTAAGCGGAGGTCTTTAGAAGATCAAATTTGAACTCAGCTGTCCTAATCACAGACATTATACAGCTTTTTGATTAAGGAAGACAGGGAAAGTCTTTTGCCTGTTACATATCTGAGTGCAGAACTACACTAACTGAAGAAGTATCTCTTAATATTCACTTTACATTGTCATACCCAAAGCATTACATATCATGGTACATTTTACTGATAATAAAACTCTTTTCTTTTTAAACTTAATTTCTTTCTTAAACTGGTCAAAATTTCAAATTACAGCACTTAGTTTCCTTAGGGACTAATTAGAAAAACAACCACACTGGCAGTCCTCTGCCTTCTGCAATATGAGCACTCTCCAAGACATTTGGTACTTAATGCAGACATGAGTAGGCTGAATCATGTTTAAACCATTTGGATGCTTTGAGGTGGACATAAAAGGATCAGTTGAGTTATGATTCTTGTGCTTCTCTAGGATAGCAAACATAGTCTCTCTGGTGAAGAGATTAAATATATCCTTAATTTCCCAGGTAAGGAAATTATAACTGAGCTGCTCTGGCATGTGGGATTCATAGGTAAGAAAGTGCATGGAATTCTACCCTGAAAGCAATCATCTTTGAGCCACATATAATTTTGTCCTTGAAAAAAGCATGAAGTCTCCTAGATAATGGAATTACTCATCAGTCACTTATGTGCCTTGTCCAGCCTCCGTAATGAATGCAAGCAGCATTGTAACACTGTCAGTATCTTAATCAGGTTGTTATAATTTTCTACACATGATACGAAACAGCGTATTGTCTTAGTAATTATGAGGCTTATCAGCAAAATCATTATTGGCAGGAAATTTTAGTAAGCTCTGTGGCAGGTTTTGTCTAACATCTGAGGAGACTTTATCTCCCATTGTTTTTGCATGCTAAAATATAATTAAGAGAGCAGAATTATAGAGATGCCATGAGGTGAATAGACCCAGGGGAAACACACAGAACTGCAGAGAGCTATAAACTGAAGATACTTCCCTAAAATGTTTATAAAATTATTGTGAAAAACTAAAGAAAAAAATGCTTGACAGAATTTTTTAAAATTTGGAAAACAGATACAAATTTGAAATGGTCTGAAGACAGCAACATAAAGATTTTCCATGTCATAGAGTTCAATTATATGTAAGAAAAGAGGAAAGGAGAGGGAACGGAGGTAGAAGATAAAGATTGCACACAACTAAGCATGAAGGTTGTGTAAAAGGGCAGTCCACAGGGAGTGCAAGTGTCATTCCCTAGGAAACAAGTTCCTTAATGCTCTGATAGGGTAGAAAATAATATAACTTTCTTTAATTTGCAGGGTAGGTGGAGGCTAAGGGAAAGAGGCACTGCGTGCTTAAAAACCCTTGCCTTCTAGCTGGATTTGCCATGGTTCTAGAGAGGATTGAATCAGAATAAACCGATGACAGCAAAGCATGTTTTTATTTTATCCACACAAATCTCTAAGCAGACAGGATATATGGCAAGGAAATAAACTGAAAACAGAAACAAAAAAAATTAAGAAAGGAAAAAAAATAAAAGAGAGAATTGGTCTGAACCAATACAACAGGGCTCAGTTTTATTAGATCTCAATCAATCAATTGTTAAGTGTTCACTATATTGCATGCATAATAATATTATAAATAAATGCAACAATACACTGATGTGTAGCCTTGTTCTTTTCTCTTTTACAGAGGAAATAAATGTAAAAGTATGTCGGCAAAACCAAATCTCAGCAGAACAGATAGTCAAAAAGTAAGAAACAATTTTCTTACTTTTAGTTGTGAGAAATGCTTAGTTGTCCATTTCCATCCTCTCAAAGACCATTCTTTTGCAGTGCATCATGTATGCTGTATTTTGTGGTCAGATGCCAAAAAGCATGAACAAAAAATAAATCCATTATGACAAGGGTGAAGACAAATGTTAGCCTACACAAAAGATTTTCTGGGAGTGCTGTTTTATAATACAAGATAGAGAGAACTGGAAGTGCCGTTCAAATCTGTATGCATGTTTTGAGATTTTCAGCACTTACAGATATATACTGACCCTGCTTGCCAGTGATAAGGAAATCCTACTCTTCTACAGAATAACCCCTCCCAACTCTATTCTTAATTCAATCATATTTTCCTTGGATTTGTATATTTATTTTTTAACCTTACATATGCCAAAGAATTTTCATTGAACTATCATGTCAATAGCAACTGCTATGAATCTTAGTTATTAGCGATTTGCAAGTTGAAATTTAAGTCTGCCATTTATTTATAACTGTGATGTGGCTGGGCATCAGGGCTGTGATGTTAATTCCCTTGGTGGTCCAGGAACTCCCCAGCTAGCCATCTGCATAAGATAATGGGCTGGTTTGAGACAAAGGACCTACTTTTAACCCGGTGACTGACTGCACCACTAGCCGTCTTCACCATCAAGCAGCTGTGTGATTTTTCAGAGCTTGCCAGGTGGGAATTTTGGACAGTTCTAGCAATTCCCCCAGGCAGGTCCTGCTGTGTCTTGTCCAAAAATTCTCCTTAAATGTGCTCATTAATATCACATGTGAATTATCCCAAAGACCCTCAGGCAGTTCCTGCTGCAGAACTGATCAAAACATACATAGACAAAACATTTATAAAAAGCCAATAGAAAATTGCTCATGCAGGTGCAAAAGAGGTTCACATAGGACAGTACTTTGTACATAGTTGAGATATTTGAGAGATGTTTTATGTGTAGTTAAGGTAATCAATGGCAGTGGATTATTCATATGCTGGAGTGGTCTCACAGGACCATGGAGCAGCTGTAATCTCATCCAATGCAGCTGAAGACACCACTGCAATAATCATTGCAGTGGAGACTCCTGTTGCCATCAGGCAGCAACTCACGCAAGTGTTACCCTTTGCCAAGATCCTAATAAATTATTTTTTCCTTTTAACAAACCCTTTATGCGTGAATCTGTGTCTCTATAAGAATTTACATACACACAATTACTACAATAGGATTAATGTGTCTGGAAAAGTGCAGAGAATTTTATTTATGTTTCAAGACTGCGTTTGAAGGTTAGCTGGAAGGGAATTACAAAGTTAAGGCTTAAAACCTGGCCTAGAAGAACATACTGGAATCTTTGGCCTAGTCAAGTGTACTCCTTTTTTTTTTTT
>VXBL01007260.1:24067-51119 GCA_013400195.1 Aramus guarauna
TTTTTGAAATAGGATAGCAATGTGAAGCTAAAATTTCAAAAAGCAAGTTATGTGAGTTAGCAGGTAGTCACTAATACCCTCCAGCTTTGCATAATTTCCAATTAATTGACCATCACTTAATGAGAGAAGACTAAGCATACAAGAACTGAAAATGGAAAAAAATAGGTGGATTTTAAATATGTGGATTTTAAAATATGTAGGTTTAATTCAAATACTGAATTTCTGTGAATCATAGGAAAGTCATGAAAATGGTGAGGAGATGCTTCTTAAAAGAGAATGTTTGGTGCATTCAAAGAGATGCTTTACTCAAACATGGTGAGAGTCCTAGTATGCCTGATGAAAGGTCAGTCTTTGAACTAAATTAAAAAACAAAATATTAAAATGCTTTATTTATTTGGCACATAGCTTGAGTGTCAGTGGAACAATATGATTTTCAAAATAATGTCTCTTTTCATCCTGTACACTATAGTTTCCAATGATGGGAGCATGGGGCAGAGGAGTGTGGTGTGCAGTGAGATGGGGGATACAGGACTGAAAAAGGATGGACCGTGTTTGATTTCACCTTCATACGACCAAGGCATATACTTGCTGCCAGAGCAGGAAAGTTCTTTTAGATCCAGTAACACAAACATAGCCAGTATGTACCAGCTTTCAGCCAGTATGTACTAGCTTTCCCATTTTTAAATAAGTATTTGAATTTTAAGATAGTAAGGTTTTATATCTTATTTATTGATTTTTAGTTTTAAGCTGATATAACTTAATTTCAAACTAAATGTCTCACAGAGTTAAAGAATTCAGTTCAGCACAAATACATTAATCAATCAAATTTATAATCTTTCCAAATAACTAACCAGGCACTTAAGCTCTAAATAAAGCTGACTAGTTGTTACCCATACACCATACTAAGTAGTTTTAATTCTTTTATACCTCTTTTCATTCTCTATTAACTGAAACCTATGTCAACCAGCTCATCATTTTCTCAGGAACAACTTCTGCTTGATAAATGTGTCATTTCTATTATAGCACACAATATAACAGTTTGAAATTGTTTATACTATTTTCTTTTTTTTTCCCTCTTAATTCTGCTCTTTCAGATGCTTTTTCTTATTATATTTAATTCATCTAAATTTGAATCACTCCAGAAAATCAACAGCTTTTTAAAAAAAATCTGCCCAATGACATAGAGTATCTCAATACTGGAGATGTCTTACATGTGCATTAATAAGGGAGGGAAAACCAAGATGATCATTATTTCTTTTAAAAATGAAATGCATTAAGCTAATTTCAAATTAAGAACTCCACAGGTTTGCCACTTTTCAGATATTTGTGGATTAACAAGACGGAGGTATACCTGATATTTCATTTTTTACAGGTATAATTCTCTTTTCTAGGCCAGTCAACATCATAACACTCTCCTAATGTTGTGCTAAACTTCTCTGAAAATGATTAAAAAAACACATTTAGATTTTTCCTTTTTATTCATTGAGAAGGTGAAAATTAAAATTTGACTAATATTTCTTAGTAATCTTGACTTTTCAGAAAAATGTACTTCTGCAAAATGAGATGTCCTTTGCTTCAGATAAGGCAAAGAATGACATGAATATTTAATCTTTTTTATAATATCACAAAAACATTAGAAACTATTGTAGGTGAGGAAGCAACCCTGGGTAGAGCTAATCAACTGGAATACTTCAGAGACATGCCTTGAGCTGATCAGGGTGGCCTCTCTCACAGCAGTGTTTAGAGCAGAAACATTCTTATTGTGTGTTGAAATAACCTTGAACCTCCCATCCTGTGATATATAGCCACGTAGTCTATTTTTAAATGTTCACTACATCCTACATAACTGAATTAGCATAAATAGTGTCATTCAGAGTTTCTTTGTACTTAAATACAAAAGCATCTAATTAACCCAAAGCTTCCAGATATATAGCGGCATACACACAACCTCTGTGGAAAAATCAGCCCTGAAATCAAAAGATACCCAAGAGTTAAAGGCAGCCCTTTACTTAACTATGAAATATCCATTACTGTTGTCTGATTTCAGATTGCTCAGCACATTGTATCTCATTATTTGCCTATTTTTAGTGAAATAGAAACTGCAGTTTCAGTTAACTGGACGCACTGCCAACAGTACAATTTGACTTGAAAGCTAATAGTTTGTATGACTTTGCACTTGGGTAACTACAGAGGCTTGTGGCATTACAAGAAGACAATAACAAGGACAGATCGGTTTGTACCAGTTCCCATTTATGTCGCAAGGTTTGTCACAAGAATGGATTAATGTTGTGCTATTTTCTGTTCTCATTAAGTTCTATCTAAAAAAGAATGAGGCATCAGAATTTTAATTCCTCCTGTTTCTAACGCTTAACAAGTTCTGGAGTTTCTGGTAGAATCACAACTTTTCTTTCTCCTTTCAGTGCTCTGTTTTGAGTGACTTCCGTATTTGAGACACTGTGACAGTGTTTAATTTCTGGGTGAGGATTTTAATTTTCACAGATAGCTTTCTAAGAGTATTGTGTGCTAGTTAAACAATGAACACATAGAATACTGAAAAGCAGTTATGAAAATTCTTTACTCCTTCTTTTCTTTAGTGCTTGATTTGGGGAAGCAGTTTCCATTTTCTGCCCATGATAATTTGCAGGTGTAATTAGTCAGGTACTCTGTTATCTGGCTTGCTCATTGCAACACTAATGAAGATGACAGTAGAGTCAACACAATGGATTACTTCCAGAAGTCCTAGATGACAAATGCAAATACCAAACACTTAGAAAAAAAAAACCCCAAACCCATCAAATACCTCTGCGAACCTTGTGACAACAAATATAAAATTAACCCATTATTATAAAATGGGAAACATACAAGTTTTATAGTGGCTTCTAATTTTGGCAGCTTCAGTTTAGAAGTAAAGGATTTTATTTGGCCATTTGTAGATGTCAACCTCTCTACATAAGGAATTTATACTTCTGAACTCACATTATTTGTTTTTTTCTTTAACCAGAAGACTAAACTATCCCACACCAGAGTATATAAACGCATCATATCAATACTTCCCTGGGGCATATTAGGTAGTTTCTATATCTGCTACAGACTACAGTATAAGCAATTAGTTCTGAAAATCAAATGCAATCAAGTTTTGAAGTGTTCACATGTATACGTTAACATATAATTGTCTGCTTACGATCAGAATGTTCATTTCTGCATATATGCTTTTCTTCAAAAGCTACTGTATATTCCTGCATACTTATAGATCAGTCACTTTATCACTTCAGAATGATTACAGCTGAGTTATATGGCCTAGAAATTCTGTGGTGCCTTGGATATTTGCTGTTGTGTGATTTTTCAGAAAACATAAGCTAACATAAACCTTATTCTTTGCTAGCTTGTATTTCATTTTGCCCTTTTATTGGTAGATGTCAAATTCCAAACTGAAGAAGATTTGAGGTTTTATAACCAGAGCTAAAAAGCAAATGTTGCAAAGGCAATAAAAAATAAAATAAATCTTAATAAGTATTTGCCATGTGTTCCATAATGGATCATTTTTTCAATACAAGAAAAGAACAAGGGAATAGTTAGACTCAAGAATGACAAATAAAATTCACCTTAACAGATGCAGATTTGTTCTGATGTTGTGTGAGAGGATAATAAAGATGGCTTGTAAAATATTAAAGAGGAGCAGTATATCTCAGGTGTATGATAACATCCCCCAAACTTGTATTTTGTCATATTGGGCAACTTTCTTAATTTGACACCATTTATTAAAATCAAAATAATAGAATTGGTGATTAAAATGACAGAGTGTTTATACTTTCTTTTCTAGTTTATGACCAGAACTAATTATTTCCCCACTATTAATCCAGGCTTCCAAATGACTGAGCCATTCACACAATTATATTTTTTACACGGCTGTGCAGAATCTTTCATAATCCATTCCACAGCTCCATAAAATTACATTTCACAACAAACAGTAAGACAAAGGCATGAAGAAGGATTTTTACGGTTTTCCGGTCATTTAAATATATGTGACTATCTCAAGTTATCTTGTGGGGCTGTTTGTTGTTGGTTTTGGTTTTTGTTTTTTGTTTTTGTTTTTGGTTTTTTTTTTTCCAAATTATTATAATTATTGTTATTTTCTACATTATAATTATCAAATTATGGGTTCTTCTGTGAAACCAAGTCAGAAGAGGCTGGCCAATTGAACACCAGCTGCACCACCAGCGTATCAAACTGTCAGTCTGGTTGCTTTGTAGGCAGCCCCAAGTATGATGTTAGGTAGGGCTGTAACGCGAGCTGTAACCTTGTCCTCACCATCAAAGGTACACTTACTAGAGAGAGAGGCTGCTTAACACCAGCTTCCTCCAGCCTTTGCTGAGCAGAGTAAAGGAGAATGTGGCAGCACAAGTCACACGTTTGTGTGTCAGAACTGTTTTTACAGTCATCTGATCTGAGAGAGTTTCTCTAACAAAAAGGGCTTATGAAGACATGGGATTCCTGGTGTTTCAAACATAAAACATAAGAAACCAGGGGGAAAAAAAAAAAATAATCAACAACAACAAAAAAGAATAAAAATCAAAAGATAGTCTGTACACCTGACAATACAGAAAGCTACCTTACACTGCGGAAGCAATACAGAAAGTCATCATTTGTGGGTTAGAACCTAGGCACTTGCCTGGCCACTTTTTCCCATTATGTTAGTGCAGTATAAAAGGAAAGATTTTTTTCCTATCAGAGAATCCTCAAATGACACCAAATTACTGGTTAATGCTAACACACTCCCACTGAAAGCAAATCAGAGCAGCTGTCAAGAAAACAGGAGACTAACAAGAGAAAATTTAACAGCACAGGGCACTTATGGATATGGATGTAGGGTACATGGGACTGATCAGAAGGCCTGAACTTCTGGTTCATCTTTGATATTCAAAATTCACCATCATCCATAGAAACATTCCAGAAATTTCTCTCTTGAGGCATACTTTGGCTTTAATAAGAAAATTTCAAGAGTAAGAATTAAGATGGGGGGATTCACAGCATTACACTTACTGTGAACTTCAGGACAGTTGTATATTGATCTAATCAAATCAGATCTGGGTGATGAAAATGGCAGCTGCTTTCTTTCTTTTTTTTTTTTTTTTAAGCATCCATGGGGGGAACAGCAAGTACCATTTACTCTGTTCCTATTTCATGTCTGTTTCGGATTTCTCCATGGTCTCTTTCCTGTCTACAGTTATTTTTAGATCTACTTACAACATGGATTTAAAGGTTGCTTTGTACCTGCATGTTGTGCTTTAACCCCATCCTGCACCTAAGCCCCACACAGCCACTTGCTCACTCCCCCTGGCAGGATGGGGGAGAGAATCAGAAGGGTAAAAGTGAGAAAACTCGTGGGTTGAGATAAAGACAGTTTAATAGGGAAAGCAAAAGCCATGCACACAAGCAAAGCAAAGCAAGGAATTCATTCACCACTTCCCATGGGCAGGTAGGTGTTCAGCCATCTCCAGGAAAGCAGGGCTCCATCACATGTAATGGTTACTTGGGAAGACAAACGCCATCACTTTGAATGTTGTGTCCCCCCCTCCTTCCTTTTTCCCCAGTTTCATATGCTGATCATGACGTCATTTGGTATGGAATATCCCTTTGGTCAGTTGGGGTCAGCTGTCCCGGCCATGCCCCCTCCCAACTCCTCGTGCACCCCCAGCCTCCTCGCTGGTGGGGTGGTGTGAGAAGCAGCAAAGGCCTTGGCTCTGTGTAAGCACTGCTCAGCAGTAACGAAAACATCCCTGTGTTATCAACACTGTTTTCAGCACAAATCCAAACATAGCCCCATACAGCCACTATGAAAAAAATTAACTCTATCCCAGTCAAAAACAGCACACTGCAGCAAAATTGTACATGAAACAAAACTATAAAACTATGCAGGTCCTATCATAAAATCAAGATGTGATAATATAAGAAGGCATCTTTTAACAGCCACATACAGACCTTTAGTCAACTTGTAATTGCAGACCTTGTGTCTAACCATGCATCTGCTTTTAAAAGCAGTATATAGAAGAGAATATGTTATAGATAAGAATCAGGTTCATCTTAAATGTAGGTCTGCCAGTTTTACTGTAGAAACATTAGGCATTAATTTTAGCCCTGTGGTTCTTAGATTTACTTAAAGGGAGGTACTAAACAGATTCATGGGATAATTTCCACATGTACTGCACTCATCTGGGAATATACAGCTTCTGGGGGAGGGGAGGGAGAAAGCTGTCTGTTGTTACACAAGGGTAAGACTACTGACTAAAAATAGGCTGACCATGTGACAGATGGAAAAAGTCTTCACTTTTTTGGTTTCTTTTGTTGTTGTTGGTGGTGTTTTTTTGTTCTGTTTCTTATTTTTAATCAAACTTCAATGTTTCCATGCATTTGTCAAAATAATCACTTAATATAGTTAGGGTGGAATTAATGTCACTTAATTCAAGTGTCAGAAAGATGGTCTACATGTAAATCCATCATGCAGGCTCCTTTTAAGTCAATGGAGTGCCATACTGCTCTGGAATTTTTCAGATATCCAAGCTGAACAGCCTTTCAAAGATACATTCTGCTCAATACTGATTATAAAAGGATTCTAGGATAATTAGCTTGGATTTAAACAATTATCATTTAGAAGACCACTGTTTGGAAAGATGAGAACAATTGCCGTTTTGTCTATATGGTACATTTCATGGTTACTGTAGAGCTCTTTTCAAGGACTGAAACTGAACTTACAATTTTGCTTTTCTGGTCAGAATTGCTGAAAAAACATAAATACCTTCACTGAATCAAGCTGAGACATAAGATTAGGTCAACAAATCTCTGCATTTTGAGCTTGGGTATTTATCTGCTTTTACATAGCCAGATGTCATGTAAGCTTTGCAAAAAAACTACACCTTCAAATGGATCAATTCAACCACTGCAAAACTATGTTTGGGAACAACCAGCCAAATTCTGAACATCTGATTGATCTGGATTTTATAATGGTCTCTCATTTATTGCATACAAATATTCACAGGGAAAGGCTTTATCTCTCTGATATATTTGGAGAATAGCCATTTTTCAAGCAAATAAATGCATTTGCAAACATTAAAAAATTATTTCTGCCAAAAGGACAACACCTGCTACTGTGATCACTGCAATGGCTGACTCAGCAGAAACCCCCCTGCCCTTGGAATTCCTTTATCTTAAGTTATTTAGTGCTGCTCAATCAATTTTCAGGAGAAAATGGATCTTTTAAAAAATGACCTGGCTGCTTGCCATAGGGGAAGTTTCCCCTTTTGCTAGAGGGCTCAAGGTTCTTGCTTTTTTCCCCCCTCTCTCTTTTTTTGGCTCATTTGACCCATATATAACATTAAGCAGCTCCCTGGCTGACAGACAAGGCCATCTCATCATATGGTAAATGGTAATACACTCCATTACACAGTAAGTTGAAAATCACAGCCCCACTGAGAAGGCTGTGTTCAGAAATTAAATGCCTCTCCTGAAGGATACCAGCCACCAGCTAAATAAACTGGTAGGTGGGGGAGAGCCCACCTACCCCAGCAGAGGTTTCAGAGGAACTTCTTGCATGGGCTCCATGGAGTATTCTCCTTGGCATGATTGTACTTCTTTGTGTTCATTCTTTCCCATTCTATAAGTACCTCTCACCCCTCAGATGATGCCTCCTTTAACCCCCCCTTCCCAGCATCCAGACATGCACTTGCAGCTTGTATGTAGAAAAGTACTAGTTTTTACCCATGAAAATGTCATAGTTTTGTGAAAATGCACATTTCATTTTTTTCACCCATATTTTTTCTTCTCTCTTTCTCCTTTCCCTTATAATTATCCCCCCCCGCCCCCGGTACCAGCATCTAGGGATAGATTTATATATAAACTGCGACATTGTAGTTGGTGACAGAGGATGTCTGTCTTAAAGTTTCCAGAATGGCATAGAGACTCCCAGATTATATAAAATGAATTTAACCTCTCTACAGGTACAACATATGATAGTTCCTCTCAGGAAACAGTATAGCCAAATCAGGGTAGCATTGCATGTAACCCACTCAGATGAGATATATATATACATATTGTACCTCACATAGCCTACACTACTTGAAAAGCATTAGGAATGAAAAATAAGCCTGGTAGCCTATGATAATTACCTAGAAGCAAAACCACAGTGGACTCAAATGTAGGAATTTTTTTAGGAAGATAACAGCTGATGTGAATTAAGGGGAGGGGTTATTGGCAGGAGATGTATGAGAGAAAAGGAAATTTTGCAGTAGGGTTCACATTATATATATAAACTGAAGGGTATTATCTAAGTAATATTTATATTTTTAATTAGTTATGTGCTATATGTGTGAACCTCTGAACTTTTATTTAAAGACAGGAACGTTAAGTTTGGGTGCACTGACATACCATAGCTATATTATATATTATTCTGGGGCTCTGAGTTAGTCCCTTCCCACTGCTCCACACCGTGCCTTGTGGACACACCAACAGTCAGAGCTAGCTCAGCTACCTATTTGGAGCTGCAAGGCAACATATGAGAATGCTTTTGTATATCACACTTATTTGTGAATCCAAGTGAATATGTTAGTGAGAACACAGAAATAGAACAAAGAATAAACACATAGATAGATGCTAATATACTAATTGCAGGAATTTTTATAATGCTTATCTTTTACTGGATATGTCATTTTCTCATTTCTTCTATTAGAAATGGAGAAAAATGAAAGAAAGAAGGATGCTTTCATGAATACCCAAAAGAATATTCTTTTCTTTCCCCCAAAACAGATACATATAATCCTATGTACAGCAGAGAAATAAAAAAATTTTCAACAAGTAATTTGGGCAGCAGATTCTCTACTACTTAACCAACTCAGATGGAAGGTCCAAAGTTGGATACTTCTACACCTTGAACTGAGCTATTATAAGAAATTTGCTGCAGTAGACATCATTCAATGTACAGAAAAAAGTGACAAATTTGGGTAAATTTTCAATAAAGAGCTAGATATGAATCCACAATGGGTAATGGAACTGTTGTTTGGTCCTTGTTACTCCTCGAGGAGCATAGGGCTGCAACAACACTATGCCACCAAACCCGGTGGGATAGTGTTGTTGCAATTTCTGTAACAGATTTTGTTTTTTACATGATTGGGTTGTTAGCCCAAAACAAAACCCCCAACCTGGAGGGCCAGGGTGCAACATTTTAGTCTGGCCCAACAAGGCACGCAAGCCACCACACCATGACAAAGGTCAGTTGCACCAACTAGTGGTGGAATGGAACTGTTATTGAAGTGTAATTTTGTACTTTAAACAAAAAATCAAAGCTTTGTAACAAAAATTGACAATAGTCACCATAATATCAAATTATTAAGGACTTACTGTATTTCGTTTAAGAAAATGTTATCAGACAAAAGAGGATCAAGATACCATATAGAAAGAATTAGATCATCTGAAATATTGAGGTGACAGAGATGTGACAAAATAAAATGGTCTGAAATGTAATGTCATGAGCTTTGGGCTTTCTGCTGATGTCCTGTGAGAGGATGTATCATATGTAAATATGGAAAGCCTAATCATACCATTGTTCAGGGATTAATGAAATATAATTTATAACCATGTGCATTGGCTTGATCAGCTTTGTCGAAGAATAAGATTAGCAAACATGTAATGTACGGAGAAGTAAAGCACTAGACATATGTACCTCCCCTATACATTAAGTGAGATCCTGAACCACAGCAACATTGCATTCTTGTATGAGCTCACATTTAATTTGAAATATTGGAGAGCTGTGTAAAAAGAAAGGAATATTCAAATATTTACATGAAATTTCCGAAACTTTAAATAATCAACATTTCAAATGATAAAGATTAAAATGCCAGCTATTTTTGCTTGCTTGGGTTCCAAGACTTTTTAAAAATTGTTTTTAACTTCATCCTTTTTTCCTGCCATAATACATAATACTCTAGATTCAAGGACAGGTGTTCACTGTTCTTTTTGCTATAATATTCAGAACTATAATCTCATTTTAAAAGGAGAAAATTACTTTATTCCAAGTACAAACCATGACTATACTTTGCATGCCTCCTTGGAAGAGTTAGCAGGAAGATGTAAAATTATGAATTTCCAAGCACATTGTCAAAGTTGTAATTCAAACTTTATTGGCAATAAATAGACACGCTCAGCATCTGACATTTTATTTAGTGATAGGCTTGATTGACAAAGTTATAAAACCCTGACAGATTCAGAATATTCCTGACACTTTGAGTAGCTATGATTTGAGAGGGTTGTTTCAGCTTCACAATTATAGCCAGATTTTGAGCAGGCCTCAAGGCCAGATTTTTAAGTACTCATCCTCTACAACTGGAAATAATTCTTTAAAAATATATATTTTGTTTTCTAGAGACAAAAAATGAAGGGCAATACTCAGCAGCTCCAAACATAACACTCACTACCCGCTCTTCTAGTGCAATCTCTTTTGACAATTAATTTGAGTCCTAAATTGGAGCTGATTCTTTAGAAAACCTGATCTCAATCAGAGGTGCTGAGCCTTTATCAGCTTTTACCACTTTGATGTTAATGAGAATCAGAAAAAGCCACTTTGACATCTAAAGAAGAAAAAGAGAAAGAGTTTGTATGATCAGCTGTATTTTTTAAATATTACATGACAAATATATGCATAAATACATATATTTATATATATAAGTTGCCTAGTCAGTCATATCTGAAAACTGTTAGGGTTTTTCTAAACTTAAGGACATAAGGATTTTAATTAATTAACTGCAGTAAGGCATCTGACACAATGGAATCAAAACTGTGGTTGAAATTTGCTTCAAGAGTTGAATGATCATGATCACTTCTTGGATTTTTTTAAACTCTGATCTTTTAATAATTCATGTGTTCATTTAAAAAAAAAAAAAGCTTTGCTCTCATTTCACTATATTATATTACATCAGAATTCAAGCAAGTTGTATAATATTTTCAGTATCTCTTCCCACATTTGCACAAATACAAGTAACTAACAAACAAACTTTCAGATTAGTGGCAATGGATAATTGACTGTCTGCGAGGACAAAGTTCTCCTGCCAGGAAATACTCAGAAGGAAAAGACTTTCCAGTTGCAATAGCTGAGTTGTGGGATGAGATCTAATTTGATGTGTATCCGCAAGCAGTAATTTTCTTCAATTTAGGGAATTTGACATCTTTTCTTCTCCATTCAAGGCAGTGTAGGATAAAATGTACTGAAACAGATTCAACACCATTTGTGAACACCGAGCATACATGAANTTACCACTTTGATGTTAATGAGAATCAGAAAAAGCCACTTTGACATCTAAAGAAGAAAAAGAGAAAGAGTTTGTATGATCAGCTGTATTTTTTAAATATTACATGACAAATATATGCATAAATACATATATTTATATATATAAGTTGCCTAGTCAGTCATATCTGAAAACTGTTAGGGTTTTTCTAAACTTAAGGACATAAGGATTTTAATTAATTAACTGCAGTAAGGCATCTGACACAATGGAATCAAAACTGTGGTTGAAATTTGCTTCAAGAGTTGAATGATCATGATCACTTCTTGGATTTTTTTAAACTCTGATCTTTTAATAATTCATGTGTTCATTTAAAAAAAAAAAAAGCTTTGCTCTCATTTCACTATATTATATTACATCAGAATTCAAGCAAGTTGTATAATATTTTCAGTATCTCTTCCCACATTTGCACAAATACAAGTAACTAACAAACAAACTTTCAGATTAGTGGCAATGGATAATTGACTGTCTGCGAGGACAAAGTTCTCCTGCCAGGAAATACTCAGAAGGAAAAGACTTTCCAGTTGCAATAGCTGAGTTGTGGGATGAGATCTAATTTGATGTGTATCCGCAAGCAGTAATTTTCTTCAATTTAGGGAATTTGACATCTTTTCTTCTCCATTCAAGGCAGTGTAGGATAAAATGTACTGAAACAGATTCAACACCATTTGTGAACACCGAGCATACATGAAGAGACCACTCACCACCAGTCAGAAAACTGTTCACAAAGGCTAGATCAAGCTACAGGAGGATGAGTTGTCTTAGGAGTGGGCTTAATGTGCTTTACTGCAGGACCCATGCACTCAATGCCCATCTTCCGAGCTATTAGCTCAGCAAGAAACTGGGCTCAAAATATACCCTGTGTATTTAGGGACAGACATGTTTACAGAGAGAGATGGCACATTTTCTTTCTGGACAGCATGGCCAAGTGTCTGTCTATGTGTTAAAATGTTAAGCACACTAAAGTACTCTATTCCAGGTACATCCAGAGCTATAGTAATATTTTCTCGGTTGAGAAAATATTAGGGGCAGCAGTAGTTAAATGGACAAGCCTGAAATATGTTTGGGGTTTGTATCTCTCATATGAAGACAGAATAAAAAGACTGCCTCCATCTCCAAGGACCTACAAATAACTGATGAGGACAGACATATAGATCAAAAGATGAAGAATGTAACAATTACAGGTGGCAGCTGCCCACAATCATCAAAAACTACAGAAACTAAGGAAACTAGGGAACTAAGGGAAGTAAGGGAACTACTTAGGGAGCTAAGGAATTTGTTTTTCTATTCTTTTCTCATAAGGTCTGGGTTTGTAACTTTAGGAAAGGTAGGTAAAAAATATTAACAGGTCAGAATATTTTACATGCCTTTTCAACATCTATATGGGATTTTTTTTTTCCTAGATAGTTACACCTATAATTATGTGAAAAACGGAGTTCATAATGAAACTTTGACAACAGTCATTACCTATAACATTCTTTAACATGTAATAGTCTACAGTACTGAACTACACTGATTCAAATATATATATATACTGTTTCTAGATTAAAGGTGTTTCTACCATAACATGCCTATTATATTGACTACAGTGATAAAGGCATCTCTACGGCAACCTCTGTGGACACATCTGTTTCATCTTTTAAGTAGCTTCTGCAGTTCACTTACAACTGACAGATGCAACTTTTCAATCAGAAAAAAAAAAAAAAAATCTTAAGTATTTTTAAAATTATTTTTAATTAAAACAATAGAGATAGAAAATGACTCCAAAATTCAGGACTCAACAGCTCAGATTTTGCATGGTAATGGATAATTTTTATGTTGCTGAGTTACTTGGATTTATGACTGTTTATGATTGATGTGTCTTTGAGTGTCATACACAGTAACAGCCATATATTGCTGTAGCCACAATTCAGTCCAAAGAGTTCCAAAGTGTTTCGGAGACCAAAAATTTTATATAGATGGTAAGACAGTACAGTAATTTTTTGCTGGTTTGGTTATGTTTATTATTTTAATTCATAAACCTTGAGACTAAAGATAGGAAACCTTAAAGAATGTACATATTCAGTACAGAACAACTTATTTTAGGAGGCAGAGATTGTTTTCTTCAGATGAAGAACACCAGAATTAGCATATTTTTCAGTAAAGAATGGGAGAACTCCAATCCATACAAAAGCAATGGAAGAACCTGTAGCAACTCTTTAAGGTGTTTTTTAACTTGTTTTATGGTGGCAGGAAGTGAGAAACCCTAAGAGAAACAGAGGTGACTGCTCTATCAAGATCATCACAAGAGTCAATATTCTGGATGAGATTGAAAGAATATTTTAGAATTGAGCATGTGACAGGGAATGAGAACCTGGTATGACTATTGGACAGCCATTGCTCAGCTAATATGCAAAAATAACAACCTCAGAAAAGCAAAGATATTTGTTATATTCATCCGATGTTGTTCATAGTATAAATTTCAAGCAGTCTGACTCTTCATTTATATACGTAGATAGAAAATATGCAATGGAAAATGTAAATATACAAAATAATAGAATACAGTTATGCAGGCAAGTTGCTAATTATTTACCTTTGTTCAAATTAAAAACTTTCTCTAAATGTTGTAGATATTTTACAGATCCTGAAAACAGTCATCATAGTCACTTTATTTAAATCTCAGCCACAATGTTACATACAACTTACAAACAAACAAACAAATAAATCACCTAGTAAAAAAACACCAAACATTTACATCTTTCCTTAAAAGCACTGAAATTCACTGGAGTAAAAATTATGTGTAAAAGCTTGTTATCAGCTAGAAGCCAGATGTGAAAATGTCCTGTACCCAGAAATTAAGTAGGGTACAGATGGTATAGCAAGCAAAATGCCCAACCCAGAATTTCATGCCCAAGTATTATAAACATAAATCAAATTATTAAAAAAAACCCCAAACATTCAGTGCAAATAATATAAGTTTAAATTTTATCCCAAGGCTAGAAGTTTAATTGACTGCATAAGAGCATAACATGGGAGTTGTGAGGTGTGGAAAATATCAACCATGCTGGTATGTTTTAAATGGAATATAAATGGGAAATAGATGAGGTAGGAAGGCTGGCCAAGAGATGTTTATAATAGCCCAGATGCAAGATGATAAATGTTTGGACAAAGATTTTCCCAGCTGGCATAATAAAATATCTTCATATTTTGGGAAGGACTAGCCAGTCAATAATGATATGTTACCTAAAATGTTGTTCAAGTACAAATATGGGCAGAAAAGGATAAACTATAATCCAGAAATTCAAACTAAATTTAAGTCCGCCATCTTGTTCAGGAAGCACTGCCTTCCCAAAAAAGAACATCAGGAATCTAGTACAATACTTCTTTAGGTCACTAGAGAAAGGTAATGAAGATTCATTTCATATAGATTTTATATTAATGTGGAAACTTTCCTAGGCACCAAAGGAACTTATAAGTAGTCTTATAACAGGAAAATAAATCTAACATAAATCTAAATCTTAGAAATCTTAGACATAAAATTGAGTGAATGCATAAACAAACCTTCTCTTTTTTTTTAAAAACACATTGGAGTAACAAATTCTGAGGAAGCTGAACCTGAAATCTGTACAAGAATATATAAAAGGATATACATTGTACTCTTTTCTTATATTGTTTTGCATCTTTAATTTTTGAAAGAGACTTATTGCAAGTAGCAGAGCTAAAGGAAAAAGCTTTTCTTCACTCCCTCTGGTGGGGAAGGAAAAAAATCTCTGAAAAATAATTTATGTTCTGACTTGAGGCCTCTTTTTAGTTACACTGCTTCAAATTTATTTTATATGCATTACTGGAAAGAAACATAAATAGAAAATGGCATTTTTGTCTCAAAACAGGGGAAGAAGGTTGGTGATCTTATAAATTAATATCATTATGGAACAGGAAGCACTTATATTTCAGTAAATTGTGCTGCACTCAAAAGCATCAGGAGACATATTAGGGTTCCTTGTTTGTTTGGGGGTTTTTGGTGTTTTGTTTTGTTTGTGGGGTTTTTTAATGTATGTTTTCCCATCTCCAAGAATCAAAGCCTGCTCAGAGCTCACTCTGTGAGACTGGATCCAAGGGTGCTGGAAGTGGTGAAGCTTCATTTTTGGAAGTAGTAATATGGAACGGAACAGAGTTCTAAGAATCAATAGCCATTGAGACTAAGCTGTGGATAGCTAACAGGGGACTGGAGAAAGACCCACTTATAGCGAATTTGCTTGATTGGCTTGGAAAGCTAAGGGTAGTTGCTTTCTGATGCTCACTGGTCCACCAAAAAGGCTGAAATCTTAAGCATTAAAAATCAATAAGAAACATTCAGAGGAAAAGAAGAGAAGAGGCAAGGGGATGCAGGGGGAAGTAAGGCAAGGCAAGGCAAGGGAAAAAAAAAGAGCGCTTTCTCAAAGCATTGTGGGCGTTTGGTTTGGTTTGGTTGGGTTGGGTGGGGTTTTTTAAATGAGACACAAGCTTGATTGCAACTGATCATTAACAGGATTAATGACTGAAGGTGAAATAGATAAATATGGAAACTCAAAATTCATATACGACTAGATCCTGTTGCTTTTCTGTACAGTTAATTTATTTAAATACATTTAAGTGAGACCGAATATGACATAAGGCGTTACTCAGTGTGATTGAAAACATCACAACCTTGAGTTTAAACTTTATTTAAAAAGCCTTTGAAAACAGCTATAGAAAATGTGCATAACAAGGGGTTAAAATTCAGAGAAGCTACAAAAATTCAAGAAAACAAGGCTTCCTACTCCCACAGCACTGCATTAACAAGTCTCTGTACAATTCAGATCCAAGTTCCATTTCAGGTATATTGCTTTTAAATTCTGAACCTGAATAAGCAAAGAAGGGATACATTAAAAAAACAACTCATTTTCTCCATACCTTTGATTCTTAAATTAAATTTTATAAATTGGACATTACAGAATGTGTCAATATTCAATTCTTTTAGAGAAACATGATCAAACTTTGTTACATTCAAAGGACTCAACTCTGCACAGCTAAGGGCAATCAAAATCCATTTAATAGAAGACTATATTCACATGTATTTGGGTCAAATATAACAAAAATAGATGAGTCATGTGATGACTTGTGATACCATACTGTTTCCAAAATTTTAAATAAAAGGGCACTGCCAGATAACATGTTAAATTAGCACCTTCATCTCCACATTGTCAGTAAGTATTATTATCCAGCAAACATCTTTAAAAAAACATGCAGAAGATCACTTAAATTGTGCATAATTTTAAATTACAGTTTCATTTTGATCACACAGAAAAATCTTGTGCTGCCTCCAGTATATTTGGAGACTATGAGAAATTAAGGGGTATAGGAAAGAAATGTGAACTCTGATGTTTGGGGTCAGATAACTCTGAATGGCACAGTGCTATAGAGGTTTAAATGACTCCTATGATAGGCAAATATTGGTAGAACAGAAAGCGTTCTCACTTTGCATTAGGGGAACACAAAAGCAGGAGCTCAGAAATATGATGAGGAAAAATGTATCACCAAAGAGTTTTGAGGAAAATTCGTTATTGAAAAATGATTTTTAAAAAAGTTCATGGAATATGCTTCCCATTTAATCCATTTAATGGAAATAAAACATTTGGTAAAATCTATTAAATATATTTTCTATTAAATACATATACCATTCTGTAGTATATATTTTGCAAAATATATATTTTAATTATATCAAAATGATATGTAACTATAGAACCATATTATGTAAAAGTCATATTGTTGTATTATACAAAAAATAAATCTGAGAGCAAATGATGTTGATGTATTATTTTTATTATACATTTTAAAAGCTTTCTTTGAAAGCTAGGAAGCAAAGAAATTTTCTGAAAATCTAAAACATCCTGACATATTAACTGAAACATTTGAGACTGCTTAGAGACCCTTTGTGTCGAGTGCTGCAAAGATGCTGTAAATGATCTGAAAATCTAGACGTTATGAGCCCAAAAATAGAGTTAATAACTGAACCTACTTGCAGCTTACTTGTGTGAAGGAAATTATTATCTCTCTATAATAAGTGTGTGTTCAATATTGGCCCATAAGGAACTCGGTCTAGAAGGCAAAGTAATAATTGGCTAGGATCTTATATAACACAAAAAAGAGTTATCAGTAATATAAGAGCAAAACTCCGAACTCTCAAAAACTGGTAACATGGTAGATAAAAAATCATTTTTAATTAGTGTGTAAAAGAGAGTATACATGACTATAGATTCGAAAAAGACAACTACTAAAGCAGTTCAGGTGTCCACGGTGGATTCATCAAAGTCAGTAATCTATGTTAGAAAATCTTTTTGATGGAGCTATCAGTTCTAAACGTGAAATGAAAGAGGAGGTCTACTATGTCATGTGACTAAAGAGAGACAAAATCTGAACAAAAAGCAATGTGATCAACAAAGCTTTGAAGGACAACACAAAGAAACACATAAACAATAACATACTGAGAATTGAGAGAACTGCTTTTTCTTTGTTTTCAAGAGTATACACAAGTACATATTTAAGGTAGTTGGAACACTGATAGAAATCCAGCTCTAACATTTACTTGAAGGACTGGTGTAGAAATTCTTGTCCTTAAGCCTAGAACTTTTTCTTTTTTATATGTATATATATATATAAATACAGTTACAGGGTATTGGCAGATCATATATTGTAGAGGGTGTAACTTAAATTTGATAAAGAAAGGCTTTAAGAAATTTTGATATGTGACAAGGGCTATTAGTTGTTTTTTGTTGCAAATAAGTACCTGTCAGAAATTTCATGTAATCACTCAATAATAGAAAGTCCTCACAAGCTCTCTGCAATACATCAAGGTTCCCCTGGGGTTTGCATACATTTTAGTGCCTAGTTCCTTCCATGTTGCCCACTGAAATGCTAGCAGCAAAATCCCTTGGAATCACGTCCCCAAAATTGCAGGTGACATCAGGTCACCTGAGAAATCAGGCAGACCAAGTTACAGGAGATGGAGGAGGGAGGATGAGGGAAGGAGAAGGTGAACACAGCTGAAAACACAAAAGATAGAGAGTGAAACGAAAACAAATGAAAGCAACTTCAAGTTGCTCCTTATAATCCTCAGACTGGTCAGCAGCGGTGGACCTGTGCATGGTCAAGAACATAAACACTGGCTGAATGCAGACTTAAACTTTAGTTTGATAAAGTGAACCATGATCGTGGGAAAAATCAGTAGAATTATAATTTGTTCTAAGACATCTGAATGCAAAAATATTTCAGAAGTAAATAATAGTAAGAATCCTCACAGAATTTAGTTTTAGAAATGCTTCCTGAACACCTAGTGTGGTTTGCAGATTTAAAACCTTATACTATCATTCTCACAGGTTGCTTTTCCCTGCACACTTGCTAGCTGGACTGTATTTGCTGTGATGAATAATGATTTTTGTATGTGGACAAGTAGGAAACTGCATTTATTATGGGAGTCCTTGGCTATGTTTCATCCTCTTAATCCAGCTGTAAATTTAATCTAACTGGAGAATGAAAACCACAGAATGTGGACAGGAGGCAATCAAATTGCTATTGTTTGAGGCACCCTGTCATCTTAATAAAATTTAAATATTTTCTGCCTAAATATTTCAGCGGTTTGAATGTTCAGTTCCTCATCAATATGAAATACATGGAAAGCAGCCATGACAAAGAAATCACCAATGCCTTAGCCTTCTGCCTAGTATTATTTATGTGTTTACCCCAAACCTGCATGCTCTCTAGACTTATGTATGTACAGCTGTAATCCCTTCGCCTACAATATATGTACACACAGCTGTTTTACTGGCATCATGGAAACAGTGAAAAAACAGCTCTATTTCCCAGACTGCATTTTGTATTTAGTACTTGAAATGTGACTTTCCTCACCAGATATCAGTTAACTAAAAGTTAAGATCCCTAAGCTAGTCATCTATGTTTCCATGGTATTCAACAGCGAAAGACAGGCTGTTGTGGGGAGCTGTCCTCTGCAGGTACTGGCACTCTGTGCCAACTAGTGAAAGACAACTACTTTCCAATTTCCTTCCTTCCTTCCTTCCTTCCTTCCTTNAAAATAGTGGGTTTATTCAAATGTTTCTATCAGCATATGGGATGCCAATTCTAGTTCATTAGACATACTCAGAAATATTCTGAATCCAAATATAAATTTGTGTTTTGCCAAAGCCAACTGTAAAAATATGATTTATTTTAAGTGAGAGGACCTTGTCTGGAGTGCAAATGCTCCTGTCCCCTCAAAGCCATGACAGTATAACTCCTGGTATCCTACTTGATAAGTGAGGAGTTGTCTGAGTAAGAAATTAATGTAATTAGGTAATATCAGCATAGGTTTTGATGACATTAGAAAATTTAAGAGGTGTAGGTGGTGTTACCATAGCAAAATCCACTTTCCACAATCTAGTTCCCTAGCTCCCTAGAGTACCTTTCATACCTTTTAGAGGAGTTGCTGATCCTTCTTACTGTTTTCCTAGCTGTGCATTATTATGTGCATTTGTAAGAAAAAACGGTTTTGCGATTGAGGGTCCATTAGTTTCTCTTTTTAAACCACATATGAAGACAGAATCTGTGGGTGTTTTCACTTTGTTTTTAATGGCAATTCATCTGGTTCCTCTAAATGTTAGGATGATGTCATAAACACTAGATTATGACTTCAGGCTGAGAATAAGCAGTGGTAGCAGATGGACTCCTGAAAAACAAAGATCCTGTTTTCATGCAAATGTTCCTAGTAGTAAAGAACAATGGAAGATAAATATTGAAAAATATATAATATAGAAACAGAATGGCTTGTAAACAGAATGCTTTCAGAGTCAGCTGCTCTTTAAGCAAACTAGAATAGAGTGGCTCTAGAGACACATTACATGATTCAGTGTAATTACTGGCTTGTTCAAGTAAGTGCATTTTATCTGATTCTAATCTGAATCCATCAATTCAGCTATATGGTACAATGCTATACTTCTTATTTTGGAAAATGCACCATATAGAAACACAGACATTACATCTTCACAATTTTATACAATATTAGATGAAATGACAGAAAAATGAAACACAGAAGGGATTTTCAGCACAAATAATGTTGTCAGAGTGATGAAGAGAGTATGGAGACACTGCAAAATATATTTTTTCTTTTTTAATTAAAAAAAAACAAAAACAAAAACATGGAAATTTACTTTGTTAGTGCTTGCAATTGCTTTTATTAATTTTCTTGGAGCACTTCCAGGGGTGATTTTTGTTTCTTCCCAATGTTCCCAGAAAACAAAAATCTTTTTAATATTTAGACATAATTGTGCACATACGTTATTTGTAAAGTGCTTCTTTCCTAGAAAATGTCCTAACCACCAATCTATACAGTATTATGATATCACAGCTGTCAATCAAACAATCTTCACTCAATTCTTTTTAAGTGGGACATGACAAAGGAACAGAATATCAAAATTAACTAGGCCAGAGGAAGGAAACAACAAGAACAATTCTAGACTAATACATAGGTCAAACAGTTGGAGAGAAAAATCCAGCATCTTATTTACCTTGTGTTGTGGGGTTTTTAATGTAGCACATATAAATGGACTTGGGAACAGGAACAGGATTGAACTTAATGGATTAAATTTTAGTACCTACTACTTCTTTCCACCCCAAAATAATTTGAATTATTTTCTCCACCAGAAAGAAAGGCAACACTTTCAACAGGAAGCATAAAAATTAGATGCCTCAGTACAGTATGGTCTCTAGCTGGAGGGTCATACAAATTTGCAGATATCAAATTGTATCCTCTCAGGATGAATAAAGAACTTTGGATACAGAAGACGGGATCAGGGAAAGTGTGGATTTCCTGTCTCATGGCTATGCATGGAAAGTTACATTTGTGTGTAGTCCGTTTTTTAAAATTAAGTAGTTGCTGCCAACACAAGGAGCTGGAAGCCACTGTGCAGCTAGAAAGCTACAATCCGATCACTGTCACTGAAACTTGGTGGGACGGATCACATTAAGGGGCACCCACAACTTCTCTGGGCAATGTGTTCCAGTGTTTCACCACCCTAATTGTAAAAAAATTCTTACGTGCAATCTGAATCTACTCTCTTTGAGTTTAATACTGTTGCCCCTTGTCCTTTCTCCTGTCACTCTAGGCCTTGGTAAAAGGTGTTTCTCCATCTTTCTTTCAAGCCCCCTTTACATATTGAAAGGCTGCAACAAGGTATCCCTGGAGCCTTCTGTTCTCCAGGCTGAAAAGCCTCAACTGTTTCTTTACAGGAGAGGTGTTCCAGCCCTCTGATCATTTTCAAGGCCAGGGGATGATCACTGCAGCATCAGGGTGCCACTAATCTTAACCTCTCTAATTAGGAGTTCTCAGTTGGTAAGCAACAGGTCTAGCAATGCTCCTCTTCTGGTCAGGTTTATCTTAATCATATGAATTAAGAAATTATCCTCAACGCACTCCAAGAGTCTCCTGGTCTGCTTACAGCTTGCTGTGCAACTTTTAGAGCAGATGCCAGGGTGGTTGAAGTCCCCCAGCAGGATCAGAGCCTTCAGGTGCGATGCTTTCTGTAGTCGAAGTAAGAACACTTCTTCAACAGGCTCCCCTTGATGAGTAACAAGTAACATCAACCACGAGGTTTCCTTTGTTGACTTGGTCTCTGTTTTTTTTACTCATAATCTCTCAGCCTGCTCATCATTGTTTTTCAAAGTCAGCTTTCCGCAGTCAGACCATTTTTTTTACATAGAGGGCAACTCCCCACCCCTCCTTCCTTGTCCCTTCTGAATAGTTTATAGTCATTGATTGCAGCACTCCAATCATGTGATTCATTCCACCAAGTTTCAGTGGCAGGGATCACATCATAGCTTTCCATCTGCCCCGTGGCTTCCAGCTCCTCCTTTTTGCTGCCAGTGCTGTGTGCATTGGTATAGAGACGCTTCAGCTGCACTGGCAACTGGCAACCTTTTTGATGGATCTTTTCTTTGGGTGTTGGGGGACATTCCTCACTACTTTGGTAGGTGTACTCATCCACCCTGTTGCTTGAGTACACAAGTGTTACAGCTTTGGACCCCACCCCCAAGTTCGTTAGTTTAAAGGGAGAATCACTAAGTCAGCCAATCTGCCAGTGAAGATTCTCCTTCCTCTTCTAGATAGGTGGTTATGGGTAGGATTCCAGATTCAGGCAGGCCTGTTTCTGTTTGGTTTTGGTTTGGTTTTCTTCCCCCCCAGTGAGGCTCAAGGCAAAAAGCAGTAGTAGACAAGTGTATAGTTCTACTTCAGTTCCTTTATATGAACTGAGGAGGATCATATTCCCTTTTCATGCCTTTGCCTCCCTTCTCCATGCCTTTGTCTGATCTCTCTATGATTTCAGGGGAAAACTGGCATTAAATTTGTGTACAGCCCTAAGAAAGTCTGTTGTCACTGGAAACTTCAATAGAACTTCCAGGAAAATACTTACACAGGAAGATAGTGGGTTATACTCTTCTATGGCATAGGATAGAAGATTTTTAACAATGGTCTCTCACTCCTATCTTGTATTTTTAAAAAGTTTGTGTGGACCATTGAACGAATACAGAAAGAATGTGCAGAAAAAGACCAAGTTTAACATGGATGTATCTGTACTAGATGTATCATTGCACTGTACAATATCAGATTACTTTTGCTGTATTCATTTGCTATCTATATCACAGGAATTCCTTCCTCTTGATGAGCTGTGCATAGAAATAGGTTCATGCTATTACTCTGTGATAGTCTTTATGTAATAGAAATTCTATAAAATTTAGTTACTTCCTTGCAAATTCTTTCAATCCCACAGGCCTTTATTGATCTTCTTTCAATCAATTGACCACAGTCTTACAGAAAACCACAAATAGTTGACATACTAATGAGAATTCCTGACCCCTTTCAATTGAATACTTGACCAGTCAGTATGAACTCTCAACAAACCTATAACTTCATCACTAGCAGTAATTACAATCAATAAAGAGGTTAGCTTCTAATGCTGTTTGAAAGATGGAGACAAGGGGGATTGCTTAGGAGACACAAAGCGAGAGATACATCTGTTCCACATGCAGACAGGAAGACTGCTGGTTACACAGACTACTTGAATCACATAACTTTTCCTGTAAAAGTACTCTTTCTGATCTATAAATCAGCGTGAGTGGTTTCAGTGTACTGACATTTACAAAAATAAAAATTAAAAATATTATACTTGCTACAAAATATTTTTTTTCACCCTGGAAGTGGAATTCCTTGTAATTCTGATGGCACAAGGTATGAGCATGAATGTTGGGTTTGAACTAATGAACAACAGATCCCTTCCACCTTCATAAGAGATTACGTATTCAAATATTTTAACAGATATTTCTTTCCTCCCCTTTCTGATTCTTTCATTTTCTTTCTTTCCAAGGTTATTATAAAGGTTAAAAAAAAAATTTTTTTTTTTTTTTTTTAAAAAGGCCTTATGTCAGTAGATGTAGATGGTAGGAACTAAATTCATAAATACAGAACAATGTTAAAGAAGGACAGAAAAAGACTTTATTGAATGTATAACAGCAAAAATAAAATCAGCACAGTCCTCTTAGCCTTACTTTCCTCAGCTTTTTTTTTCTCTGGAATACAGAGAAATGTTGAAATGTGTATATGCATTACTATAAAATTCCTCAAAAGAGACATCATAGCTCTTATTTTTAAATAAATTTGCAGAAATTTTCTTGGTGCCATTAAGTAGAAAAACATTTTCTTACACAATGATGGATATTGAATACTTCCTTTGATCTTGTCTTGTTTCACTTTGGTGGAATGACATTTGTGATAACTTATAAAGTATTTCCTATATGTATTGATACTAGGATATTCATTTAATTTAACCTAAAACCTATTTTTCAGATGTGTATTAGAGGAAAAAAAAGTATAAAATATTAACATTGAAGGTCTCCAGCTATTTCTGTTAAAAAACAGATGAGACAATCTCAAATCAACCTCAGCAATAGTCTGTATGTTAAAAATGACATCTGCCACAACTATGAGACCTGAAATGAAGAAAGGAAGGATAATTTCACACTCAGATGTAACTAATTTAAGCATTTTTAGCCTGCTGTTGCTAACTATTTAGAAACTAGCCTAAAGAAAATGACCAGAGGCATTGTACTTTATTTTGGATGTTCACTGGAAGTAAGAATTTAGATCATTGTAAACTGAATGTCTCCCATTCTTTTGCTTCTCACTCATTCATTTTTCTGCTCTCTTATACTCAATACACATGCCCTGTTCATCTTTAGGTCATTCTTTCCGCAACACTTTTGACCATTTCTTCTTGAAATCCTTTTCACTATGTATTTTCTTCACTGAACTCATCCATATTGTGCTCTAATATATGATTTATTTTGTAGCAATGCCCTCAGAGAAGAACTTTACTTTCCCTTTCCCTCTCCTCTTTTTTCCAACTTTTTCTGAAAGTCCCTCAGTACTCTGTCTTTGATGTCCTTCTCTTCTCAATGCCTAAAAACCAGATATTCAGTTATCATTTTCATGCACCCCAGTAATTCATAAAGTTCTCAGCTTCAAGGAGATGTGTCCTTTTTTTCAGAGTAGGATTTTGATTTCTTTCTCTGACATCTTCATATCTTGTGCTTAAACCAGTAAAACCTCTTGTTTCTTTTTCCCTTCTGGTTCCCTTTTCCAATACCTGGACAAACATAAATTTGTACATGACTTGTTTATGGACTGCATCCCCAAAACTTTAGTAGGTATTAACGCAGAAAAACACAAGGAAGACGAGAAAGATCACCCCTCCATTCCCATACAAGAAACAACTATAACTCATATTTTCCTTAATTATTATTCTTTTTACATGTTAAGTAAGAGAGAGCAAGAACATTCACATACACAAATACTTTTAAAAATTATTATTTTCCAAATTTTTCTCCTTAGTAATATGCATTGCACACTTGTGCTTTGATCAATGTGTACAAGGTGGCATAATACACATTTGCTAGCATAATTTACAAGATGCTGACTTTGGTGGTAAACTTTTGCATTGTATGTGAAAAGCTTTTTGTGTAGTAGATTGACTTATTATCAGTCAGTCCTTTTAAAATTTATGTAGGTTTAATTATACACTCATGGATATGAGAAAAAATGTTCTCCTACTTTGCAGTTATATAAGTGACTGTCCAATTTGTAAGAGAGTTGACCATTCTGTCTGTTTTAAAATATAATTTCTATGACATTTTACTTTTGCTTTTGGTAGCCCTGAATTAAGTTAGTCATACTCTGACTACTTCTGGAAAGGAATAAATTCAGGTTTATTGTTATTAATGAAGACATTTAGTCAGCATGTTTCTTTGTTGACCCTAAGTCGTTGAGGTGCATATGTGTATCTCTACATACAGATAGAGAAAAAGAGACTGTAAGCAAGCTTACTGATTATCATCTCTCATGCTCTGTTTTTCTCACAAATCTACTTGCATTTTCCCATGTTTGCAAACATTAGGCTGTTACTTCTTTGCATTTGAATGTCATCCTACATCTTCAAATGCTTTCATTTTTTTTACACATTTTTTAGTTTGGTGATAACTGCTCTTCGGGGTAACATTCAATGTTTGCCTAGCTCAGCATCCTGTCTCTGATAGTTACTTGTAGAAGGTACTCAGTGAAGGGCAATATGGCAGGGGATGAAACAGGTATCTTTCTCATAGAGTACCTTAGCATTTTTAAACATCAGAAGACTAAAAAATTAATTATGTCAGAGCTTTTGGCAGTTTTTAGAGTTCATGTTGGAGGTTTATTCCCCTAGTTACCTCCTGAAGTCTCTAAGCTTTCAGCTTCATAAACATTCTGGAGGAATGAGTTCCATAATGTCAGTGTCTTATTAAAAAAAAAAAAAAAAGGCAACCAAGTAGTTTCCTCTTTTTTTCTTTATGAACCGACATACCTACTTTCAGATGACTTACTTTAACTCCCCAACTTCTGATGTTCTGGACAATATAGAATAATTGCAGATTATTAGCTGCATTCATGACTGAATTTATTAATTTGTTGCTATATCTCATATTCTCCCTCAGCTACATCATTCCTGAGCTTAGAAATTCTTGGTTACTTAATTTGTTCTCATAAGAGAGCTGTTTAATATCGCTTATCAGTTTTGTTAACATTCTTTATACCTTTATAGGTTCTGCTATGTCCTTTTCTGAAGAAGGGGATCAGAGCTGAATGACTTTGGGCTCTATCTGTTATGATGGTGACTCAGGACAGGAGAGATAGTGTGATGCGTGGAGTTATCATAGAATCATAGAATCATAGAATGTTTTGGGTTGGAAAGGACCTTACAGATCATTTAGTTCCAATTCCCCTGTTATGGGCAGGGACACCCTCCACTAAATCAGGTTGCCCAAAGCCCCATCCAACCTGGCCTTGAACACTTCCAGGGATGGGGAGTTACTGGGCACCAAAGCCAGCTCAGATCAGGTCACTGCTGCACTTCCACTGCTTCTTGTAAGGCTTGTCGTCATTGGTTCAGGTGGTTCCTGCTACAATAATTCCCATAACATGCAACTCAGATCCTGGGTTGCAACAATTTAAAGGTATGTCCATTGCAATCTCCACCCCTGGTCCCTTTGGACCAGATCATCAGGTTTAACATCTAACTCCTCCCCTTGCCCCTGCTCCGGCTGGGACTTATCCACAGACTGCAGCCCCTTAGGGATGTAACTGCTCCCAGTGGAGCCTT
>VXBL01007260.1:51815-104000 GCA_013400195.1 Aramus guarauna
GAGCATGACGTTCTGTGTTAGGGAATATCCCTTTGGCCAGTCTGGGTCAGCTGTCCTGGCTGTGCTCTCCCAGCTTCTGGTGCACCTGGCAGGGCGTGGGAAGCTGGAAAGTCCTTGGCTTAGTTTAGACACTACAACTACCTAGCAACAACTAAAAACATCAGTGTGTTATCAACATTATTCTCATGCTAAATCCAAAACACAGCACTATACCAGCTACTAGAAAGAAAAATTAAATCTATCATCTCAGTCAAAAACAGGACACAATCACATGCATGGGGGGGGGGGAAGTATTATCATAAACACATGATAAGTTTTATCTTGCCTTCTCTAACACTTTACTCCTTGGCATACCTCAATGATATACACGGTGTAAATGGAACTTGGTTTACATTTCACACAGTGGGACGTTTCAAATAGTAAATGATTCTGGGCTTCTGCTCTGTTTTTCACTAACTCTTTAATTACATATATTTAAATCTTTACAGCTCTTCGCTCACACCTGCTTTGTTTTTCAAATATTATCTAGTTGAGTCTAAATTTCTTCACTGATTCATACCTCCAAAGATTGCCCATGTGTCGTGTATTCAAATACTGCAGCTTTTTGAAATTTTCTTCTAAAACAGCCTAAACTTCTCAGTTTTAATACAACACCAAGTAAAATATACTGATTTCACCCGAACTGCACTTTGGCATTTCATTTTCTGCTGAACATGAAATTAATATCAGAGCTGATGTGAACATCCAAGAACAAAGCTTTGACAGAAAGGACTCCATAACCTCTTGCAGACTAAAAACATCAAGTTGCACACTGATTTATACACACTAAGAACTGAAAACCTGCATCATACCCTGGTCCCAGTAAGGGGTAACAGCTTTTTTTTCTGCCGCTTCTGTTCCAGTGTTTCAAAACAGCCATTGTTTCTTGAGAGCAGATATCTTCTGTCTTCTCCATCATAAATCACAAAGCAGGATAGTGAGCTGTCTCTTTCAAGTCCTCTTGTAAAGTAGCACAAATAAATAATTGAAACAGAAAAGAAAATGAAACAGAGGACTGCCAAAGAGCTAAGCCTTCCTTATTCTGAATTGCCACAAAGCTGCGGACTGAACAGGGCCACACCTGGCAAAGTTGTCCCTGGTCAGAAGAGGCCATGGCTGCTGCCACTGGGGAGAGGAGTGCATGACTTCAGAGGAGGTTATGACTTGTGCTGAGACAGCAGGAACCTGAGGAAAACTTTCTTATGGAAAAGGAACCTGTGATTCATCGAATTCCTGCACCTCGACATGAGTCATCATTTCAAGTTATAAATGATATCTACATTTAAAAATGTATTGGAAGTACCTCTGTACTTCTGTACAATTCATTTGGGGCCATTTTTCAGATTCTACTGGAAGAGATTTGCTTTCATAAAGGAATGTGTCTTTCCTTTTTGCTTCTGTAACATCTGTTGCACCTTTTCTCTGGTGAGGATGGCAAAAGAGAATGTATGTATAGGAGACTGTATATATAGTTTAAGGAACAGTCTTACCATAAGACTTAGCCCTCCATTCCTTCTAAATCCATTAAGGTTGCAAGGGCTTTTTTTTTTTTTTTCCCCCCTCCAAAGCAGAAGGGGCCAAATAATATGTTTTAGAGTCACACATAACAACTAATGTATCATCTTGATATCTCATTATTAACATTTTTTTACTCAGAATTAAGGGAATCAGACATCAGAAGAATGGCAAGGTAAAGGCAACAGAAAATAAATTCATCACATTGAAAAAAGACAGAATTATAATGAAAGTTGTATTATAATTGTGAATCATTTTGGAACAAGAACACTGTTGCAGCGCTTTGATGAAAAATGAGCTACAAATAAGGGAAATCTCAGAAAATGTATGAGACAATACAGAGAATCAGAGGGGATAGGAACAAAACCTGAAAACTGAGCAGAACAGAAATTTATTTTAATACCATGAAATTAATTCTACATTTTTCTTTTTCTGACTAATATGTTTGGTTCAAAATTTCTTGCATTTCTAGTTGCTGAAACAAGTATTTTTAATTGTTTGAGACTGGTATTTTTATAACAGGTAAATGAACTTATTTGAATAGGATGAGAACTGACCCAAATCTTTGCATGTCCTTAAACATCAGAAGAAAAGCCTCTGAACTTTCTGAAGAAATACAGTAATTTATTTTTATCTCTAATCTTTGCATATGTTGAAATTTTTCTGACTTCTGCTACTATAAGAAAAAGACACATGGAAATAAATCAGACAGACAAGTGCCATTGTTTTGGTTTAATGTTCTCATTAAAATTCTATATATTTGTGTGCATATTGCCTTTTTTACATAAACCAAATTTAAAGGTAGAGTTCACCATATTGTAGATACAGGACACTCTGTAAAACAGAATAAGTCTTTAAATATAAACAGATATGACTTTAAGCACAAATGAGTTCATTCAGGATCTCTTTAAGTAAATCAAGATTTTATTAAAAGTCTGTAATTTACAACCTAACACTTGCTGCAAATGTTTTGAAATTAAATTCTTATCAGATGTCTGGTGATATTCAACTGGTCACTTACCCAAAACCTTAAGATTAATGAAAATTCAGTTGAGTTACACCTTAAGGCTTCTGTATTTAGAAAAGGTACTTTCTAAGGTCTTTCAAGTTTTACATTGACAAAGAGAAAATAATGTTGTAACAGCATAAACAGGAAAGGATTGTGGATTTCAATTTCTGTCTAATTAGTTTTAAATAAGACTTAAAGAACAGTTCTACTCATTTTTGTAGCATGAAACTGTGCTGCTTCAAGAAGAGGAAACAGCTACTTTCGCTTTTCCTTTCCTTTTAGTGCACCATCACAATGCATATAAATTTGCTTTTATTAATACTGTTTGAGTGATAATTTCAAAATTAGAATCTTCAAACTTTAGTCAATAGGAGGCATAATTATAAAAAAACCTACTTAAATATTGTGAAAAATACATTTTTAGTCATTATTTGTGTTTCAGAACTCAAGCTAAATATAGTTATATGAGAAAATATAGTTTAATAGTTAATTGAACCATATAAATTTGATAATGAAATTTATCAAAAAGGAGTTTGCAACATTTACAAAACTCCTCAGCTTTGTTGTGAGTTTTAATAGGAATACGTATTGTTGGTTTGAATTTATGCCTCAAATAACTTCCTCAATATAGTTATACTAGTAAATTAAAAGAACTAAGAAACGTAATTTCACAAGATTATGCCAAGAACATTTTCATCAGACAATACAATTAACAGACAATTATTCAATTACGACATAGGAAATCACAAAATGTAGCATGTTGGTCATATGATGCATTTGTGCTTTTGTTTTTATATTAGGATTTTAGACTTTTTGTAACAGTAATAGTTTTTAAAACTTGAAAGAAAGCAATCACTTCTAATTAATTGAGTATAAAATGAAAATGTTACCAGGGGCATATAACATACATCTCCAGGTGGTTTTATGTGAAGGGAATGGGAATGAGACCTTTTTAAAGGTTAGTCTCTTTCTCTCAGGCAGGTTAGATTTTAAGTACCCATCTATTTCTCATTTCTACTCCTCTGTCTACAGTAGCCCAAGGCTAAGACTCCAGTTGGCTTCCAGTTTCTAAGATGAACCCGATCTTTGCTTCACCTTTAAACTAGTTGTGATCACTTTTTAGAGCTGAAAAGTCTTTCACCAACTAAATGTGAACATCTTTATTGATGAATGAGATGAAGAAATTTTACAGGCCCAGAATTTCCAGATGAAGAACTGGTTTGAGGTTACAATTGTCTTGACAGATTGAATTGACTCATAAATTGAGATTTTATAAGTTTCACCTTAATTTTTTGGGCTTTAAATTGCCTCCAGAAATGGAAATAAAGTTCAGAAATCTATTAAGGAGCCTTCACTGATTTTTCTCTAGATTTTATTTCCTGATTGCATTGCTACCTGTTTCCCTGATATGTGGCTGAATATCTTGTTGGACAACTTGTCTGTTCAGTCTCCATTAAAATTCCTAGTGCTACATCCTAGAGGTTTTTCTTTCTTATGACTTTTGGCATGCCCAGAATTAAGAAAATCATAATTAAATACATATTTAAGATCATTCTGAATTAGTTGGTTCACATAAGCAAAACAGTATTCACACATTAACCTGTATAGATTAAGGAAAAATTATCAGGCTAGTTATTTTCACTGGGGTGCTCCAGAGCAGTATTTTCTGCTCCAGTGCTCAGTCGTTCAGAGACAGATTTTGATTCTGTGTGCTTATCATATTTTCTGAAAATGAAAATCATAAGAATACCTTGATTCTTTGACAATTCCAGCCAGGAGTGGTATGCAAACCACTTGACTAGGTAACTTTGAGGCCCAATGCTTTTATCACTGTTCAAGTGGTCATAGCCTTGGACCAGTGCTAGATTTGGAAATACTGAAATGTGTATTTTTCTATTTGCTGTTAAACCTTCCAATACCTAAAATATCTTTAAATAAATATGGCAACATTTTGTCACAAACACTAATTTAGGTAGACATAAACCTTCCCTCACAATCAATCGATGTCATCTCAGTAACATGAAAGGCAACAAAAATCCTAACCTCTACCAAATTTCCTTTTTTTTTTTTTGCATTTGACCAACATTACATTTGAATTTGAATCACCTTCTCTTTCCTTCCTTACTTGTCCATGTCTTAGTCTTCATTTAAAAAAGTTTGGAACCTGCTATGCTTCACCACCCTGCATGGTATTTCACAATAGTCAAAGTGCTGACTTTAGATCTGTAAATTGTTCTTATGCCATAAAATGTGCTTCTTGACTAGTAAAACTGAATAGTTTACCACAAGAGTCCTTCTCTTATGTACCTAATATTTTCCACAATATATTTCATAGCCCTGATTCTAATACTGTCACCTTCATGATGTCATGATGGGGAAGTAGATTTACAGTGGGGCTCTTCTGCTGAAAACTTGTTTAGTGCTTAAATTAATCATAAATTAAATATTTGTGTAATTAACGTATAGCAATTTATCAAGAATATATGTCATTTAAAAGAAGAAATGTAAATTTATTATATATATTATATATACACAAACACACATAGATAGGATATATACATAGATATATATATGCACACATACAAAAGACCACACAAACGCCATATTAAACCTAATGTCATTCTGAACTATGTGGTCAGGATTTTAACAAGATTAATTCAATCCAGAACCCACCTCTGAAGTTAATGGTATATAACAAAGTAATTGGTCATTATATCTGGCTGCCTTTGACTGCTGCATCTGACTATCCAGTAACCACTTATAACTAGACTGACTAAAGTATACCTTGGTGTGTTCACTGGAAAAAACTAAATTCCTGGTTTGGGATATGTGACAAATAATTTAACTCTTCAGCCACCAATACCTCAAAATAAAACTTATTAAAACAACATCCAGAGATGATTGTTTCTGAACTTAAGTCAAAATACATTGCAGTGTGTAGCACAGATGAAATGAATTAAAATTGCTATCAAAGAGAATCAATGCCTATGTGATTACACATATTTATTATCATACTTAGCAATTTCTGTAAGTTGCAATTTCTTATGATGGAGTATTTCTCATATCAGTGTTTCCAGAACATTAGATACAATTAATGTTTAGTTCTGATTGGTAGTGCTCATGTAACATTTAGGTCCTTTACTTATATGATAAATTATCTTAGCTGCTCACAGTGAATCCCTCAGTCTTCTCCTTTTTCATACTCAGCCAAATATCTAATCCAGAAGTGTTCCTGCTGCTTATTACAGAGTTTCTTGGAGATGTCCAGGATGTAATTTATCCTGGCCTGGTACTATGTCAGTTTTAATAGGTCTAATTTCCTAACTCCCTGCTTCATTGTGACCATAAAGCCTTGTAGCATTTCACTTGCTTCACCAGGAAAAATTATCCTAGGCTGTGGAATATGACCTTCACATTCTTTCATGCATGCAGTAGCAAAGGATTCATTCAGCCTCTTGGCAATATGAACATCATTTGTTACTAACATCTCACTCTTGTCCTTCAATAGTTCATCTGACTCCTTGTCTACCTTCTAGCCAATATTGTAATTGCAACATTTTAATCCACTTATTATTTTAGTCTTCATGATTGTTAGCACTAAGAAACCTAGTTTGCTTTCTCAGTCTTCTTTTTTCTGCAGACTTGTCTCAAAGGAATTTTTCCTCCAACATTTTGAGAGCACCTATTTTCTTACATTGCTTTTTTCATATCTGGTCAAAAAAAACTTATTTATGCGACATGTCGCTTCCTATAGCACTGCTCATTATGATCTCTGCCTCTTTCCTATTTCCCTTCCTTTCTTCACTTCCTCCATTTTATTCAAGACTGGATTTTCTGAGCAAACAGAATAAAGTGTCCAATAATATTCCCGACTCTATTTTTTCATCTTACTATGGCTATTTCTCTCTTTATTTATATCCCCATATCTTCTCAGATTACTCCAGAGGACTTTAAATGATCAGCCTTGCAGTTCTGTCTTTTCTCCAGGAATGACATTCTGATGAATCTGAAGTCAAGGTGAGTTTTGTCATTAGCTTCAATGGAGACAGGTGTTCACTGGAATTAATTCTTTGTAAAGGTTCATTTGATAAGGACTGTGTTGCTTGAAACACAGTGATTCTGAATATTATGTGCCTCTTAACTATGTGTGTTGGTAGCAGCAGCTGGATGTTTTCTCTTTAAGTGGGAGATGCCAGCTTCTTGCCCAAAGAACTTAACAGACAAGCATGATAAGATCAAATTACAATAAGAGATTCCTCAAGGAGGTTCCTGGATTGCATAGATGATAAATCTCTCCTCCAAGCAGTAGAGAAAAAGTGCTTTGCTGGACCTCATACCAACAAGGATTGTCTATTGGTGATGTGAAGATCAAAGTGAGCCTTGTCGTCAGTGACCATGAGATGGTGGAGTTCAGGATCCTGAGGACAGGGAGGAAGGTGAAAGGCAAGCTCACAATCCTGGACTTCAGGATGGCAAACTTTGGCCTCCGCAAAGATCTGCTTGGAAGAATCTCAAGATGTAAGACCCTAGAGGGAAGAAAGGGTCCAAGAAAGCTGTCTAATATTCAAGTATGACCTCCTCCAAGCTCAAGAGAATTCCATCCCAACAAATATGTAGTCAGGAAAAAATGCCAGGAGGCCTGTGTGGATGAACAAAGAGCTCCTAGCAAAGCTCAAACATGAAAAGGAGGCATACAGAGGATGAAAGCAAGGGTACATAACCTGGAAGGAATGCAGAAACATTGTCCGAGCATCCAGTGATGAAGTTAGGAAAGCTGAAGCCCAAATATAATTGAATATGGCCATGGATGTTAAAGACAAGGGCTTCTACAAGTATATAGGTGATAAAAGGAAGATGAAGGAAAATGTGGGCCCATTGCTCAATGAGACAGGGGACCTGGTTACACAGGACATGTAAAAGGATGAGGTACTGAATGCCTTCTTTGCCTCAGTCTTTGCTAGCAAGGCTGGCCTTCAGAAATCACAGGTCACAGAGACCACAGGGAAAGGCTGGAGCAAATAAGATGTACCCTTGGTGGAAGAGCATCAGGTCAGGCAATACTTTTGAAAATACGTAAATTGATGGGTCCTGATAGGCTGCACCCAGTAGTGCTGAGAGAGCTGGCCAGTATTCGGATGCCAGTAACTAGTGGTGTACCCCAGGAGTCTATACTGGGTCCAGTACTGTTTAACATTTTCATTAATGATCTGGCTGAGGGAACAGAGTGTACCCTCACCAAGTTTGCTGATGACACAAAACTAGGAGGAATGGCTGATACGCCAGACGGTCATGCCATCATCCAGAGAGACCTGGACAGGCTAGACAAATGGGCTTGCTGGGAATCTCATGAAGGTCAACAAGGGGAAGGGCAAAGTCCAGTACCTGGGGAGGAAAAACCTCAGGCACCAATATATGCTGAGGGATACACAGCTGGGAAGCAACTTGACAGAAAAGGACCTGAGGGTCATGGTGTACACCAAGACTTGGCTGCATTAAAGTATTGCTAGGAGGTTGAAGGAAGTAATCCTTCTCCTATACTCAGCATTGGAGAGGCCTGGAGTACTGTGTCCATTTCAGGGCCCCCCTTGGACAAAAGAGACGTGGACATACTGGAGATAGTCCAACGAAGAGACGAAAAGATAATTAAGGGACTAGAATGTCTCTCACAAGAAAGGCTGAGACAGCTGGGACTGTTTAGCATAGAAAAGAGAAGGCTCAGGGGGGATCTTATCAATGTATATAAATACCTGAAAGGAGAGTGCATAGAGGGTACACAGAGCCTGGTTCTTTTTAGTGGCGCCAAATGACAGGACCAGAGGCAATAGGCACCAACTGAAACACAAGTTGCCCTGTCTGAACACTAGGAAACAACTTTGTACTGGGATGGTGACTGATTGCTGGCCCAGGTGGCTCAGGGAGCTTGTGGAGTGTCCAATCTTGGAGACATTCAAAAGTTATCTATACACCATCCTGGGCAATTGGCTCTAGGTGGCCCTGCTCAAGCAGTGGAGTTGGACCAAATGACCTGCAGAGGTCCCTTCCAGCCTCAACTATTTTGTAATTCTGTGAGGAGTCCCTAAAAGCACATTTGGACTTTCTCTCTCTTGTTTGAAATATCTTGCAACATATATATGCATACATATATTTTGAAAAAATTCATAGTCTTTTGTAGAACGAATTCAAACATTACTCTTTCATTCCTATAGTCATCAAGAAAAAAGTTTAAGCCTTTTTTTGCTAATATTTCCACAAAACTTTTTAGTTTTGAAATTAATATGTAAGCAGTGACCTGTGAAGCAAAACTATACCAAATACAACCTTTTTTTCTTAAGCATAAGAAGAATGACTACTTCACAAGTAACATTCTCTAGATCTACTCCATGCAGAACAATTAAACCCTTCTTTGTAGTAAGTCTGCTTCTTCCTGGGTAGTATATTTCAGCTTGTCAGTTCAAAATTACATAAACCTTTAATATTAATCCAGGAATAATTTCTATTTCCATAATAAAGTTTGATAGCACTTCCCAAATCTGTTTTCCTCACTATTTATACTTTTAAATATAATCACTTATCAGCTGTGCCATTCCATTTTCTATTATTTTGGCCATGCAGCGAGGTGTTGCTGAATGGCTATAACGTGCTGATTTGGACTGCCAAAATCTGCCACCCTTGATTACTTGCCCAACTAAGATAAACTGATAGAAATGTTGCAATTATACTTTTACAGAGACTTTCAGTAGCAGGAAGGGAGTAATTTCTGTTAGCAATTTTTGGTAGCAATACAGTCCCACTAAAGTATTTTTAAAAATACTTTACTTGGGAGAAGTGGCATGATTTGTGCTTTCCTAAAAGTTTGAGGAATATAGGAACAGCAGATAAAAACTAATACAGTCCCACTAAGCAATAAATATCTTAAAATATAGAATGTACTTACTTAGTATTATGAGGCGCTCAAGTTATTTCCATAGCTTTCATACACTACAATTTAGATACGAGAGTAACACAGGGCTAACAGTGATTAGACATGTCAGCAATATGCAAGTTTTACCCTTTCTCTTCAAAGGTAGGGGTTTTTTTCAGGCTGAGGATAGGGAAAGGCAGAGAGTCAGAGAAAAATATTGAATCCCAGATGAGGCAAGAGCTAATGGTTTAAGGGCATTCAGTTAATACACTAAGGTTGGCCTTCAGTCACTAGTCTGAATTAAACAGAGTGGGGAAAAGACTGATCTATCCCTCAGAGCTTGATCTGCTGTGTAGAGGACTTTCATTCCTTCTCTGGTTTTGCCTAGAAATTCCATCCTTATTATACAAAAATCTGCAAATGAGCTTTATTTTTTATTAATATTTTATAAATGGTATTCAAAAAAGGGTATCTGCAAGTCCAATTTCTGAACCAACTGCCTTAAGAAGGCAAAAGGAACTACAGGTTTATTACTTAATAGGAAATGAGATCAAATGACAGATGTCGCCAAGACAATTGAAGTATTCTATCTCTTCGTTGCTTAAAACTTCACAGAAAAGTTAATTTGACCAGTTATGTAGCACATTTTAAGTAGCAGGAGAAGAGCACAGGTGAAGATAGGGAATGAAAGAATAAGGAATGTTCCAAGAGTTCAAATGAGATATATTCATCAAGTCAGCTTAGCCTAAGGAAATCCACCTTAGAATATAATTGCTTTCTATAGCATAGACACATCTCCGCAGGAATCAAGAGGTAGAACTGACATTCTGTATTGCTAGAATCAAAGCAGCTGTTTGCCAAAGAAAGAATGCCCACACCATCTCTTTTATATCTTCTCCATCTACTTTACATATTCATTTCTTAGTATTTCTTAACTGCATTAGTGAATGTTTCAGGGAGAAATTTTGATTAAAATTATTTATAGAGCAAATTAATTTTCACTTACTATTGCATTACACTGGTTGTATTATTACTGAAAATTAATCACAGTGATTCAAGTTATTGGGTGGAATCAATGTAGGGAATAGAGTATCCTCTCTCCTGTCCCATGGAGTACTGTGTAAAAGGCTTCCATTTCACCTGTCTGATTCTGGTAAGAAATTCTATGCTTACTAAATCAGTCACATGCAATGCAGCAACAAAAATATTATTATGCATTTATAAAGGATATTAAAAATATCTTTACAAATTTTAAACATAAATTCTATCTAATAAATAGGTAGATGGCAAAAGTTTTCTCCTTTGAGTGTGCAGAAATACGATTAGGTCAATATGCTGTGCATGCTGAAAGATCACTGTTCAAGAGAGTGGACAGATATGGAAGTCTAAATGACAAATCTTCATTAGTAATTTGTTGTGGGAACTGTGGGGAATCATATGAATGTTTAAGAGACCACAGTGACTGCCACTTAGAACTAACTGTTGTCTTACATAGAGGCTTTTCTTAAACAATGCTAGTCCGCTAATACACAAATCCAGAATAAAGTAGACTATTTTTGAGTGATTTCTGACCGCAAGATCATGAGTAAAACATGGAAACTAAAAATACATCATTGGCATGGGAAAGAAAGAAATCCAGCTCTTAAGAAACTGCTTAGACAATGGGAAAATGTTTAAATAACTATTTACAAAATGTTAAAAAAATACAGAGCTGACATGAGTTTATTCCAAAGTATTTGATGTTTCCAGTAGTCTTCATCAAGACAGGAAAAGAAAATGAAAATATAGATGAAGAGAACTTCACTTATTCTGAACTGGGATAGACAAGAAGTATGTTTTTAAGTACATAGTGAAAGGAAAGATAAAAATAAAGAGTTTATGACTAAGCTAGTTTTTGACTAACACAGAGTGAGTAAGACAATTCAAACTGGCAAAAGCCAGCTAATTTGTTTTAAACATAAGATACCACTCATTTGCTTTCACATCTTGTGAAATACAGACTGTATTCTGACACTGTGAATATTACTTCAAATTCTAAATAGAAACAGAAAACAATTTTGAAGCAGAAAAGTATGCAGAGATCCAGGTTACAATTTTTCAAACAACAAAAAAGCACATATAACTGTATGGTGATGGAAATGGTGCAACCCAAGAAAATGTCCAGCAGGAAAGCTAGTAAGAACTGCAGTGACTGCAGGATTTTTTCAAGAATTTGCAAGTGCCATGAGAGTGTTGCAAACAGGACAAAGAGCATCTAAGTGATATCATTAGTTCAGAGGAGTAATTCACAGCAACCATTCCCAAAATTTTTGCAAAAGATGAACTGACGACCAGCCTGAAACAAAATGGAATATTTGTTTGTTTCAAACTTGGGCATAGATGCATAAATTGAAGTGGTGCTAGAAACAATGGTACCAGAATAATACTAGCAATAAATGCAACAGGGAGAAGATAAAGTTCCCACTAGAAGAACAGTGAATTAATGGGTATGTAAATCCTTCATTAAGAAAAAGTGGTTTAAGAGAATCAAGGGACTGGCAGAATGATGAAGATATGAAAGTTTTCAACACACTGCAAGGCTAATAGAAAACAACCACTTCACTCTTTTGCATTTATTAAATTTCTTCTTACCTTAAGACAAATATTAAAAGATGGACTAAATCAGTTTCCTACTCTACATATCACAGAGCAAGAACAGAATGTTAGTTAAAATATGGAAATATTGAGACATTCAATTGCATACAGACTCAAGAGAAGATATTCTAAGAAATATGCCTGCACACAGGATACTTAACTAGAAACTACCTTTTGGGTTATATAACCGGCACTAACATTTTTGCAGGTTTTTGTTGTTACCGTGACAAAAACAAAAGAGAAAATTAGGAGCCTTTTTCAAAGTGATTTGAGAGAGAAACCCAACCACCTGAATTAAAGATAAACAAAAGTGTGAAATGCAATAAAAGGACTAAAACTCAGTGTGGGGAGAAGTTAACACACCAAAGTGAGGAAGATAGTCAAAGTAAGACTGACAGTATTACTTGCCTGCTTTCTGAAAGAGATAAAAAGCTAATGAGTTTCTTCTGTATGGAGAAATAAGTAGAGTTAGTTGTATTGCATCTGAGTGAATCTTCTAGCCAGGGAAACTATACTACAGAGCTGTTAAATAAAGGGCTGACATTTCTAATATGTGTTTGCAAAAGCTAAAATGAATTAATCAAATAATTTACAATGGAAGCAAGCAAAAAATAAATTCAAATATGCTTAATGAAAAAGGAATTTTTTAATTCTTAAGTATAAAAACTTCACTATCTTCTTTTTTTGTGAGTGAAATGTATATTGCCTGAAACCAGCTCCAAAACACTAGCATTATCAAAAGAGGATTAGCAAACAAGAAGAGATTACTTTTTTTCTGCACTATTCTTGATTTACCCATGAGATAGCTGTGGATTGAAAAAGCATAGTGGACTGAAGTACCGATCTAAATGTTGTACATATCAGTGTAATAAGAGAGATCTCTGGGATTGTGGGTTTGATGTGAACTGTGATTGCCAGATCCTGTCCACAATGTGAGACTTAGGAGAAAGTAATAAAGAATTTACCACAGAGTTGTGAATGGTATAGACTCATTAAAGAAGTAATTTTTAAAGAGGGTAAGATTGCAGTTGCTGAGAACAATGTATGGAACAGAATATACTGTGGTCATTAAAATATTAATCACATGAAAAAGATCATTTGGGGAGGTCAGTGGAAAACAATGGTGTCTTGAAGAAAAATAATGTTTTTTTAATATATATAGTTCTTTTATATATATATATAGTAACTGGGCAAAAAAAAAAAAGAAAAAGAAATATATGTCGTACCTTTTCAATTTTGTCTCTCATTTTCAATTCCTTGAAATAGCTGGAATACAAACTGGTGCCTCTGTTGATTGTCAAATCCATCTTTCTTAAGCATAGAAAAAATTTTTACATCTTTGACATAGTGATGTACAGTCATTGGACAGATTGTATTGGGCTTGAATTTCAATCATTAATAAACTTTCCTATCCTTAATCAAAAAATCTGGTTAAACACAAAACCAAAACAATAATACAAAAAAGAGTATGGAAATAAATTTTAGCTTCAGAATTCCTTTATTCAATGCAATTAAACTACAGAATCGCTTTAACAAAACAAAATGACATTTTGATAATTGGCCCTATGCTAAATACTAGCATCACTTACTATAATATTAATGTTTCAGGAAGAACCACAGGTAGAGCAGTGTGTTCATACTACATCTCTACTGGCAAATCCAGGCTCTGGATTGCTCTTGTGATCTGGAGCTCTGTATCTGCTCTGATTAGTTGTTAGAGTGGTCCTGGCTCTGGGCTATGTCACCTAGCACCATCTAAGGCATACCCTGTGCATGACTCAAGACAAATGCAAACATGCATTTTGGATATGGAGTACGCTGGCAATGAGGGAGTAAGAGAATTTCCCATATGATTTCCTCTAAGAAATTTCCCTTAAAACTTTTTTTTCCCATTCCTAAGAACTTAGGTATGGCAGAGCCTGTATAATGCTGTATTATATTACTGTATTAAGATTATATTAATAATAATATATTAAAATACATTATGTATATCACTGCATAATAATGAACCCATTGTCCTTTGATAGGGTGAGGTCCTTAAGGAAGAAATGGGAAGAGACCTTTATCACACTAAGGACAAAGAAAGTTCAGTGATAACTATGTACATATCTATATTAGTTTGAAGTAAAAAGATTTTTTTATTAGCTTTATTTCAGATTAAATGCATATTTGGGGGTTTTAGGGGTTTGGGTTTTTTGGGTTTTTTTGTTGTGTTTTTTTTTAATGGATAAGCATTCAGTCATTCTTGTAATAATCATCTAGCATTCAAAACTGCCTTTAATATAAGTTCATTAATAATAAAGTCAAATGAGCTATCGCAATCATCACATCTGACATTCTGTTAAACACAGGACAGAGTTTTATGTAGATTCGGACATAACACTGCACAGAAAGCTCTGAAGGAGAACAGTTTTCTCTGGTGAACACACAAGAAACAGATATTGGATAATTCTGTAGGTCATTTTATTTTGCTTGTAATGCTCACTTAGGCTCATAATACTATAATCTGTTTCTTCAAAATTCTTGCTTTGTCTGGCTTTGTCTGATCATTCAACCTTTTGTTTAGCCAGCCCCCTGAAATCATATGCTACCAAGAAAGCAGGTAGCTGACAATCACAGTAAAGGTGCTAGCTGCTTATAAATAAATGCAAATGCCTTTCCTATAAAATTCAGCCTATTCAAATTGAAATATTTCTGCACAGTTCAGTATCTGAATTTGTAAAGCACCTGGAAAAGGAATATGGCTAAATGACTCCAGTTTACAATTGTATCACCTTCTCTAATATAGGCTTTTTTTCTTGTTTCTACAGCAGTTACTCAGACTCCACACTATTCCCTTCAACTATTTTTTTCCTTCACATGAGCCAAATACATTTATCTGCCTTGCTGTTATACCAAGCCTATGTACTGTAGCTGTAGAATTATCTTTGTCTTTAATGTGTAATTTCTTTTGCAGTCAAGTGGAATAATTAGTTCCTTTTCTTCAACAGATGAAGCTTGTCTCATCTTCACTGCTTTAAAATGGAGCACGCTCTAGCTGAAAATGCCTTCTTGACTGATGTAAGGGTCCTTGGTTGTTCCACAGCTCTGCAGGAATTCATAATATCAAGATTTCTCACCTCACTGAAAACAAGGGATTTATTTTTTCCTGTCAATGGTATTCTAGAGATGTTAAAAATTAATACATCCTTACTGCATATCAGTAGAAACTTTAACTTGGAATATTCATAGAATGGTTTCAGCTGGGGCTGTCAAGAGTATAAGCTTTGGTTTAGCTCTATTGCTACTGATTCCTATCATTCCTTCCTTATTCTCAAGAGTTACATCACGGTGCTTGCACTTTGAACAGTATGTCATTTGTACATATCACCCATTTAAATGTTACACCTATCACTGGCATAAAATACTGCAGAATTTCATTAGAAGTGAAGAGTGTGGTTTTACATTCAGCATAAGCATTGTTGTTGAAAATCTCTGTTACACTGGAATTAATTTTCATGCCAGAACTGTTACTGAAATAAAAAGTCCCATTCAAACAAGTACAGATTTAGTGAATCTTGTCTGAATTCGATCTGCCTCTACTTTTTTTCAGGAAAGGAAGAGGATGTTTCAGCTTTACTGTAAATGAAATAAATTTGGGCTCTGCAAATACAGATAAAGGTGAAACAATTGTCTGAATTTCAAACTTACAAGGCTGCTAGCATATGCTGTATGCAGATAAAAAACTTGATCAGGACAAATTCTAATCAATGAAGAAAATGCTAGTACTATTTTAGCAATGTATTTTGCACAATATTGTGAAATTGGAAAAAGTTATAAGAGCAAATGTGGAATGTCTTAAATTCTACATCACTATATTGCAATCATGAAAGAAAATTTAAATCTAAGCTGGAACAGACCTTTCCTTTCTTTTATGTGTTCCCCCCCGCCCCATGCATCCAGTATAACATTATGCAATCAGCAGAGGAAGCCAAAAATAAGGGAAAGAATATAAAAACCAAATTTGAAATAGCGAGGGGAAAAAAAAAATTACATGCAAATTAAAGATTGCTATTTGCAAATTGAGAGACAAATTCTTTTCTCTCAGCAGAAGGAAAAAAATACAAAAAACAAGTGCTGAACCTTCACAAAGCAAACCTCAGAATGAACTAAACTCAGCTGAAGAAAAGTTAAGGATATGACCTTCAATTTACCTGTTACTAGTTCAACTATTAAGTTAAATATTATGAGAAATCTCACTAAAAGAAAAACTTCAACGTATACTTCTGAAGTAAAAGGACATCATTTTCAAATCAATGTGAACTGTGAATAGCACTGACTGTATTTTCAAACATTCCAAAATAAACTATATTCACAGTAAACATTTAATATTTACTCAGACTAAATTATAAATTCTTCAATTATAGTATCAATTTATCAACAAAGAGATGGAATGCAATAGACCATGGGAGATATTAATTAAAAGCCATCTTTTAATTGTACACTAAAAAGTGTAAGACAGACGCTACTTTCCTGAAGGCAGACGGAGGATTGTATTTACAATTCAGTTATGGACAGGTGCCCAGATTTTAGCTTATCTATCATTTGCTACATGCTGAGTTTGTTCATACAAGCTGCCATTACTAATAGTTTGGGACAGAGCCATGAAATTTCAAGTACTGTATATTTCAGGTCAGAGCACAATCTAGTTAGCGTCATCTGAAATACATCCACCCTTCCTCTGCTTAATAAAGCCTGCTGGTGACCAATTGAACTGCAACATTGGTTTACTTTTATTTGCTCTTTTTGGTGTATGCTAAAAATATTTTTTTTTCTATGCTGTAGAAACACAGCTCTATTTCTTGTCTAAAATCCTTTAATTTCTAGTATGTTTGTAATTTCATTTTCAATATCATTCTTCACACATACTATCCAGGTTGAAGACACTATGCAGTATGCAATTCCACAGATGGCAGAAAAAATAGCTTTCGTTTCAAATAACACATCATGTTCAGAAAAAAATATCTGCTCTACATTCAGCATTGAATCTTTTGAAATAAGTTAGAGCACATCTAGTTTTTTGCTTTTCATGTATACTGCATAGGACTGAAGGAACATTGCAATGGATCACTGCAAAGAGGATTGGATGCTACAAGTAATGTATTTTACCAAACACTTCAGAATTTCCATTTGAACTTTAAGGTCAGTGAATTGCTGGCTTGTTTAGAAAGTGCAGATCTGGTATTATTGTAGTGACAATTTCAGCATGGAGAGATGGAATTTACGTACTTTTATCTGTAAAGGCTGGGGGGGGGTTGTTTGTAGAAAAGCATTCCCAAAGCCATAACACTATACTGGAGAACTGAGATATTACTTTTATACATTTTATCTAGGTTGTAAACTAAGTTTTTTTCCAATAGTAATTTAGTTCCATTTGAATCTATCAGATTTGAAAGCCTAGGGTTGGGAGCCTAAAGATTGGGAATAGTTTCTAGTGTTTTCATAGACATTTGTTTTAAGCTTTATTTGTCATTTTATTTAGCAGACTAGAAGCAGCAAGTGCTCATTTAAACTAGCAAAAAAAATAATTCAATAAAAAAGTATTAACAACCTTGACTAAAAGGAATGACAACTTTGATGCCAAGGACTTTTAATTTACCAAGAACTGGAATTTTTTGCATAAAGCCCCCAAGTAATTTATTTTCTTACTGTCATCTATAAAAATATGTCCATACCCAGATTTATTTTAAATGTACTTTGAGAGCCCAAACTGGGCCCTGTTTTCTTGGATGCAATACTACCAAAAATCTGTGGCTTACCTTTACATTGATTGCAGTACACATTTGTAAGTGCTAAATGGGATGGAGCTATTATTTTTCTCCATATGATTATGGAAGGATTTAGAACTCTTAGACCTTTTTTTTTTTTTTTTAAACTTGTAAGCTCTGTTGTTTAACAAGACACAATATAAAGCATGGTTAAGAAAAGTATACTTACTCTGTTGGGTTTTATTATAGCATATTGAGAAATAACATTGCTGTCATACTGTCCCCTGGATATCTCAACGTACACATACTAATGGATATGCCACAGGGCCCATGAGAGACTTGATCCTTTAGGAAATACTGACCAAAGGCCAGTTTTGGTATCTCGGTGAATCTAAACCTGTAGATGCTTTAAGGCTGCTGAATCTAACCTTTATCAAGAGATTATAAGGGCTCGCACATACATGATTGATTTTGTTGAGAAATAGGGTCTGTAAGAGCCTAAGCCATAAAGCATGAGTGAGATATTGGCTTTACATTGATAATAACTCACAATTAGGGCAGCTAAGAATTTGGTTAAAGCTGTTGTGTCATGCAGTAATACTATTATTAAGCTTAGGTCAGTCTTGCCACACACAAAACCTGTCTTTTTGTAGTAGGTTTAAAACTCATGGAAGTGATGATAAGTGACTGCATGGCTTATTTCCATTTTTAGTGTTCACCTTTTGCATATTAAAAGAATTAATAGATTGTTTTAATATATTTTATTAGCATTAAAAGAACACTATTAAAAATGTAAGCAGTATGTAGGTAGTGTGATAGAATAGTAACAAATGTCCAGGTACTGTGTTATCACATTTACATTGACAATAAAAGCTATGTTCCTAAGCATGGATAACTTGGTCTGGATGAAGCCAAATCTTCATGTTCTTGTGGCCTGGTTAACGATGAAATACTACCAGAAGTGCCTGAGGAAGTATTAGAAATTAATACAGCCTTTTGCCTTTCCTTGCACACACACACATGCACGCACACACAAGACATACTAATCTGTTGTCTTACTATGAGTCATCTTTTGAATATTTTAGGCCTGCTGTCAAACTATTAATGCCGTTTGTTATGTTGCTGGTTTAGGAACACATCCTTTGGCCTTCTGTGGTGGGTTAGCTTTGACCAACAGTCAAATTTCCACTCAGCCACTCATTCTCTCCATTCCTTCAGTGGGACAGGATAGCGAGAAAATAGAACAGGAACAAAAGAGCTTGTGAGCTGAGATAAAGACAGGGAGATCACTTACCTGTTGTGGGCAACACGACTTGGGGAAAATTTACTGCTAATTAAAATGTAATTACTGGTTTGGGTAGTGGGAAACAGACAAAAAAATCCATTAAAATAGCATCTTTCCTCTCCCTTTTCCTAGGCTTAAGTTCACTCCTTCACTCCAGACTCTACCACCCTCTCAAAAACAGCCTGCAGTCAGTCCATAACAGCTCATCACTGCTGCTCCTTGCTCCTCACACTTTCCCCTGCTCCACCATGTTCTCCTCCACAGGCTGCAGGGGAATCTCTGCTCTAGCCCTGGAGCACCTCCTCCTACTCCTTCTTCACTGACCTTGGTGTCTGCAGAGCTGTTTCTCACTCTTTTTTTCCTCACTCCTGTCTGCCGAGCACCATTTTTCCCTTTCTTAAATTCCCCAAAGCATCCCCACCTTGGCTGTGGGGCTCAGCCGTGCCCTGCAGTGGGTGGGTTGGAGCCGGCTGGAACCGGCTGTGTCCGGCACGGGGCAGCCCCGGCCTCTCCTCACAGGGGCCGCCCTGCAGCCTCCACTGCCGGGGCCTGGGCACCTGCAGCCAGCACAGCCCTCATAGCATGAAAATACTCATAGCAGTGAAGAAATTAGTACTTTTTAAGTTGTTCTAGACTTCTTTTTGTTCTTAGCTGAATGACTTCTTCCTTGGTAGCTTGACCCCACACCTAGGTGTCACCACTTTACAGGCTTCTCCAAGATCATAGCCTACTGAATTTTTAAAGTCGCTAGAAACCTTAAATATGTAAAAATAATATCAATGCATAACTTCCATATAATATATATCATAATAAAAAATAAAGCACCAGATAATAAAAATGAGTTCTATATGATCACTTTATAGCTTGTTATAAAAAGGTATGCTGATAAAAATAGCAGATGATATAAGAAACCACTGGCAGAAGAGAAAGCAGAGCTGGTCTCCTTCACAATGCTCAGTCCTATATTCTATATAATAATCAAAAATTACTATTTAAGTTTATTCTCCTTTGAGGAATCCTGCTTAAACACCCTCAGTCCAAGCCCATTTGAGTGAGTTGCAGCAAGCACAGTATTCAAACCATTCAAAAGCACATTTTCAAGCCATTCAAAAGTTTCCTCAATTGAAAAGAAAGCAGTTCATTTTTCACTTGCTATTTCGCAGCATTATACATTGAATTTCAACAGACTAAATTCAACTAAATCCCTTTCTCATCTTAAGTTCAAGTGCTGCACAGGCGGATCTCTTCACTAAAAAGCTGGCTGGAATTTACATGTTCCTCTAAAACATTTTATTAGACTCATTAAAATAATAAGCCCTGATAAATTCAGAGAAAGACTGCAGTCTGATCATTGATAACCTCCTTCTGGACTTCACAACTTAAAGCTATTAAGGTGTCATAACTTACCGAACACGCTCAGGGAGCCTTGGATCCTCCCCTGGAAGATGTCAGGGGAAACTAAATCAGCAGATGCTACTTTTTCATCTTCATGCTTGGCTGCTGTCAAAACAATCCCTACATAAAATGGGATTTCCAGCCAGGTGGTCACCAGAAGCAGTCAGTCTCACAGGCCCTCTAAAGCCAGAACTTAGAGCATTCAATTAAGACAGTTTTTCACTATGTTTTATAGCACTTTTGTGGCTGGATTATAACTGTGTTATCAGTGAAGTTTCTTTATATTGCATTAATTGCTTGCCCTAAAGTTGAAACTGATGTGAAGTAACTTTTATGGAAATGCTAGCGCCTTCTTTCTTTTCCGTCATAGGGACTGGGCAGTAGGTAACATATTTGTCAACATTGTTGGCATTGGCAGGCAAGTAGAAATCCAAGATACCTAGCACGTCCTTTGTGAAAGCAACTGAAGGGTTCTTTGGAGAAGAGACATTTGAAGAGAAGATGTTTGTTAGTTTCAAGAAACATTTCACCTCAATGAAAAAGAAACATAGCTATATTGGGGCTCGACTAGATGATCACCAGAGGTCCCTTCCAACCCCTACCATTCTGTGATATTGTCGTAGAAAGACACTATAACAGATATCATCTAGAACTTTTCATTAACAAAAAGGTACATACTTTATATAGTCTTACTGCTGTAAAATAACTACTTAGTAGTACTTACCTGTTTCTCACTAAACAAGGCAAACAGAAGAAGGTGAATTGCATTGAGTTTTTAGTACGCTAAAAAGAAATGGCTTCTGTTGGCTTTTCACAAGAAGTGTAGCAGGACTAGCAAAACTCTAATCCCTTAATAATAGAAATATTACACATAGAAACAGACATTTCAAAATGCTTCAAATCGAGATGACAGACATGGTATTTTTTTTTTAAACTGCTAAAATTGACTTGCTTAGAAAAAATTATGTAATAAAAATTTAATTATTTTTTTTTTTAATGTATGCAGGTAGATGAGGAAGGTAAGAGAAAGGAGCATAAACTCATAAAGCCACACTGAAGTCTTTGTGGCAATTAGTGATCAGATTACCACAACAGGTTAATGCAGATTTCTAAAACCTATCACTGCCTCTAAAAAAATTTTCTCTTCCTCAGTCTGAACATTAGCTGATGCTAGCTGAGTTAATTCTTTTTTTTTTTCTTTTTCTTCATCTAGTCTGGAACCTTGAATACAAACATATTTTGCTCTTCATCTTTATAACCATATAATATCCAAAGAGTCATGAATACACATAAAACTCTCAACAACGTTACCGTGAAAGATTGATTTTAAACGCTCATGAATGACTTGCCCCTCCCCCTGCCCCAATAGAAATCTTAAATCTCTGAGCTTGAGAGACAGGGTTTGCATCAAGGCATTATGCTGAATGCTGTTTTTTTGTTTGTTCTTTAAGGAACTAGAGAAATGTACAAAATCCACAAAATCAATGAAAGTCTCCTCAGGTTCTAGTCCTGTATTGACGGGTCCAACAGAAAGTTTAATGAACATTAAAAGCATTTAATGAAATCAGTTCTTCATGTACAGTACTATTAAGCTAAACAAAGTCAATCTTTGAGTGTGTCTTTCCTGAAAAGTCTTTCAATTAAAAAAAAAAAAAAGTTTACTTGATTATTAATGTATTAGAATGGCTTCTGATATATACTAAAACAAAAACTCAGCTTGTTAGTGTTAAAATATGTATTATTTAAAAATTGATTTAAAAATAGAACAAATCAATAATTTAGAAGTTTATTTGCCCAGCTAAATATAGGTAGATGATTTTTTCTCTCTGATGGAAGGATTAATTCATTTTTAGTGCACTGATTTTCAAACTTGTTCATATTAGCTTTTAATAAGCCCACCTCCTCCCTTTCTACTCTCTACTTCCAGTTCCCCAGTTACTAATAGAGGTTGTTGCCTTATCAATCTATCCACTGCAGGTGATTTTTCTGGTTTGCTTCCTCCAGTATACAGATTTTCTATCCAATGTAATATCAGCCATATAGAAAATTAAATTTACCAGGCAATCCAAAAGAGCCACACAGGGTATATGAATTAAATTCTTTAGTTTGAAAACATCTCTGAATACACATGTTGTTTTGATATATTCCGTAACCACCTAGAAATATCTTTGCTTGAGGACAAATGGTAGTGTGACAAACTTGACTTCCTCACTCTTGTTTAAACTATAGATTAAGGCTGCTGTAGAAATCCAGCTACCACATAGGCAGCCATAGCTCATTTTCTGCTCACCTTTTTCTTGGAAACTACTTACATAAGTGCACGAAACAATACTCATACTGTTTCTTGCTGTTTTGCTCAAATCTTTTTTTTTTTATATGGAAACAATATCAAGAAAGAAGTCAAGGCACCAGAAAATGAGACCCTACAGCTACTAAGTCCAATTATCTCAATACCTTTGGTTTCAGCAGTTTGTGAATACAATGCGGAATTCTCTAATGCTTCATACAGCGATCTTGTTTATAATAACTACCTACACCTTCTCTAGTATTTCAGAGAAATATTTGATTGGCATGTGGAACTTCTCCCCTAGCACCAGAACTGAATAAGAAAATTAGAGAGGTTAGGTGACCAATTTATAAATCAATGTACCATTATAGTCATTCACTCAAAGTAGGATGAAGCAAGCTGCTGCACCAAAAGCAACATAATTTGGATTAGGTAAAAACATCACTGACAAAAGATTAATGAAATTTTGTCTACTTTTTCCCAGACAGTTAAATAATTTTGTACAGATTCATTAGATAAAATCATTCTTTACTACAGAGCATTTTAAAATACATTGTGTGTAACTTTCCATAATATTATCTTACCAACCAATATTACTTATTATAATAAAGTCAGTGTGAAAAAAAAAACATATGAGCAGATTCTTATGGATTCCTCTCCATTTCTCTCTTAGTTTAGCTTGCTGAGGAGTGATTCTGCACTCTTGTGAAGGCCTCCTCAAAAAAAAGGACAACTTCACAGCTCCTCCAGAGGCTTTTTGTGCGACCATACTCTCTTCCTACCACAGCATTTTTGAGAAAACAAATTAAACAAAGCATAGCTCTATCATGTGGGATTTTGCACATGTAAATACACTTAGGATTACAAGGTTCTCCAGTAATAGAAATAAGTAATAAAAGTGCCTGTGGTAATTATGAACAGGTTTTTGAAAATCTGTTGACTTTGTCATTGCTACAGCTTGTGTGTTTTGTGGTGCTTTTATCTGAGGTTGATAGGGGTGGGTAAAGTATTCTGTAGTGTGATTGTCTAGACCAGATACTGTACTAGAACAAACTACAGCTCTGTGCATCCAAATTTACTACTGATGGAGAACTGGGAAATGCAACTTTTTTGCAGAGACGGAGACAGAGTTTTGCAGAGACAGCAGTTGATTACAAAGACAGCTACTGCACTGACGAGACCCAGCTGAACAGACTGTTTATACAAGAGAATTAGATACAAAAGACACAATTTAAAATAGCATGGAGGTGATTATGGTACATTTTAGGCAATTTATAAGTATTTAAATTTAATAGCATTAAAAAAACCCAAACCTCTGCCTAGTCACTTATGTCCCTGAGATGTAATACTTTCCCATTTTAAACTCTTGAGGCACAATACAAACCAAATGAAGAAGGTGACTGGAAAAAGCCAACATGATTTTACCAAAGGCAAATCGCGCCAGACTAACCTGATCACTTTCTACAACAAAATAACATCTTCTGTCTAGCAGGTGAACTGTTAGAAACAAAGATCCTGTTCTTATACAAGTGAGTTCAGCAACTAAAAAAGAGAATGGGAAAAAAAAGTTTTGCATTGGGTAGTTCAGAGGATGATTTTCAACATGTTCTGTAAACTTTAATAAGCCATGCAACAACCATATGAGTAATGCACAATTATGACCATTAGAAAAGAATAATAGTCTAATGTGAGATGTTTGGTTTTGAAGAGAGTTGTGTTAACGTCTATGGGACTGCTGTTTCTATGTATGGAGCATGTATTTGAGAAATACAGTAATACAAAATCTCTTCTATCATTTAACAGTAAGATTTGACCCTGACCTGACAAAACTACCTGTACAACTCTGTCTCTGAAGACCAGCTATTGCTGTTCAAAAAGATGTCCAACACAGAAGGAACCTGACTGCCCTAAATTTCATTCCTTTAGGCTCTCCAACAGAACCTATGAAACTGAGACAAGCACCTACATTCCCTTTAGTAACTGCAGGGATTGAAGCATCTCATTATGTGATTCATAGCACACAGCATTGCCTAAACAAGGAAGAGCTGAGGGAATAAATGCATCTTAATTCCCAAACTCAGCGTATTCATTTATTTTTAAGTGACATTTCTGAAATCTGTTCCCACTGGATGGCTAGCACAACACCAACTCTATAATCAGACAAGCAACTGTGTCTAATTGTCAGACACTGGAAAGATGTAACTTCCTAAAGTCTGCATTTTTCCCTACCCACAAATACGTATTCAAGAATCTCAGGATCATGAAAAAGCATTGCTACAGAGACATGTAAGAGGATTTCCATATATAGCCTTGAGCACTAAGGTTGTAATTTCTTTTTCTTTCTCTAAGAATGACATTAGAAATGCAACCTACATTTCTAAAGTGATCTGGGAGTATCTCCAGGGAGAGAAAACTAAAACCAAGAGAGAAAAGAGACAAAAAGAGGCCAGAGGAATAACAGAGAGAGGGGGGAAATAAAAGTAGAGCCTGACAAGCAGGACAGAGTAGAAAGACAGGAAGACAAATAAAAGCTTAGAATGCATACAACAGCAGGAGGTGAGGAAAAGGATTAATATTAATTGTGGAGAAATTACAAAGATTCACAAATCCATGTTTTAAGTAATGCTAGCATTTGGCTTATTTACCAGCTATTTACAACAGAAATCTCTAAGCTTCTGTATAATTCTTATGATTTTCAAGTTATAACAGGCTGTGCATTAGGTCTCCACTTCCCTTATGCTGCATTTTTTAGAGTCTCATTATAAATGATCTCTGGTACCCTGTTCCTAAGTGGACCCATAAAGCCACAGTCCTATATTCCTTTAAATCCTCATAATGGCTCATTTTCACCATGTTGTTTCAAGAACATTCCCAAACAGTAGCAACTGCTGCTAAAAATAATATTAGTATTTTTAAAGGAAATGTAATTGTCAGGGCCAGGAAAAATACAGTTGTCACTTCAGTGACAATGAACTACTAGATATTTTTAATATCTATATCATCAGTGTAAATCATGGTTACAGATGGAGAGAAAGCTCATTCAAGGAGGACAAAGGTAAGAAGAAGTTAGCAGCAGATTGACAGCTAACCAGGGGCCTGAGGTGGAAACGTCTGTAGCTTGTTTCCAAGTAGAGAAGGCACATGTTATGACAGGACGTGCTTTAATGAGCACAGGTTAGATAGGGCAGTTGTCTGAGATTTTACAACAGTTATTGTAAATACCAGGCTGGGTTTTTTGTGTTTTGGTTTTTTGTTTGTTTGTTTGTTTGTTTTTTAAATATTTCACTTTAAGATGCTGTTTATGTGTTACATCCTGGTATTAATCCTTTTACTGGGTAAAGCTTGCAACTGTCCAGATTGCTCTTAGTAGTATATATCATGATATATACTGAAGATCTGTTGGCATCCTGGAGTACCATGCCAAAGAGACAACCGTAAAGGAGTCCTGAAAGAGATACTCTGCATAGGTACCTTTCTGGCAAGGAGCTGATATGCTTCTCCTTCATCTTCCTTCGTGTGGAAATCTTTTATTTTCAACAATGAAAGACTAAGTAGTTCTGGCGGTCCTAGACTGACAATACCTACTGCTGAGCAGCTCTGAATTAGTGCTTTCATTAAGAAATAAAAAATAAAAATAAAAAATCCCTAGGTAATTCTATGTTAGATTTTAAAGCTCATTGAAAAAAATCTAGAATAGGCCATACTGAAACTGATGCTTACATTATGCTGACTATGATAGCTTATCAGACAATCTGCATACATGATGTCATAAAAAATAAATCAGCAAGTTAATTTTTTTTTTTTAACACATTGTAGTCACCTTCCAGTGATCTGATAAAGAAATGCTTATTTAGCACACGAGTTTAAGGGCAAGAGAAGGAGCTTTTGTGAGTATAACTTTGATGTTTCAACAAAACGGATTTTTTTGTACGTGATTAACTTAAAAGACTGAAGCCAGGCATGATAAGGGGAATTAAGAAGTCTAAGATTCTTTTCTTTTCAATTAGCATAGTTTATTGTGTTGTGTATTCCCTACCATTTGTTCGCCACCATGGGAAGTGGTGAATGAATTCCTTGCTTTGCTTTTCTTGCATGCACGGCTTTTGGTTTACCTATTAAACTGTCTTTATCTCAACCCACAAGTTTTCTCACTTTAACTTTTCCAGTTCTCTCCCCGATCCTGATGGGGGGGAGTGAATGAGCAGCTGCGTGGTGCTCAGCTGCCAGCTGGGGTGAAACCACGACACCATGTTACAGGGCAACAAGTTATCTTACAAGCCTCATCCTCATATCAATCCCTCCTGAAGATTACATTTAATTCCCCTAAAGATAATAGAAAAACTGAAACAGATTTGATCTTCATGTACAATTTTATTGTTGTGTATACCCAATTTTATCACTCTAGTGTGTGAAGATAAGTAGTGAGATAACTGCACTTATAAAGTGAATATGAAAAAAAAAAAACACAAACCCCAAACCCCTTGTGAATTAGCTCTTTAGTTCACAAAATAATTTCAAAGCTTCCTTGCAAAAGAAATAATTTTTCTGGTAGCATGATGTTCAACTATAGCCTCTTGTACTGAGGCTCTCAGAGGCTCATCATTCACTACATTGTACCATGAAGAGACCTGCAGTAAGTGTATATCTGCAGTAAAATTATTTTGCTAAAGGGTATCTGACAAATCCCTTCTGCATGATGCTAAGGGACTTTCTCCTGGTGAAGATACTTTTGGAAATTAATTTTTAAAAAGCTAACATTTTAGAACTTCATTTTTAAAGTAGAAAGAGGAGAAAAATAAAAAGACTGTAACAAGCTGGACTCTGCTGGTAATAAGGACAGGAAAAAAAAAAAAAAAGCCATGAATAAGTGCTCATTCTCCACAGTGTTTATTTTTCATTAAGATGCATAGGAAACACTCCAAGTCACTGCTTCAAGGTACTTGGTGTAATGGAAGCTTGCAAAGGAAGACAAAGATGAAACAAAGAGCTTATAAGGAGAAACATCAGAAAAGGGAATGAAAAGGAATATCATATGGCAAAAAGGAAACTGGAAAAATGGTGCAAGGAAAAAGCAGAGGTAGCTTATAACAACATCAGTGAAGGATCAAGCAGCAATTAATGCTGGGAAAGAAGATAAAAATACTGATAAAGAGGACAGAAAAAAGCAGAAGTGCAAATCATATAGATGAAATGATAGTGGAGGATTAAGGTCTGGAGAAACTTAGAAGAAAAGATAAAAAAGAATAAATCAGCCAGAAGGGATAAAGACATAAAGCTACTTGAAGAAGTCAATGAAAGACCTTTAAAGCCAGCTGGAATCCTCAGCCATCCTACTGCTTTCCTTGGCATAGAGTCACAAAACTTTACTTCCCAAGCATAGCTTGGTACTGTAATGTGTCATCTCCTCATACTGAATCAGAGGCAACTTGAAGACCCAGGGAGTCTGCAGTGGCCAAATTGTTCTTAATTTGTCTTATAAAGTAACGAGGGAAAAAATGTAAATATGGCATACCATCTGATAGCAACAAGAGAGGGCAAAAAGAAAAAAGTGACTGTAGAGGTAGAAGACTGTAAATTAGACTAACATTTATCTGATTAATGTAGGCATTTCATGATACAGATGTTGATGGTATACGTAGATGCAGATGGATTCCAATAAGCAGCGGTCTCAATTCTTTATTTCTATTTGCTAATATGTGTGGTCCAATTATTGTGATTATTTATTCTTTATAATAATCTCCCTTAACCATTTGAGCAGCAGTGATACTTTGTGGGAGAAATACCTCACTGTGCTAAAATATTTCTGCAGGTCTCCATTCTTTAATGGGAATGCTTTCAAATAGCTTCTGCTTTATTAGTATTACCTTTAGTAGGTGCTGTATATAGCATTTTTGTTCTTTACTTGGATGTGCATAGGAATGCACTTTAGTCAAGTAAACAAAAAAGAAGACTGTGTTCACCTTGACTTTTCTGCTATCATGGTGCTTCAGTCATAAAACTAAATTTAATTCAAATTAAACTGCCCTCAATTAGAGTAAATGGGGAGGTAAATGATGCTATTGTACAACAGAATATCCATTACATTAAAAAAATTGTAGATGACCTACTTTGTACCAGAGTGTGGAACAACTGCCAAAGCTGTATAAAGAATTAGATTTTTTGTTTGCTCAATTTTGCAATTCAGAATGTGCAAGCTTTATCTTAATGAATTTGGCAGAGATGCTTCATCCAGAAAAAAAAAAGAAAAAAAAGAAAAAAAAAATATAGTTAAGCTAGGTCCCTTTCCCAAAAATTACACTTCTAACTTCTCAGGACAAACAAGGATACTCTGGGACAGAAACAGAAGAAAATAGGATAACAATAAAGTTGCAAATTTTATAGATTCAGAATTATAGTTGTTAAACCCAACACAGAGTTGTAACTCCACATTAGGTTCATGATGCTAAGTTACTTGCTTGTTCTGAGTTCTTTAAAATCTTGTAATTGCAAAATCTCCACTTCTGGTTTATTGGCATGGTCAATGCTGACATTTACAACCTTTCTTTCCCTAAATAGCAGTTTAAAAGTTTTACATTATTTAGTATTTTCTTGTTAACACTTCTGTCTGGCAAGTCTAGAAGAGAATTGATGGAGTCACAATTTGACAATCCCCTTAGCTATGGGAGTAGAGACACTTTTTATCATACTTTTCCCAACAGAATCAATTACCAATGACACTTTTTCTTTAAGAAAAATATAAAAAGCCACCTCAAATGCCAGTAACATTTTAAGAGAAAAATCTAGATTATTTCTTGTCCCTGTCATCCTTCCTTTCCATTTAATGAAAGAACATATAATCCATCAGGAGAGGAAAGAACATAGTGTTTATCACTAATAGGTGCTGATACTTTTATATGTCAAACAACCCAGCCATGTTAATCTTTTACAATACTGGTGACAACTCCTCAAAATTTAAAATCAGAGCAAGTGTTTGAAAGCAGTAAAAAGGGTAAATGATTTAAAATGTCATTTGCCTTGTTGGTGAAACACAAAATTTGTCTGTCGATCAATAGGTTTTTTGTATGGAATGATATCTCATTCAAGTCCTCATCAAAGCTGTCTTAACTACATTATGATGTAGTTATTCAGCAATGGAGTAAATATTTTCAGTGATACACAATACACAAAAATAAATAGTAAAAAATAGGGATAGCGAAACATTGCATCATACCATAATTTTGTAAATGATGCTACTCTATGTTATTTAACACTTTAGAAAATCACATTAGAATTTTTTTCAAAATTTGTTATTAAATACATATCGATGATACTGAAAAACTACTAAAAATATTAATGAATATTTATCTTAATAATTAGAATATTCATGCTTATATTTATATTTATTTCACAGTTTTATGAGTTTTTATACAGCTGGAGCAGATGTTTGTTAAATGAAAATATAGCATAGTAGTACAGCTTTTAAAGCATACTAAGTGAACAAAGCATTAATGATGAAAGAAATCAGAAAATGTTAATCTGTAAGTTTTGATAAATTTTTAGAGCAATACATATATTCATAGAGTTAATATATCAAAATCTATCCCAATTACATATTTTGCAAAAATGTCAGAAAATTTTCAATACTTTAAAAAATAAGGAGGGTTTTGGTTGAGTTATTTTGAAGGTAGATAGAGATACAAATAGATGCACATACACATGCACACATGTGAACATCAGAATTAAAAAAAATATTAGATAATGGCCACGAACCTAAAGAAAACCAGTAGAGAAATAACACACAATTTTTTAAGATGATTAGAAATTTTCTTTATATGAAGGTTCATAGAAATATGTCACAGCAATTCAAAACTAACTACAAATTTGAGCCTAAATTATTTTTTCCATATTTTTATTGTGCAGCAAAACTTATTATGAGCTTAACATAGGCACATAAAAACAGTATTAATGAATAAGACTAAAGATCACTTTAGTGACCACGGTCCTAAATAAATGTCTGTGAAGTACATAAAAATGGGACAGGCATACAATAATATTTCCCTTACCATATTTTCCCAGCTTCCAGTTATCTGTGCTATTAAAATGTAATAAAATTTCATATCCAGTCTAAGAGACCACAGATCTAGATATCTTCATTATTTTACACAACACAAAATTTGCACTCAAAATGAGTGTAAAGATAATTTGTCGTCATTCTAGTCTGGTTATTATAGCTATCAAATAATATTCTGTTAATAATTATTAATAATTTTGATCAAGAGATCTACATTTTTTTTCTACACAATTCATCTGGTATATATTTTAAATAGTAATATAAAGTCTGTGAAGGGACATTATAAGCTTAATCTTTCTTTCAAATGTCTGTATTTGCTTATTTATCAAGAATACATACTTGTCCTAGCTCAATTTGCTAAAAATAGACAAAATTAACATTTGATTATTTTTTAAAATATAATTTAAATGAAATACATAAATTAATTTTTTTGAAATTAACCAAGGAAAAATTGTTTCTGGATGATTGGTCATATATGATCAATATCTGTGGTAGTGACTTTTGAAAAAGTATGTTCCTGGGGCCATCTGAATCAGAAAGGTATCTCAATTTAATTTTATAAAGCTAACATTTTTTGAGTCACAGGGACATAGCAAAATACATATAATTTTCTGCTATTCTGTAAATTCACTACTTCTGATGTTTAGGAAGATTGTATCGGCTGCACTAGTCTTAGTGCAGTGATGGGCATTATTTTGTTGATTTTCCTTTTCCCCATGAACACCATTTTAGCTGCTAATATCTCACATTATGCACTCAATAATTCTGCATTTTCCAATAGTTTTTGAAGTAACCATATCTTAGCCAGGCTGTGTGAACATTCTGGTTCTATGGATGTATGATACTAGTGGGGAAGTTATTCACAGTGGGCTGCTCTTTTCATCAGTTAGAGGAACCTTCATCAGTATCTTTACTTCGAGAGTGGGGGTTTTGGCCCATTTTCTGTGTGTTTGGTTTGTCTTTTGACTTTTCTTATGATCTTCATATCATGCCAGGTGTTCCTCTTTCCCCTTTGGAAACCTTTTAAAAACAGCGCTTTCTTTTAGACTTTGTTCTTTCTAAGGCTGTTCTAAAAGAACAGCACCATGACAATAATCTGCTAATTGCTCAGAAGTCGCAACTTGGTTTTCTTTTACTCAAATGTAGTTTTCGGGTTGGTAATAATGTTACTGATGGAGCCCTTTTTTTCAAATGCATTGTCCATGCCAGTGTGTTTGCAACTTTTGTACCTGGGAAATGACATTTAAACCCATTGTAATCAGAATAAATGATCCTTTATTAAATGTCACTCCAATGACTTAGAAGATTCAAATTATGTGTAAAGCATATTAACAAACTGTGCCCATGGTTGTTTTTTTGTTTTGTTGTTTTTTTTGTTTGTTTGTTTCTGAGCGTACACTCTGTCCCCTTTTCCAGGTCATTGATAAAAGTCAACAACTTGGTCTAGTATTAAAATAAGATCATCCTTCTTACAACTTGACCCTGTCTATACTTATAATGATGAATTTGTCTAGTCCTTACTAGATGATTTTTTCTAGCCCATACTGCACACAAATAGTTTAAAGATTAAGATTAAGAATATTTTCCTGGGTTTTTTGCAACATGGTCTAGATTATTTGTATTCAAGAGATTGGTCTCGATTATTTGTATAGATGTTAGTATTCAAGATATGGTCTACCTTATTTGTATTCAAGAGATTGCAGATAGCAATGTTTTATGTGGTTGGACCTAATTAATTTTTCCTCAGAGAACTGGACAATAGTAAGAGATAAATAATGGAATGGAATATGCACAAGGATTCCTTAGGGGATATAAAGAATTACTCAGGTGATACTGGTTAAATTCTACCTTCTAGATCATCATGACTACATGCATAAAGTGATGGATAGTTTTTGGTAACATGCATTCCCATTGCTTTTCCTTTCCCTGAACACTGGCCTAAATATTATCTGTTACAGGAATAAGTAAGTGCTGAGATAATGTAATAGATCTCTGCTGCAACTTTTTCTCTACTTTCTTTTCCAATAGCAAATTGTAACAATATCATGCAAAATAAGAAGTTTCAGTTATTTTTATTGGAGCCAAAGATTTAATTTCATGTATTCATTAAAAATCTAAGAACAGCAACAAAACAGGAGCAGGGTAACAGGGAAATAGTTGAGTATTACTGGTCACCATACTACAAAGGGACATTAGCAAATGTAATTCAGAAGAAAAGTGAAATTTGCATCTTCCCTTAACCATCAAGTAGGAAGAAAATTTACTGGCAAAAAGGGAACATTTGGGTTCAAACATTCACTAAAAGCATTCAGATGTCCAGTGCAGCTGATCAGTTAGACAATTCTGTTTGCCAATAAACTATGTTCAAAACGTATTGGTCAAAATACACTGAAATTAGTTTCACAAAAGACCACCTTCTGAAACCTACAATTAAATTTGAAATATATTGACCATTTCATTATACTGCATTCATAAAGCTAGTGTTAGGTTTAAATACTTGTCACTTTTCCTTTCTTGCTTGCTTGTTTGCTAGCTTGTCTGTAAGCGACACATTTGTCAGAAGCAGAGATATTTGTTGGGTAATTCTTCAGCTTTCAGATCAGATCTAGAGAGGGACTCAAGACTGTTTATACTTGGTAAAAAGGGAATGTTGGACTCATATTATCAGAACTTAGTATTATGTTAATAAATGTTTGCTAATTCTACCACATCATGGAAATTCATAAGTCCTCATAGCACAGAATGGTAAGCAAGTCTCTTTCAAACTTTTAGCCTTAGTATATATGATTTCAGTCTCCAGTAAAAGAATAGATGAGTCCTTAGGAGCAATTGGAGCTGGACCTTGCCAGTGTGATATGATGAGACCTAGAGAGAAGATGTCAGCCATGAGAGTTACTCTCCAGTTCCAGTGACATTTTATTTTTTATTTTAATATGAAGTTCACCTATATTCTGAAACACAGAGACTTACCACATTCTAAGAGAGAACAAAACCTATTAACATCCCCCAAACATACCTTTTTCTTTCATGTTTGTCTTGGTGTGATCTATTTTGCTTTTGTGTTTTCTTTAAATTTTGGAAAAAAAATAAAAGTACAGCAATAATTTAGCTAAGAGCAAAATATTTACAGTGCAAACAACTGCCTTGCCAACATGTACAATCCTCTAGAGAATTATATGGCATTTTTATAAGAAAACTACCTTCCTAAACAGAAAGATCTCCCAGGCAAGTGAAGACTCATTATGATGAAAAAAGCCCTATTAAATATTAAATTATAAATTAGACTATGAGAAGCATTTTCATGACAAATCAACTTGACAAACAGTACAATAGGCATATACAATTAATCCATTGAAAGGTAACATCTTAAAATAAAAGGAAGACTACGTATTGTCCTTTAGATTCTTTTTGAAATAAAGTTGGGTAGTTGTTTTTAATGTTACAATAACTATTTTTGAGAATATAAGTTTGCCAATAACCATCAAGAACCATAAGATTTAAAAATAACTAGAATATATTAATTAGTTCTGCATTGTTTGTCCTGATTTGGGCAGACAGAAACAGATCCAGTGTGTTATTATGAATTTACAGGGGTAAAGTACGACTTTACTGGATTAACCTAAATTAGCAACCTGGCAAGAGTCAAGAATTTCAGAATAGTCTTTATGAGGGTTGGTAGAAAGCTACGTATGCTCAGCCCTTGCATATGTTGAGACATGGATTTAACCCCTACCATTCTTTAGGACTAAGATGCTTTCCTCTTTGTACTTAAGGGAAGACTTTCCTCAACTCAAGGTTTCATACTCCTTCTGGAATTACAACTGTCTTTTAAAACCATTTACTTAGTGCAAAAAGGGGAGCATCAGATCTTTTGAAAAAGGTCCAGACTTTTTTTTCAAAACACCTTTCCTATTGGTCAGTGCTTAAAAAATTCAGCTGATATGAAAGTCTTGAGCTCAGCTTTGTTTTTCTTTAGGGAGATTTGAACCCATATCTCCCATGAGAATATCCTGAATGACTAACTTCTCTGAGGCTTTGTTTTCAGATAGTTTTTGTCCTTAAGTAAAAATTTCTGCCTGTTGGGAAAAGTTGAGATCTATCTGCTTTGCAGGCATATGATTATATAAGGCATATATGACTATGTAAGGATTATATATAAAGTATTTTTGAGTTATCATTTACGAAACAACAAGAACATTTAGTAATAGTCAAAGTACAATATAATCTGACCTATTGCATACTGCTAGGCACAGCAGTGAGAGTCCAACTTCTTGAAAAACACCAAAGTCCTCAGAAGAGTCTAAGCGCATTGTCAGTCTTAAATTCTGGGAGGTTCTGTTCATGCAGAATGCATTAAAATTATTATCAAGGAAGGTCACTAAATAGGAACAGAGACCTGAACTCAACCATCAAATAAGCACTTCAAGGACAAGAAAATGGGAAGGTCAGACAAGCACAGTAATAAAAATCAGTTAAATCTCCAGAACTACCACAGAAATCAGGTTTCTGTCAGTGATTGAAAATTTAAAAAAGAAATTACTAAGAAAAATTGAAGGCAGATAAGAGAAATTGCTAATTCTGAAATCTGAAAAAAGGCTTTATTTTTTAAAAGCATATGAAAAAAGAGCACAATGATGCCACTTTGAAAGAACCAGAGGAAACTGAAAGGATGAAAACCCTTGGAGAACAACTCTAACAGATGTTAATAATCCCTCACACTGTTTTATCAGCCAAAACTAGTTGCTCATGTGTGAATTAAAGGTTGTTTTATTGTTACCAATGCATTCAAACTTGAATAATAAATACTCAGTTACAAACTTTTTATTTTCTTTTTCATGCATGAAAAGGATGAAGATGATCTGCTCTGATACGGTGGACCATAGAGTGAAAGTAAACATAAAAAACCTCACCTGAAACACCCCTCTGAGATAGGGATTTTATTTCCTGCTCCATTGAACACAGAACATTAAACAATTAAATACTTCAACAGAGCCTGCCATATTCTTCGTGGAGCTTCCCTCTTTGTGTGATCTTTTTCCTGGTCCAGTTAACTTTTTTTTTTTTAATTGTTTGTTTGTTTGTTTGTTTGTTTGTTTTTATGCAAAGGAGAACAAACTGAGGCTGTCAACTATTCTCTTCCAATGGCAATATGGATTTTAATCATCATCAGGCTGAACACGCATTAATTCTTTAAGCATTTAGCTAGTGGTTCAAAGGATACCATTGCCTTTTCTTTATCTGGGGACAACCTGACTTGCAATGAAAATTTTGTGAATGTATAATAGATTGTCCCCAGTCTAGTGAGGAATACATAAAGCAGGCATTTATGTGTCCTGGTGGAGCTAAGCATCAGATGAAAGCCACCAAAGTCCTTGGCTTATATAAAACTAAGGCCACTTCTTGAAAATAGTAATTTCTATTTTAGCACCATTTCAAATATTTTCTAGGTAGTCTTCACAAACTAGATTGTCTTACAGCTACTATATGGATGCAAGATTGCTAAAAGCAACTGGGAAAAGCTATCGGGAACCATGACAGTAAATAATTATACTTTTTCTTAAACAACTTGTAATTAGCCAATGGAATGTGATTAGGAAGTTGTTAGAAATATCAGAAGACTTGTAAAACTGGTAGGTGTAATCATTTTGGCTTTTAAAAAATTAAGACACTCTTCACCTCACTGTCGTCCTCATCATGAATTTAAAAAGACAAAATTCAAATTATCTACATTTCTGCAATTTCAAATATATATTGGATTCCTCTGTATTTCCTTTATAACTATCTTTGCAAAATCATTGTGATTGCCATCAACTTCATTTACTGTCATTTAAAAAGCAGTTGTAGACGTAAAAGATAGTTTGTTTGGGTTTCTTTATTTCATTTACATTCACACACACGCAAAAATATTTCCCAAATATCTAGAACTGTATAGCCATACAGTTACAAAAAGTGCAAACCCCCCAATAGAATAAATATTTAATTTTGCTGTTAAATGGCTGTTTTTAAAAGTGTTCTTGATTTTTATTCTGATTTTTATATTTCAGTGCTTATTTTCATAGCTTCAAACAAGTCTCAGAATATGCTTTGTCTTTTTCATATTTCTAAATGTGTTTATTTAGAAAAGACACTACAGTGGAGACAGAGGAAAAGTAAGTTATGTTTGCTTTTTTTTTTATTGAATGAAGTTTCATAACATAAGGGACCCTCTGATGAGGGCTACTGCCAGAGAGTGAAAGTGAGAACATGAATGTCTAACAACCAACTTGTATTAACTTCATAGTTAAATTAAGACCTTAGTCTAAGAAAGAAGCCTTAGGACTCTATAGGTAAAGAAACATTTCTAGAGGAAAATTCAAGATCCTCTAAGATCTGATTGCCTTCTGGACATCCCTTTACAACTCCGAGAAAGTATTGGAGATAGATGGGATGGATCTACATTATCTTCTGGCAATGTCCATCTCTTTATATCAAATTTGAAAAGCAGGGTACTTTTGTTTCAGCAGAGTGTTTAAATCCTTATAAGATGCACCTGAGCCTAGCCTGGATCCACTTTCATGGACAGTATTTCTTGAATTATGTGCAAATTCAACTTGACTGTTCCTATCAAGAAGAGGAATCTTTGGAATGAAATGGAGTGATTTACAGTGATGCTTGTATGGCTTTAATAAGAACTAATAACTACATTTCACTAATACTATAAATAGGGATGTCGGAAGAGGAAGAACAGAACATGGGAGAGAATGGTTTGATGAAATTTTCTGGTAAAATTAGAGGGAAGCATTCCATGGTTTTGATTAAAGTTTGTTTCATTTCAGTTATATAAAAAATGAAAATTATTGTAATTAATGAAGTTACTTGACTTGAAGCTCATGTCTCCTAAGAATTTATAAAAGTAAAGGGTCAGAAATGCAGAAGGGATTATCAACAGTCTGATTTTAAGGCTCAGATCTTATGTCCACCTAATACCTAATTATTTTCTTTATCCATGGGTTCAGGGTTTTTAAGACACTGTTGGTATGCTCACCTTCTCCTTGGCTTGAATCAGGAAGGACAAAGAGAGATCGTCCACTGTAACACTGATATTTTGTTGCCACCAGCTCTATATTCCCTTGTCAGCCAGGTGTAAATGAATAAAAAAGATAGTTTTGCTCAAGAACCTGCTTTTCTAGCTGAAACTTCCTGCCTAAACCACTGGAAAAAATATTCCTTTGGTCCTTTATGTTCAGTATGAACAAAATATGACTAGAGCACAGTGCAGAAGAGTTATAAATTCAACCCAGCATATTTGTTATTGAAAATACTGTTCATTGTGATTCCAGATACTAAAAGTTCAGAAATATGCAGCCACATGCACACATACACCTAAACCACTTTGGTCAACATCTATTTTAGCTAGTCAGCAGTTTTATGCAACTTCAGTAAATTAAAAATTAAACTCCATAGTATTAATGCTATAGAAAACTCATTGGTCTAGCTTGACATTAGAAAGCACATCAATCAATTTTCATGCCTGAATCTCAAAAGGAAGTGATACTTCTGAATGGCACTTCAGCTATGTTCCTTTGTATTCTGTTAATAAAGAGAGATCTTATTAGTGGGAGATTCAAGATGGTATAAACAAGTTGTTGAGCTCAATATACCATATGCTATAGCTGCCGATTATGTTCTTGTTGACATTTTCTGCATGTGGGAATATTATCCTCTCAAATTCATTATGCTTCTGTTCACATGTACTGTGTTAATTGGCATGTGACACTCTAAAAATCTGTTCCCAGGCAATATTCATAAATAGTTTTGTTTCAAACGCATTCAGTGGGCCTGACATTTAAAAGAATGTAACAATATAATTCTTTTCTTCCCCAATGTTTTATTTTAAAAATCACGTTAGTTTGAATTTGTTTCATCTTTTCTTAAATCATGTTTGTTTGCAGTTTATTCTGATACATCATGTGTAATGATTTGTTGTCTAAATGTGTGTTTTGTTTACATAACACTTAATTTTACTGGGTTCTTTGCAATTAGTATGTGCAAAATGGCCAAATAATCTGAAAAACCTTATTCCAATTAGTGTTATCAACTAAAATCACAAAGTAGTAAAGGACAAGATAGGGTGTGTATGCTGTGTTCTACAGAAGCAGTGAGATTTCATATATTTCAAAGATGACATCTCAATTACAGCACTACAAGTGCAGACTGCAGAAAATGAGTAGGATATATCTGAAGATCCTAGGATGAAAACAATAATAGCTCTGTCATCAGCAAAGACAGTAAGAGCTTTGTCATCAGCTCCCTCTAGAGAAGGAATGAGTGAAGAGTTCAGGATGCATCTCATCTAAATATGGCATCAAAATGAGGCTTCCAGGTTGGAACGTAATCATGTTAGAATGCTTGTATAGTTAATGCACACTGATAGACATCTCTGAAGGATGGCTCAGATCTCAGGTGGGTTGAATCACCTTGTTAGACAGCACCATGTTTTCTCCATAACTACTGGAATTCAAAGCCCACTCCTGTGTTTTAGTGCCTAGCACTAGCATTTAGTATGAGGTATTTCATTCTCATCGTTGCTAATTGTAGCATTTGGGTAATTTTTTTCATGTTCTTCTTGGTCTAAAAAAGAAATAACAACACACTTGCAATCTCCTACCCAGATTTGTCACCAAATCTATTCACATATCTGCTCTTTGGCTACAGTTTCTCTGTTGCTAACATGACATTTTCCATTTCACACTATGGGGCAAGCTGGTATTTGGTTTCTCTTCCTTGTTCTTTGCAAGTTCTTTCTGCATCTTATGCTCAAAAGCATTATTTTTACCTTCTGTAATATATGAATTGAAATAGCTGAAACAGAAAAATCATTACAATATGCCAAATACAGAATCTTCCTGTTACCAGGCAAGAATCTCAATTCCATCTAATAAATGTACATCTTCCATCTGTGTTAGAAATATGCATTAATCAGACATTTCCTTCAGGAAACTATAAATTTAGTCAGCTGGAACTGCTGTTTACATCTGTGATAGACAGGATGGACTTACATTCTCACAAGGAAGAACAAATATTTCCAGAGAACCTGGTTACAGTCTCTTCATCTCTGTCTTCTTTACAGCTGATTAATAACATTTGGCTTGTAATGTCCACAGACTATATACAAATCATTTTGATACTTGGACATCTGGAAAACCTTGTACAGTGTTAATGGTGTGCTTCAAGTTGCATAATTTCGTTCTGCAATAGCACAAATTATCCTGCAGAAGGCCACTGCCAGATAGGAGGAAGGACAATATGTAGCACTCAGTGATGCACAGCCATAGCAACAGATTGTAAAAAATCTTGGAAGAGAAATGGGAGTTAGAATCTATTACTATTTTATATGCATTTATTTAACATTTAAGTGGTGCACATAGTTAATCAAATTTATCTTTTTTTTTTTTTATTTTCTGTCATGCCTACTGCTGAGTTGCTGAATGTGGTAGCCCAAGAAACAAGAGGCTGCAACAGCCCTATGTCCCAAGGTGTTAGTAATGAGTAACGAGGCTGAGTGTGCATCCCCAGCAGGCACATATGCATACAAAGACACAATACGTATATGCATATGCTGGCCACACAGACCAACACAGATGGAACACACAGCATTTAGACAAATGCGAACAGCAATAATGGCCTGATCTTCTTCCCCTTTCTGGCTGCTCAGGATGAATGCCCGTTCATGCCATGTATAATATGGATGCCTCCTATAGCTGGCCTTAGACAGTCTAGTAGCCAACCTCTGTATTCTCTGGTCTCCAATTGCCTAATACATAGACAAACACATGCAAATGGGTCTTCCAGTTGACTACTAGACCTTACAGTCTCTTCAGTAGCTGGCTTGGACCTGCTAGTCTCTCCAGTAGCCATAAACTTATGGGGACTTTGATACCTGGCTCCCAAGTCTCTTATTTTATTTGCCAGCAAGGCCACCTTGATGCTCACTAGTGATTACATACATTGACATATATACTCACACACTATGCATGCATTCTAGTTTCTCTCCAGTTGCTGCTACCCAGACACAAGGGACCCTGTGACCCATGGTCCCACCATGTCCCACCTAGTCTAGTTGCTAGACCTCCATGCGTACATGTGTATGCAGAATAGACAATACCTCACCAAGAAATAAACAGTAGAAATTAAGTTTAATGAGAAGAAAGGTCAGACTGCACTGATCAAGCATAAATGTATTGACCATCCCCTATTTACATGCAACCTGCCTGTTCTGTCACTTTATCCCTCTATTTCCCTACAGTTTTTCCTCCCCAAACTGCCTCAATCCATCCTTATCTCCAATCCCAAAATGCTTTTCCCATGATGAGCTTCATGAACAGTGAAATGCCCCAGGGAGCATAACCTTGCTGACACCTGGTTCAGAGTATCCCCTGGCCCCTTGGGCTGAGGATTCCCTGGGACGGCTCTGGTGATTCAGGAAGGGGACTCATGTCTCTGACTGGGGTATTGGGGTGTCCCTGTTTGCCATCATACCAGGGGGCTCTTTCTAGTGTGTGGAGACAAGTCTTTAATCCCATAAAATAATGCTATACCTATTACTATATAGACATACATGTAGTCAAAATCACCATCATCTCCTTATAGATGACAAATAGAAGAAAATATATATCCAGAAGTCATATACTTCAAATCAAGATTTCCACTAAATGTCCTCAAAATTATATGGCAAGATGCTGGCTAAATTCATTATTCTATTCTGGATCCTTTCTAAAAAAGGTGACACATTAGCTCTTCTTGTTTGCATAAAAGACATCAGAAGTGTCAGTTTCTTGCAATTTCCACACATCATAATCAGGATTAGTTAAATAATTAGTAAATTAACAGCATCAAAGAACATTTTCAGTGTAATCTAATTTAAAAATTCCATCTGCAGTTAGGACTGTTAAAAAGACATGTGGTCAGGATATCAAACATTTGATTTTATACATGAGTATCAAATCTCACATTTGAAATGTTTGCAATTCTACATCATTATCTGTCAAAAATATTAACATAAATATGAAAAGAAGAGAGTTGTAAATACTGAAACTTTTTTGCTTCCCATTCCATGCAAATGCAATATCATTATTCTACAGGCATGCCAAAACTTAGTGCAAATATTGTCCAGGTACAGCCACCTTTCCTACAGTTAATTCAACTTTTGTATTTCATATTCCTTGCACTATATATTTTGAAAGTAATTTCCTTTTCCATATTTCCCTTATGTTTCACATCCAAGGGAGCTGTAAGTGATTCTATGAAATGCTTTTTAGTGGAAGTTAATGATACAAAGTCACCATGAGAAATTTGACCACTTCAGCATCACGGAATCACAGAATCAAAGAACGGTAGGGGTTGGGAGGGACCTCTGGAGATTATCAAGTCCAACCCCCTTGCTAAATCAGGATCACTTAGAGTAGGTTGCACAGGATCACATCCAGGTGAGTTATGAATATCTCCAGAGAAGGAGACACCACAACCTCTCTAGGCAACCTGTTCTGTCACCCTCAAAGTGAAGAAGTTTTTTCTCATATTCAGACGGAACTTCCTGTGTTCCAGTTTGTGCCCATTGCCACTTGTCCTGTTGTTGGGCATCATTGAAGAGGCTAGCTGCATCCTCTTGACAATTGCCCTTTAGATATTTGTAAGTGTTGATAAGATCCCCTCTCAGTCTTCTCTTCTCCAGGTTAAACAGACCCGGCTCTCTCAGCCTTTCCTCATATGAGAGATGTTCCAGTCCCCTCATCATCCTTGTAGCCCTCCGCTGGACTCTCTCCAGTAGTTGCCTGTCTTTCTTGAACTGGGAACCCCAGAACTGGACACAGAACTCCAGATGTGGCGTCACCAGGGCAGAGTAGAGAGGGAGGATAACCTCCCTTGACCTGCTGGCCACGCTCTTCTTAATGCACCCCAGGATACCATTGGCCTTCTTGGCCACAAGGGCACATTGCTGGCTCATGCTTAACTTGTTGTCAACCAGGACTCCCAGGTCCTTATCCACAGAGCTGTTTCCCAGCGGGTCAATGCCTAACCTGTACTGGTGCATGGGGTTATTCCTCCCTAGGTGCAGGATCCTACACTTGCCGTTGTTGAACTTCATTAGGTTTCTCTCTGCCCAACTCTCTACCTGTCCAGATCTTGTTGAATGGCAGCACAGCCTTCTAGTGTCGGCCACTCCTCCCCATTTTGTATCATCAGCAAACTTGCTGAGCGTACACTCTGTCCCCTTTTCCAGGTCATTGATAAATATGTGGAATAAGATTGGACCCAGTATTGACCCCTAGGGCACACCACTACATACAGGCCTCCAGCTAGAATCTGCATTGCTTATCGCAACCCTCTGAGCTCTGCCATTCAGCTAGTTCTCAACCTACCTCACTGTCAACTCATTGAACTCACATTTTCTAAGCTCACCTATGAGGATGTTATGGGAGACAGTGTCAAAAGCCTTGCTGAAATCGAGGTAGGCAGCATCCACTGCTCTCCCCTCATCTACCCAGCCAGTCATGCCATCATAGAAAGCTGTCAGATTGGTCAAGCATGATTTCTCCTTGCTGAATTCATGTTGACCACCCCTATTTCCAGTCTTGTTTAATATCTCCAGTCTTGTTTAATATCTTTATCAATGATCTGGACAAGGGGAACGAGTGCACCTTCAGTAAGTTTGCAGACAACACCAAGTTGGGTAGGAGTGTTTATCTGCTCCAGGGTAGGAAGGCTCTGCAGAGGCATGTGGACAGGCTGGATCAATGGGCCAAGGCCAGTTGTATGAGGTTTAACAAGGCGCAGTGCTGGGTCCTGCACTTGGGTCACAACAATCCTATGCAAGGCTACGGGCTTGGGGAAGAGTGGCTGGAAAGCTGCCTGGCGGAAAAGGACCTGGGGGTGCTGGTTGACAGCTGGCTGAATATGAGCCAGCAGTGTGCCTAGGTAGCCAAGAAGGTCAACAGCATCCTGGCTTGTATCAGGAATAGTGTGGCCAGTTGGAGTAGGGAAGTGATGGTCCCCCAGTACTTAGCTCTGGTGAGGCTGCACCTCAAGTACTGTGTTCAGTTTTGGGCCCCTCAGTACAAGAAGGACGCTGAGGTGCTGGAGCATGTCCAGAGAAGGGCAAGTAAGCTGGTCAAGGGACTGGAGCACAAGTCTGATGAGGAGCAGCTGAGGGAGCTGGGGTTGTTTAGCCTGGAGAAGAGGAGGCTGAGGGGAGACCTTCTCACTCTACAACTACCTTGAAGGAGGTTGTAGTGAGGTGGGTGTTAGTCTCTTCTCCCAAGTAACTAGTGAAAGGACAAGAGGAAATGGTCACAAGCTGCATCAGGGGAGGTTTAGATTAGATATTAGGAATAATTTCTTCACCGAAAGAGTGCTCAGGCATTGGAACAGGCTGCCCAGAGAGGTGGTGGAGTCACCGTCCCTGAAGGTGTTCAAAAAACATGTAGCCGTGGAACTTCAGGACATAGTTTAGTAGACATGGTGGTGTTGGGTTGATGGTTGGACTTGATGATCTTAAAGGTCTTTTCCAACCTTAAAGATTCTATGATTGTATGATAATCTTCTTCTCCTCCACATGCTTGGAGAGTACATCTAGAATCAGCTGTTCCGTCACCTTTTCAGGTGAGGCTGACTGGCCTGTAGTTTCCTGGTTCCTCCTTCTTGCCCTTTTTGAAGACTGAAGTGACATTGGCTTTCCGCCAGTCCTCAGGCACCTCTCCTGTTCTCCATGACCTTTCAAAGATGATGGAGAGTGGCATAGCAATAACATCTGCCAGCTCCCTGAGCACTCGTGGCTGTATCCCATCGGGGCTCGTGGGTTTGTGGATGTCGAGTTTGCCTAAACGGTCTCTAATCCTATCCTCCTCTACCAAAGGAAAGCCTTCCTTTCTCAAGACTCTTTCCTACCTCCAGGGTCTGGTATTCCTGAAGGCTGACCTTAGCAGTAAAGACTGAAGCAACGAAGGCCTTCAGTAACTCTGCCTTCTCTTTATCTTCCATCATCAGGGCAACCACTTTGTTCTGCAGTGGGCCCACATTTTCCCTAGTCTTCCTTCTGCTGCTCATGTACTTGAAAAAGCCCTTCTTGTCGTCCTTGACATCCCCTGCCAGTTTTAATTCCAAGTGGGCCTTAGCCTTCCTCATTGCGTCCCTACATACTCCATATTTCTCCCAAGTGTCCACTCCCTTTTTCCACATTCGATAAGCTTCATTCTTCCCTTTGAGTTTTCCCAGAAGCTCCTTGTTCATCCATGCAAGTATCCTGCCTCTTTTGCTTGATTTCCTACTCTTTGAGATGCACCGATCTTGAGTTAGGGTAACCATGGTCCAAGGTGCCTCATTATCAGTGGTATCTGTTACAGGAACTTGGTTATGAAACCACCTATCCATCTCTGTCTCTGCCCCTCTACTGCTGTGTAGCCTTTTAACTGTTTCCTGCAACTCAGCCACCTCATGTAACAGATCATCAACCTGTGCACACTTTGTGCAGGTACTTACCTTTTCTGCAGCAGAAGGATCTGGGCATTTGTTGCAACCTACTGCCTGTCTCCTTCCTTACCAGTTCTGTCTGGGTGTTCGCATCCAACATCTCAGGGAAGATGTTCTCTGTAGGAACACTGGTTTTAGCTCTGAGGTGAGTACCCACCATTTTGGAAAAGACCTAGAGCGCTTCCCTGGACTGTGGACCTACAAACTGATTGCAGGGCCCTCCCTGCACACAAACTGCTGTGGAAACCCCCATGCCACACCTTGGATGACATGCCATGCCCTGTTTGCCCACCCTGCTCACAGCACTCTGGGTCACTAGAACTCCCTAGGGCCATTTAAACCTCCTGCAGTTGCTCCTGGCAAAGCCCAAGCCACATCAGCCTCACCACATCACGAGAGCTGCCAGCTTCCTGGCATTTCCCTGGCTCTGGGTGTCCCCGGTCTGCTTCAATCTAGCACTCAGCCACAGAACTTACTGTTACCGCCGCTGCCTTCCTCTGTGAGTGCTGCTTTTGGTTATGCCACATTTAAAACATTAAAACACAGTGATATGAAAGCAGAGTTTTCTCACTCCAACTACGTGCAGGGTGCTATGCATCAGGAAAAAAATCTCACAATTCTCTTAATCTTGACTAGTTCCATCCGTTTGAGTTGGTATGAAACCTTAAAATGCATGTATCATGTCCATATGTTTTTCACACCTTGTAGACCAAAGTTGTTATCATCTGGCTTGTGGGTTTAAGTTCTTGGTAATATTGGCAGACAGTTCATTTATTAAGAAGACTTTAGCATTAATTTTAACTGAAAGAAAAATGACAGAATTCTAACTTCAGCCATCTGAAATGCTATGCACTTTTTCAAGCTGAAGAATATGTATTCTCAATATAATTAATGAGAACTAGCCAATGAAGCAGGAGATTCATTTTATTATAAAATAGATTTCTAGGAGAGGATAGATGGCCAATAAAAATAGCAACTTATCATATTCCACTGACTATAAAAACAGTCTACAGTTAGACATTAAGTAATCATTTTTGTAAGATATTGACACATACATACCTTAGCTTACTTTTTAAGTTAAGGTATTTTATACCTTTATAGGATTATTTTTGGAGCCTGCAAAATATACATTTTAGACACTGAACTACACTTTCAATATGTGAATAAGGTAGGTACTGCCAGCATTTTAACTAAAAGCACAATGTGTGTATTTCCTGGAATGGAGAATTCATTTTTTGTTATTGTTGCAGGTAATTTGATATTCTAAATTAAATGCTTAACAATCTATTGACTGATGTTAAGATTACAATTTGTGAGTCCAAAAAATTTCTAAACCCAAAATTGGTATAAATTGAAAGAAGAAATAAAAACACCCCAACCAAAAACCAAAACCCACTACTACGTGCTTGTGATGCGCATACAGTCTTGCTTTAGTGTTACTGCTTATTGTCATATTCAAGTATACAGCGGTGAATAGGCTGTTGATCATTTTATGACATGATATTTTCATCCTATATTTTTATCACACTCTGTATCTTCACTTCTGTCAAACTGGAAAAGTCATCATGACTAGATACTATTAACATAGACAGTAAGATATATTTTATTAATTAAGATTTAATAATGTAGATTTACTACTTTTTAGCCTTTGTATCACCTCTACAACAAATTATCAAAATGCTATTGAATTACATGTATTGTAGTCTCAGAAGAAAGGCTACTAAAGTGTATTCTTGTAATTCCTGGTGGCAGATCACATGGGTAATGCAGTCATGCCAGTGGGGCTTTAAAATAATAATGTGTTTTGTTTCAACTGCAGTTGATTGATACAGAGACTTTTGAAGATACTGACAATAGCAATGAAGAAACAACTGTGAAGAGTTAGTGTCTTAAGCATATTAATACTCAAAGGAGGGAAGAAAGCGTGCATTCTTCACAGAAATTGATGAAAACTTGAAGTATTTATAAATAAACATCAGGAACACCAGGCTTTGTGTGTGCAGAATAGAAATTTTAGCACATTTTGGTAACATTTGGAAATGTTACCGTTACTCTGGAAGAAAAAAAAATGAATATGTACACAAACTGCAAAAACTGTGTTGTGCTCTCCAGTTTTAGTCAAGAACTGTAAGGTAGTGTAGAGATCTCCTGAGGAGATGCCAGATTTCAGCTTCAATAAGTTTGGAAGCAGTTCACGTGTCGTTAGGTGAGATTTGAGCTTTGATCACGTACGTACAGCTACAGTTTTTGTTTCTGTCACAGCCAGATGCCCAAGTCTTGGGACCATTCTGGTACTTATAACCAAGAACAGATAAGGGTTGCTTTGACCATTACCTGTTTTATAAACAAGTCTGGCCAATACATTTGATGAAATTGTCAATTATCTCAGCATCAGGTAATCTCCCTTGCTGTTCACTGCAATCCATTTTCATGTCAAAAGAAAACATACATGAAGAAGTATTTTAATAAATCATTTGTTAATTAGCATTAGGGAAAAGCTTTAAAAAGGATTTCTTTTTTTATTCTATTACATTTATGTTAGTACCTGTTGTTAATATGAGCATATGAATTAATTAATAATCACTTTAACTGTGTAGGGATTCTATGTGTAGGGATTCTGTGCTATAGTTAAATTTCAACCAAAATCCAACAAATTAGTATTCATTTCCAAATGCTCACACAATGAACTTCTGTTTCTAGAGACGAAAATCTTATCCACTAAGCCATGTTCTTCTCCTCAGAAAATCCAGTCTTTTAATAACATATTCAGTGTAATCAATACTGACAGAGACAATGTGCAAATAATTACTTAGTAGGAGAGTGTTATAATTTGAAGGCAGCATGTGTTTGTAAATTGTTCCATACCTCCTACCTCTATGTACCATCCAAACATTCCTCATCTCAGCAAGGTTACAATATGAAATATGTAATTTTATAGGAGTCGAGATGAGCTTTTCAGGTGCTTTCTTCTAAAATTGCCTAATTGCAAATGTTCTTTCTGCCAGTTCAGGTGTTCCTCTATGTGCCTTTTCTGATTCAACTCAACCGTTAAAATCTGTTCAAAAATCTTGGGGTTTAGACTTTTTTGCTGCATAAGTTTACTGAAATTGATGCTAACATGCTTATGGTAACCCATTGTAAATATTTGGATGATGGCTTGTGACAATAATATTTCCCTTGATATATCTTATAGTTTATTTTCATGCAAAGTCATTTACCAAAACCCAGGGAATATTTGTAACATACCTTTATATTAACAGTTGCACTGATTTTCTTATCTTTCAAAATAGAAATTCAGGGTGCAATAATTCTGGAATCAATGTTTCTTACTCAAAGCACTGTTATCATGTCCAAAACATGTAACTGTCATAGTCTGCATTTATAAAATGAGTATAATAATCAGAAGGAGCTTTCAGGCATAGACAAAACAGCTGGCTGCCAAGATGGATTCCTGTCATTGCTGTTGATATCATTTACAATTTGCATGTGCAATCACTCAGGCCCTAATTTAACATGTCTCTTCAGCAGGTGCCTAATTTTAAATATACCAGTAGTCTTCAGTGGCATAATCCAAGTATTTATAGGTGGACACCTGCTGAAGTGCCTTACTGAACTAGAACCCTTAGTATGGCTGCTCTAGACCGGGAGGAATATATGAAGCTAGAGAAAAGAGGGAACAATAACAAAACAAAATATTGCAGTTGTACATATATTGCCATTCTCTTGCTAAAACCCTATTCCCAAGGGTCATAAATGGAGGGCGGGGTATCACTTCTTAGTCTGCAACACGTTACCCTGAGCATCCTTTGACTGCTGATTCCAGATATTCCTATGCAGGTTGGAAGGTTTTTCTGCTAGCAGTATTCAATATTTATATGTGCTTTATATCTTCCATAACAACAATTTAAGGACTTTGTTGTGTGTCACTCCTATCATTTAACAGTAGAAAACCTTTCCAAATATTGAAATTGCTATTCAGACCCAATGTAAGGAAAGAGACTGCATGAAAACAAAAGGGAGAATGCTTCCTGTTTTGATAGACACATCACCTACAGTTTGCCTCATTAATATTATGCTGCCTGATTGTACACACTTAAATAAAAGGATGTGATTAGAGTAAACAGAAAGCAAACAAAGAGAGGACAGCAATAATACTATTTAAAGACAGCCTTATCAGAGAAGAGAATCTCTTTATTTGAAAGTCCCACTTCTGGGCAAGTCAACAAGAGAGTAATGCTAAAACCACTAAAGGCTTCTTCAGAGGGAAAAGATATTGTGCAGGCTGATAACAAGAGATGGATATGAATCTCAAGCAGACAAACAGAGAAAGCATATTACAGAAGTATAATCTGTTTCTTTTTTTCCCAGGAAATATCAATAACGAGAATGACTGGAACTTACTAAAATTTGAAGAGTTAAAGCCTAGATATGAAAAGAATATAGCTAGATTTTCTTCTGTTTTTCTTTGCCCTACATAATGTACTTTTTGGGGGAGGGGTGTTGTTTGGGGTTTTTTTACAGCTCAAACAGATCTTGAAGCTCTGTTTATTGTTTTGAAGTTCAAACAGAATGTAATCCATGACAGGCACTAAACATGTTATTAACCTGTTTAAAAAAAAAAAAAACAAAAACACCCCACCCCCCAACAAACAAACAAACAAACAAACAAACAAAAACAAAACAAAAACAAACAAACAAAAAAAAAGAGTAGCAACACCTAAGAAATCATTTTCCAGTGTTGTTGAACCACATGATTCCACCATGCAAGAGTCAAAGGAACTCGTGCACTTAATCTGCAAGGCATTTTAAATGTGGTGAACAAGGGACTAGGACACGATTTTCTTGTTAAATATGCAGGTTAAAAAGTCTGCCTCTGCTACAAGACAGAGGAAGCAAACGTATCTTTGAAAAGTATGATTCCAAATACACTCAACATTGGATGACGGAATTATAGGGGTCCGAAATCCTTTTCAAAGCCCCCAAATAAAGATTCCTTTCCTTTTGCTTGCATGGCAGTGTTAAACCTCAGTATAAATACTGCATATGCATACTTGCATCAGGATTATGGAAAGGATTTTAAAGGGATATCCAATTGAGTGGATTATACATCGAGTGGACATTCTGTTCTTTCCCTGCCAGCTTTTTACTTGGAGTATTTAGTGTATATGTCTACTCTAGTAAGCTCAGTGGATGCTAGACTTCAGACTGAAACAGTAAATACTGAAGTTTCTATGTCCATGTTATATGAGCTTTTACTTTTGTTAGTTCTGGACTGGTACCCTGGACTGAAGCAATTTTAGCTCTTAGAGAACAGAAATGTTTTTTCTTCTGTGTTTGGTCTCACTTTCATCCAAAATGAATCCAGCCGACACTCTCTGAAACCACTTAGTGATGTGAACCTAAGTGTGCGTGATAAGTGAGGATAATTAGGAGATTCACTTCAAAATTATAGCCCTGATCTGAACTGGAACATTAATGTAAATTCTTTATTTACTATGTTTGCAGGAAGACAAGCTTTCAGTTTAAAGTGATGAAATACATTCAGTAAAGGGAAAAAACCCAAAATTAATACAACAAAAAAACACTGATGCCAATAAACATTAATGAAAATATTATCCCTTAAATCAATAAATTAACTAATGAGAACACTTATATTGAAATTGCTTGTAGAAGTTATTAGAATAATTTAAGTACTTGTATTTATTTTTTGCTGAACATGTTTGGATGTTTGCAAGCAGTGAGAGAAAAAAATTAAAAAGCAGTGCTTGTATTTGGACTGGCAGTTAGCCAAAAGTGGTTTCTAGAAATCTAAACTGCAGATTTATTTTTTTTTTCTGAAGAAATTACTACCTTGATGAGCAGTATCATCAACTGAAAAATTTAAAAATACAAACTTTCCTAAGAAAAAAAAAATCAGCTTTAATTTACTTTTATATTTATTTAAGAAACCTAACAACATACAGCTGTTTTCTCCCTCTCTTCTTATTTTAGTGAAATTACTTGGTGATTTTGACTTATTATTTCTCAATACTTTAGATTTGAATTTTTATATATAATTTAAAAACAAAACTAAATCTCTCCAATGGATTTCCCCTTATTTTGGTTTGAAGACATGCACTGCCATGACAATCAGTGTTTTTGGCTTACCATTTATCTGAAATAGCTTTTTTTAAAGAGGCAAAAGGATTTGTGTTACTTTGTATGTCTTCAAAACTTGAAAAATACCCGTGGGAATAGAAAATAATTTCAAGAGACCTGGCCTAACATGAATATTACAATTATAAAATTGTTAAAGTTTCTTTCTCAAAAGATGTCCTACCTAATTGGCAAGGACTATACATTAATTATGTAGAATCGTTATTGGCATCTATTTTGCAAGTAACAAAGTCATTTGTATGTACTATTCTAATTTTGGCTATGATGCTGATGACCTATCTTGGGCATGGCTAGTTTCTCTCAGGAGTTTAAAAAAGTAGCTTTGTTCATAAGATGTCTTTCTCTATGGTAACACCTTTGAGGAAATTATACTCCTCCTGTAAACTGACAGAAGTGCAAAAGAAAACCATGTTTTTGCTAAACTTAAGTTGTTGTATGCTGTATGCTGGAATTTATTTCCTCCTAAAGAAATCAGTGATAATATTTACTGAAAGGAGATCCTGTCTTAGAACAAGGCTTTCTCTTAACAGTCAAACAATCCGTGATCTTCTTAAAACCATTTTGAGAATCAGTATATACAAAGTGTGAGAATGCAACATAGGGCATTGAAGATTAAACCATATAACCATTACATACCCAAACAAGCTTAAAAAAAAAAAAAA
>VXBL01007260.1:104023-118954 GCA_013400195.1 Aramus guarauna
AAAAAAAAAAAGACAAAAGTAATAAAGGGTAGAGATGCCTAGTTACCAATGGGAGAATGTCTTTCACAAAATTCTATTTAATATTTGACTTCTCAATACTGATCTTGAAGGAGTTAAGCAGAACATCTTCAAAAGATCCCAATAATTAAAATTTGTAGCTCAGTTGAATCTTAGGGGAGGAAAAAAAAAATCAACTCATTAGAAATGTTCGTTTCATAAGTTTAGACTTTCCACCTTACTTGTTCCTTCCTCAGGACAGATGTTCTCTCTTTCTTGTCATACAGAAACTAATAGCATTATAATTTTTTCCCTTACAAAGGTCCCAGGTCTGCAGCTTTACTCAAAGTGTCTAACTGATGAGCACAATCAAGCTAAACACAGAAAAATTGTTCTCAACATGTTGCTAGTTTGTGAGATTGCTGTTTCTGTTTAAGACCTAAACAAACACTGTGTTCCTGAAAACTTATTTCCAATTCTATCATTTTGTCAGCTTCTACCTCTCCCTACAAACTTTGTCTCAGAGCATAATGATAATGTGGTATTTTAACTTAGGAGGTGACTCTGATAGTAAACAAAAGACAGGAAAATGTCAGTGTCTTGAAACATGCGCCTGGAGCAACCACCTTCTGCACAGAATGAGCCAAGTAATCCTATTTCTTTCAATTAGATTGCAAAAGAAGGATAAACAGGGAATGAGTAAATAGTGTGCCATCAGCATCACAGAAAGAATTAGGAGCGGGTCTGCTGAGACAAGTTCAAGATCTTTGGCAATGGAGTCTCAGGACATTTCATCTACACATTAAGAAAGATACAGTAATCGTGTCACTGATGGAGTGCAGTTGGCTTCACTACTAAAGTCTTCCAGACTACCCAGACCATTTTTCTGTCAGTAATTTTTGCAAACAGAATACCTCTTGGCTTCATATTTTCATTTTGTCGACAATATAAGGACATAATAGGAGACTTACTTGATCTTACCTTACTGATGAATAGTGACTGACAGACAGGGGTAGGTAAAGGTAAAGGTAAAATCCTTCTAATACTGCAGGACAATGTTTTTGTACAAGATTTGATAATGTTGCAGCAGCCTCTCCTCTGGTCCTTCCACTAGAAAATAGTAAGCATCGGTTATTTTTACCTCTTTTCTTCTTTTCTTTTCTTTTCTTTTCTTTTCTTTTCTTTTCTTTTCTTTTCTTTTCTTTTCTTTTCTTTTCTTTTCTTTTCTTTTCTTTNTTTGAAATTCTGAAAGGTGAAAGATATTAGTGATTGAATTATTTAGTCACAGAGGTGTCTGATTAGTGACCATTAATCTCATACTTATCAATGTTAACATAACTATGAAAGGTTATAGGCTTTGTATAACCTTTGTACATATCATTCTTTGTACAAAGAATTCCAGCTTCTCTTTCTGAGAGCTTACACCTGTAAATGAGAAGTGTAGATAAGAGAAAAAAATTGAAATGTATTTGCATAAAATACAGTTTTTTAAAATCTAGCAAACTGTTAGTGGAAGAGTTCTATATTTATTTTGATCCTTTACTTTCCATTAAAATGCTATCAATTTCTATTTAATACTCTTGAAATAAATAATTGGGAACAAATATGGAGGCTTTTTGACTTTATAATATTTTCCTATAGTAATATGGTTCCTATAGTAGAAGTGAGAAAAAGATGTCAAGTTTGTACTTTTTGATGGTTCAGTCAAATTCAAAAAAATGACTTTACTACCGCAGCTTGTTCTTTAATCCCAATAAACTGTTCCATGATTGAAACAGTACAAACCTCAACATGTTCAAAGTGAAAAATCCCTGTGACATGCTCAACAACGACAATAGAGATTTACACTTACAAAGGAGAGTCATAAACTAGATCTAGCAGAGCTTCACTAACTTCATCAACACAAGACACCCCAGTTGAGGAAATTACTCACCATTTTTGTTCAAGTGTTTGCCAGGGCCCTCAGGACACTACATAGGTCTTCTGATTCTTCCCTGTGGCCTCTCCCCATGCTGCCCATGGGCTCAAAAGTCCCATTTCAGCCTAGTCCTGGACATTGGTCCCTGCTCCAGCAATGCTGTAGGATGTCAGTCTCCAGCTCTATCTATGGGTTATTTACCAAGGAAATATTTCTCATTAAATATTCTTCCTTAAAATATTATAAACATGTTAAGGTATTGGAATGCCTTTTTAAGATAAATTCAGATACAGTAAGAGTTGCAAATAGGAGATAGTATCATCTTTCCCTTCATCTACCTTTTTAGACTGCTTTGTCTTCAGAGAATCATAGAATGGTTTGGGTTGGAAGGGACCTTAAAGATCATCTAGTTCCACACATTCCCTGCCGTGGGCAAGGACACCCTCCACTAGACCAGGTTGCTCAAAAGCCCATCCAGCCTGGCTTTGAACACTTCCAGGGGCATCCCAAGCAGAGAAGACCTTCAAGTCTGCAGTGCTCATCAGCTGGAATAAAGCATCCAATTTTCATTCACTGCTGTTGAATTCTGTATCATCTCTTCCATAACTGACACTGCCCTAGATAGGTGTCCTGGTTTCAGCTGAGAGGGTTAATTTTTTTCGTAGTACCTAATATGGGGCTATGTTTTGGATTTGTGCTGGAAACAGTGTTGATAACATAGAGATGTATTTGTTACATGGACCTGTTGTTGTTGAGCAGTGCTTACACAGAGCCAAGGCCTTTTCTGCTTCTCACACTGCCCTGCCAGAGGGATGGCTGGGGGTGCAGAAGAAGTTGGGAGTAGACACAGATAGGACAGGTGACTCAGACTGACCAAAGGGATATTCCATACCCTATGACATCATGCTCAGTTTATAAGGAGCTTGGGGGAAGAGAAGGGGGGGAGTGGCAGCTTTCGGAGTGATGTTGTTTGTCTTCCCAAGTAACTGTTACACATGAGGGACCCCTGCCTTCCTGGAGATAGCTGAACACCTGCCTGCCCATGGGAAGTGGTGAATGAATTCCTTGCTTTGCTTTGCTTGTGCATGTGGCTTTTGCTTTACCTATTAAACTGTCTTTATCTCAACCCATGAGTTTTCTCACTTAAACTTTTCCGATTCTCTCCCCCATCCTGATGCAGGGAGTGAGTGAGCAGCTGCGTGGTGCTCAGCTGCCGGCTGAGGTAAAACCATGACAATAGGTCATCAATAATTGAATCCACAAGAAAAGGTAATAAAAAAGAGGAAGTATTAGGACTGAAGAATTAGGATTTCTTAAAAAGAAACAATTTCTACTCAGTCTAACAAGAAATGTTGTATTGTGGTGTCTCAACTATATTAGCTAACTGGGTTGGAGGTTGGGGACAAAGGAATCCATTTCCTTTTCACAGCTACAAAGAAGCTGATGAACTCAAGATGTCATAGATTTTGAGCATACATATCTGTTACATTTGTGTTTAAAATTGCTTTAGAGAAATATTTACATGGGTAAAAATGGTGCATGAATAAGTATCCTGGTCAGTCATGCATCTGTGTCCAGATAAGGGCCATGAAGATGCTCAGAGGGCTGGAGCACCTCTGCTATGAGGACAGGCTGAGAGAGTTGGGGTTGTTCAGCCTGGAGAAGAGAAGGCTCCAGGGAGATCTTACAGCAGCCTTCCGATCCCTAAAGGGGGGCCTACAAGAAAACTAGAGTGGGACTGTTTATAAGGGCATGTAGTGATAGGACAAGGGGTAATGCGTTTAAACTTAAAGAGTGTAGGTTTAGATTAGATATTAGGAAGAAATTCTTCACTGTGAGGGTGGTAAGGCACTGGAACAGGCTGCCCAGAGAAGCTGTGGGTGCCCCCTCCCTGGAAGTGTTCAAGGCCAGGTTGGATGGGGCTTTGGGCAACCTGGTCTAGTGGAGGGTGTCCCTGCCCATGGCAGGGGGTTGTAACTAGATGATCTTTGAGGTCCCTTCCAACCCAAATCATTCTATGATTCCATGATTTCTCTGGGCATATTTTAAGACACTGGTATTTTACTGACCAGCCTATTTGGAGAACCTGCAAAAGCAATCTCTCACAATGCTTATCTGAAGATTTATTTGTATGAAGTTAAGTATACTATGTTTATATTAAGAAGTAGGTATGAAGAAATATGCTATATGAAGTATACAACTGATTATTTTGAGAACTCACAGAATTCTATATCTTCTCAGTACTTTAATGTTAATCATACAAGGATTTTTCATTTTCTGCTTTTCCTTTAATATTTATTTCTGTACCTAATTCTTGTCAACAGTTACTAAAATTTTTTTTTCTGTTTATTTACTTCTTCATTAAAAATCATACAACCATAGAACATTCCTCTATGTATGCTAGAATCCAAGTTTAAGAGAAAACCCTGATGTTGATTTGATGCAGGAGTACCTCCCACAGGAAATATCACTGCCATTATTCTGAAACATTCTTTCTGAATCTCATTCTAGTAAATATTTTTGCAACCTACATATAGTTGACAAACTTCAGCCTGTATGCATAGTCTGAATTTATAAGAATTAAATAAAAATGCCCAAGCAGTACTGTTGACATTGTTTTAATAGACAGTTAGCCTTCACTGATGCACAGTGGATCTGTAGAATACTTTTTTTCAAAATTTGCTGTAGAGTAACCAAAATTTGTAAAATTTCATCACTACATTTATTTTAAATGTAATAGGTACAATAAATATACATTAAATATATTATACATACGTACTAAAAGATCACACAAGATGTAAATGGCCTTACTTAAAATGACCCATGAAGAAACACCAATCAACCCAATGAGCTGTGAGTCAATATTGCCTTTAAATGCACTCCAGCATAGCATTGTATAAAAGTTTAATATAAAACACTAAAGCATACTATTTCCTAAATGACACTAATGACCTATAGTAAAAGACAAAATTCTTCCCAGGTGAATTTCAAGCGTCTCTTGCACAGTACTAAACCAAAATATTTGTGTACATTACATTGCTGAAACTGAGGTAGTTCTAATAACAGGCATATTTTCAGAAGTGCACTATGTCCTAAATTATATTCTAATGTCATCAGTAATCTCATTTACCATTGAAAATAATCAAAGGAAATGCTGCTATCATCTTAGATACTGTCTTGGAGGTATGTGAACACCTGCTAAGATGAGAAGTAAAAATAAAAGGCATCCAGTAGGAAAAAAAAAAACAAAAAACAAAACAAAGAAAACAATGGAAAAAAGTGATTTAAATTTAATTAAGCTAAATTGCACATAAAACCTGGGAAATGCCAGTGTAGGAAGATACTGAAAGTCAGAACTTACAGTATGTCCCTGACATCACATGTCAGGTAGAAACTTTGCTATGACCTTGGTCTACACAATTAACAAAGTATCACACCACAGAGCAGAATGGTGTCAAGAATTTTTATGCCAGTGTGAGTCATAGTCTACACTTGCGGAAACCTTGGGCTTGAATTCACCCTCTCTGACAGTAACTGTCTAAAAACTAGGTGCTCAAATCCTTTCCACATCTCCAGAAAGATCTTTAAAGGAGAATTCATCCCACCTACCTTACACATCTCAGGTGGGATGAATTTGCCTCTGTACCTTCCTTTTTCTTTCCATTATTTATAAAGGAAACTTATATAACTGTCCTAAGCTAGGCATCCAACTTCCAATCAAGAAATGCAGGTGATGGTGAATCTCAGTGTTGATTATCAAGAAAAGCTAAAATAGTTTGCTAGAGATAATTTTAAAAGTACTGGTTTCTTAATATAGTAAAGAAATTTAAAGAGTTTTTTCAAATTTGAGATGATTAAATCTGTCTTAAAAAGAAGCTATAATAAATAATTTCACTTTTTTTTTTAATTGTATAGAATAATCTGTTTGAAATGTTTTTTGAAGTTCATGACTATGAACTCAAGTTCCCACTAGCAAACCTTTTAACCCATCTGTCTGCCTGTTAAATAGGCGAAGCTTATACCACCACATAGAGTGACAGCTTCCATTGACAGGGTCTGCTTATCATTACTTCTAACTTTGTCAGAGTAAAAGTAGTTGACACTGAAGTGCAAACTAAAGCATATTTCCCTACTTAGAATCTGCTAGAGTACCACTTTCTTCATTAATCTTATCTTTTTTCAGACTTTTGAAAAAGAGTATTTAGATATAAGTTTAGAAGGTAAAAAATGATAACATGTTCTATGGTTCCTGTCTTCTGAAAGCAAGTTTCAGTCGAGGGCTGCATAGGCTGAACAGGTTTTTTTCCTGGTGGAAGAGATGGGCAGAACAGCCTTGATAAACTTGTATGAAGGGAATTTCTGAAAGAAGTGGGAAAAAATAAGAAAGCAGAACTGCTAAGAGTAATGGAGATAGAAAAGGAGCCGGTGAAGCTGATCATGGCCAAGTTAAACATTCAATGTCACTAAGTGAAAGAATAAAGATTGACTGAAACTTAAGTTCACATTTATTTCCTTCTGGAACTATAAATATTTAATTACATGATCAGATGCCATATAATCCACAGATCTTAATCTGGTTTAGTGCTCTCTGTATCCTCAAAACGGGCCTGAGATCAACCCTTTCATTGCTGAAGAGGGACTTGCTTCTTAAGCAAGACATTACGTAGTTCAGGAGTATGATAATTAAAAAAGGAATAAGTTTAAATTAGGATATCAGAAGACACAAAGCAACTGAAGCCTAAGCTCCTTCTGTTTCAACAGAGTAGTTTTAACTAGGATTCATTACCTGGAAAGAGTATACTTTTACCACACAGCCTCATAGGACCTTTCATTTTATCTGCCTTCCTTGACAAATACATGGCTATCAACAGATGAAAAAATAAGTGGTTGGAATTAAAGTTGACCACCATTTTAATTTTGAAATTTTCCAACCTTTTCAAGTTTAGTACTGTTTAGATATATTCTTTTAATGGCAATTTTATCCATAAATCAATATTTCTAAATGAGAAACATACATACATTTTTAGGAAAATAATACTTTTAAACCTGAGGAAAAGTACTGTGCTCAAAAGTTTTTCCCCAAAATTTCAGTTGCTCTAATAAAAGATTTTATTTTTACCTTCAAATAATACACTGCATATATCTATGATGTATCCTGGCTGTGGCACTTCTATTGATATGAGTAAGATTTGTCTGACTGGTTGACATATTTGGCATGAACCAAGAACTTTTATAGCCGAACACAAGAGGTATTGTAACACAAGCCAAACATTGAACTGGCCAATATCTCAAAAAAAAAATCAGACTTCTTCCTTTGAATCTCTGAGGGCTACACATAAAAAAAAAAAAAAAAAAAAAAGTAGACATGCAAGGCATAGTAAATAATTACTATAAAGATAAGAACTGGCATGGTTTGAACAGTTAAAACATGTAAGAAGGAAAGCAAATCCTTCAATTATTGTCAGTATGGTCATTAAGTTGGCTTATAGTCTGCACAGTAGATGAAATGTATAGAGCAACACTGAACATAAGAACAGTCTTATGATAGTGTGTTTTTGTTTTGTGGTCTAAAGTTTTTATGATGTACATGTTAAGTAATATTGACCTGTACAAAACTTTTATATTTTGATATAACTTTGAGCTACATAATATGACAAAGTGAAACCACTTAGATGTTTTGGGAAAACTGTCATTCTTCCACTAATTCAATGGAAGGGTCTCAGTATTTCACTGCTTTGTGAAACTGAAGTCTGAAAGACTGGTACAAAAAAACAAAAAACAAACAAACACACAAAACAAAACAAAAAACCAACCAAACAAACAAACAAACAAAAAAAAACAAACAACTTCTTTCCCTTCATTTTATGGTAAAAAAATGCCAAGATTGAATATCATCTGATTTTGAGACAATAACATGGAGTTCTTTTGATGAAAACAGACCACTGTTTGCATATCGCTGAAAGGCAAAATTTTATCAAATGAAATAGTAGATTAATTGTATGAAAGTCTTTGTTTTGCATCTTACCTTGAATTATATCTCCACAGTTTAAATGCTACAGTTATGATGAAGGAATATAAAGACACACTATTGAATTTAAAAAAAAAATAAAGGAAGCAAAATGAAAGCATTTGCCAATCCGCAAGACTGTTCTTGAGAGAAAGGATTTGTGCATTCTAAGAAGCATTCATTGTGCATCTGATATTCTGACTGTTCTAAAAATATTGATTTTTCTGTCAGTATAGTGATTGAGTCTTACAAAGCATTTTGCGATTTCTCTTCAAAATCTATCTTAATGAAATATTTCATTTAAGGAAATTGCTTTATTTATACTTATTGGTGTATATAACTTACGTAATTTTTATAAAATGTTGCATAACTGTAAAAGTAAGCCAACTGAATGGAGATTAGGAGTAATATTTAAGTTTCCACCTTTCTTTTTAATACAAATTTAATTTTATTATGCCTCCTAAAGTCTGTTTTTAAATGAGTAATAATTTAATGTATTGATGACCACAGTAGGCTGTACCATTCTTGCCTTTCAAATGTGTAAAACACTGAAGCCCTCCATTAGGTTTTCTGTTGTGGTTTGTTTTTTGGGTTTTGGGGGTGAGTTTTTTTGTTTGGTTGGTTATTTGGTTGGTTTGTTTTGGGGTTTGTTGTTGGTTTGGTTTTGGTTTGTTTTTAAATTAGCAATATCTAATTCAGCATTAATACTACAAGACTGGAAGTGTTGAAGGAAGATTACAGTCTTTATTCTACCAGCTGACAGCAAGAACCAATCTGAAAGAAACATAAAATGCTGTAGAAATTTCATGATAGTTACTAGAGATTCAGAAACTACATTAGATAGGTTGATGAAAAATACATGAAAAAAGGAGATTTCTGTCATGTCAAACAGATCTACAAGCATAAACAACATATTGATGTTTTGATTTAGCTATATTAATACTGAAATGACATAATTCCTGGTTTTATTTAAACATATTTGAGGAATTTCATTAATAGTTTTTCTTCTTCCTCTGCTATTAATATTTTCCTAGTGCAGTCTCCAGGAGTTTGTCATACAGATTACCATGTCACATTAGCTGTAATTTATAACCAGAACAGTACCACACAATGTTTCAGTGGATGATTGTACTTTAATCTATTCTGTGTAGTATGATCCATTTACTAACATTGTGAGATGCCCATAGTTTTATGAGGTTTATGAAGATGACAGATGTTCCTTAAATCCCCACTCAGTGAGTGAACTTCTTGTATGCAGATGTTTTATATATGCAATCATTAATATATATTAATTTATAAAGAATGTAAAATATCCAGTAAAGATTTGAGTAAGCTCCTTGACCTGAACTAAATGTAAATGGGCATGCAAGATACTTCTAAGACAACGGAAAATTAATTTAGGACCGTATCAGTAGATTAAAATTTCAATTTGACCGCATCAACTGATTTTGACCAAAGGACAAGCTGATCTAAAATACACCAACATAGATTCTATTGTGATTTACATGTTGTAAAACATATTAATATTATATCTAAGCATACATTTAAGCAGCAAAAAAGTGAATCTCTATAATAAACTTTAAAAAACTTAATCTGTAAAATTGCATATAAAATCAAGCACAGTTAATTGCATTAATTTCTTTAAAGAAACTCCCTGAGCAGATTCTACAGCTTTCTCTCTCCCTCTTTGTACAACATTTTGTTACAGATTTTCTTCTGCAAATGAAAGCCATCAAGAATTATAAGAAAGCAGTACCAGAGATGTCTGCCATTTTTTCTACTAAAATTGTGATTTTAAAAGTGTTCAGCTATTTTATATAAGAAGAATATGTGTTCTGAATACTATTCTGTTTAACATCTTTGTCAATGAGACTCGAGAAGGCGATGGAGTGCTTGCTCATAAAGTTTGCAAATGACATCAATCTGAGACTGGTCCAGCCAATATATGCAATATATGCTGCCACCCGGAAGGACACAGACAGGATGAGCCAAAAGGAACATGATGATACTCAGCAAAGTCCAGGCAGAGAAACAGTTATGCAAAGAGATAGTATGGGCTCTTGATTTGAACTGAGAGTAGCATTTCTGAAGTCTTTCTGTGGTCCCTCTACAATCAGTCATCTGCTTGATTGAGTACTGTGAAACTTAAGAACAAGTTTCAAGTTATGAATATTTAAAATCATGCACATAGTGTGCTTCACTTTTGAAACTGTGAATTTGATTCTGCAAACACTTAAATACTACAGATAATTGCATCCACTTGAATAATCACAATATTAATTGGTATGACTAGCCAATCATTGCTGCTTTCTCACTTGCTTGGAAAGAGCTACTAGAGATTTAGGAGTTAGGAGGCAGAGTTTTTCAAACACTGCAAGGTCCATATAGCCATGAAGGATGCACTTGCATCTTCAGGATCTCAAATCTTACACTAGATTTAGATAGCTGTTATAAAACCAGGTGCGCTTCCCCCCCCCCATGATAACTCCATTTATTTTTTTGTCTCTTTTTCTCAAATCAAAATCTTTCTTTGGCTATAAATTTCTGGACACTTCAAGTTGGAATAATGATATCTTGATAGCAGGCAAATGCACAATCTGAGTTGAACACAGATATCTTGAGGAGTTGAGTTAATTTCTTCAGATTAAACTTTTTTTTTTGTTAAAAACACAAATTTGTGATTTCTATGAAAAAATACCTTTTTTCCCTGTAATTTGTGAGGCTTCTGATGGGGGGTATTTTTGTTTGTTTTGTTTTGGGGGTTGGGTTTTTGGTTTTGGTTTTGGTTTGTTTTAAAGTTTACAACAATCTTTTATTCAAATTTTCCTTCAGTTTTTTATATGGAAGCAGTTTAATGTAATTTTTAGTATGGAAAATCAGTATTTTTATTTATCCTTAACACTGCACATTTATACATTTATGCTATGCCAAATGCAATTACTAAATTTTTAAACAGAGAGATGACTTATCACACAGCTTTAATATATAACTCTTAAAAACATAAATGCCTATTACTTTAACTAAATTAAAATTATAATTTTGAGGAAAACTAAAAATTCTTGTTAGTACAGCATAGGTGGGGTTATTCTTAAAGAATTTTAGAAATATTTCATCTGGTGATTCTTCAGATTATTGAAAGTAAATCATAACAAACACTTTCCTGTAAAAAATGCCACAAACCCCGACAACATTGCCAATTCTTCATGCAAAACTCCATGCTTTAATTTTGTTGGTAATCTGATTTCGCATAAACTTTATTCATATTTCCCAGAATTTTCAGGGTGATGGCTTAATAAAGGGTAGCTAATAACTTTCTTACATGTAGGGAAGAGGAAAGGACAAATTAGTCAAGAATGGAAAAACAGCTGTTTAAAAATTTGAACTCAGATCCTGGAGAAGGGTTTTGTTTGTGAGTTTTCTGCTCTTTCTAGTTGCTTTTGTTTTGTTTTGTTTTGTTTTATTATTAAATTTTGATTGCATTTCCTTCTCTTTATTTTATTGTCTAGTTTCCTATTTAGAAGCAAAATGTGTAAACATTATTCATATGAACAGCCTTACTGAGAGCAAGACAGGGATTAGTGATGCATATAATTACTCATGTACAAGTGTAGTATCATAGTATTCAATTAGAAAAATCACAGGAGTGAGCTATACTCTTACAAGTTTTATAAAACAGCTGGTAGCTTTTTCTACAAGCAACATAATAAATTAATTAAATCAATATTACATAATTTCTCTAATAGTATGTAGCACATTAAAGAGCAACAACTCTGAAATTTAAACGGTTCTTTACAGTATCTTTTAATGTCATTGTTATTTGCCTTTCAGAATTCATGTTATTTGTGCTTTTTTAATCCACAATTTGAGATGTTTTGGAATATGAAGAAAAAAAAATATTATTTGTTTGACTCAGTACAGAAAGAGAAGTAAGTATGTTGTTTCGTTGTCTTGTTTTATAACTGTGTTGGTTTGGGCTGGAATAGAGTTAATTTTCTTCATAGTAGCTAGTATGGGGCTGTGTTTTGGATTTGTGCTGAAATCAGTGTTGATAACACAGGGATGTTTTCGTTACTGCTGAGCAGTGCTAACACAGAGCCAAGGCCTGTGCTGCTTCTTGCACTGCCCTGCCAGAGGGATGACTGGGGGTGCAGAAGAAGTTTGGAGGAGACACAGACAGGACAGGTGACCCAAACTGACCAAAGGGATACTCCATACCCTGTGACATCATTCTCAGCATACAAAATTGTGCGAAGAAGGGAGAGGGACATTTTCGGAGCTATGGCATTTGTCTTCCCAAGTAACTATTACACCTGATGGAGCCCTGCTTTCCTGGAGATGGCTGAACACCTGCCTGCCCATGGGAAGTGGGGAATGAATTCCTTGCTTTGCTTTGCTTGTGTGTGCACCTTTTGCTTTACCTGTTAAACTGTCTTTATCTCAACCTATGAGGTTTCTCACTTTTACTCCTCTGATCCTCTCCCCCATCCTGCTATGGGGGAGTGAGCAAGCAGCTGCGTGGGGCTTAGTTGCCAGCTGGGGTTAAACCACGACAGCCTTTTTTGGCACTCACTGTGGGGCTCAAAGCATTTGAGATAATGACAGATTTGATTGGAATACGCTAGGCAGAATTTATAGCTGTTATTGCTGTCTAGCTATTAATCAGCAGGCTCCTGTGCTTGCCATGGGGTTTGCTTGCCTTACTGCATAGTAGAGTCTAGTCCTTGTTAGTGGCTGCTTTTTGCTTTCACTGCTTGCTGAACGGCTGTACTGCTGATCGTCTTACTGTGCTGTGTCTGGGAACATTTTGATAACAGCAATGGCGATGTGCCTGGGCTGCCAGATGGCTGGGGCATCACTGCTGTTTCTGCGCTGCTGGACAGAACAGGCTGGAACTCCTGTGGCACTTGAGTCAAAGGGACCGTGACCTGTGGATGAGTCCACGTCGGAGCAGGACACCCCAAAGCGTCTGTGGCCATGAATAAGTCCGCACCAGAGCAGGTACCTCTTGAAGCATCTGTGTCTATGGTTATGTCTTCCCTGCAGCAGGTATACCTCTGACAGGATTGTGGCCCAAGGATAAGTCCATGCTGGAGAAGACACAGGAGAAGTCCATGCTGCAGCAGGTACACCTTGAAGCATCAGTAGCTGTGCATGAGGTCATACTGGAGCACTTCCAAGTGTGTGGCCATAGATAAGCCCCTGATAGAGCAGTTACACACCTGGAGGGACTGCAGCCATTGTTATGCCCACGCTGGAGCAGGTTTACTTCTGAAGGGACTGTGGCTGAAGGTAACGCCACGCTGGAGCAGGTATATCTCTGAAGGCATTGTGGCCCATGGAGAGGGCCACACTGGAACAGGTGCACCTCAAAGTGACTGTGGCTGAGGATAAATCTATGCTGCAGCAGTTATACCCCTGGAGAGACTGTGGCTCATAGATAAGGCTCCACTGGGAGCAGGTACATCCCTAAGGGGCTGCAGTCTGTGGATAAGTCCCAGCCGGAGCAGGGGCAAGGGGAGGAGTTAGATGTTAAACCTGATGATCTGGTCCAAAGGGACCAGGGGTGGAGATTGCAATGGACATACCTTTAAATTGTTGTAACCTGGGATTTGAGTTGCATGTTATGGGAATTACTATAGCAGGAAATACCTGAAACAATGGAAACATGTTTTTTAAAAGTTCTTAAATGGAACATAAGCAAGTTATTTATGAATAATTTGAGTGTTAAAATCAGTACTGGAAGAGAACTTGTTGGGATTCAACTACAGGGAATCTTAAAGTATTGTATCTATGAACCTCATTGCTCTCTTCCTGACTATCAACAAATTAAGCCTTATATTGTGATTTCTCGCTATCTCTGCTCCTCAGCAGCACGTCACAAGCCATGTGCCTCAGTTCTTTCAGGCACTCTTAGCAAGGAATAATGTATGTCTAATCATTAAAGCCAATTATCTGAATTGTTCTGCCTCTTCAGGCACTGGAAAAAAAAATTTTTCCTTGAATGTCCAAAGCTCAGTGCTAGAGAAGATGGAACTTCTCCACAGAGGAGAAAGAAATGGAGTGTTGGTGCTCAGAACTGAAAACTTGGGGGCATTTATGAAGATAAATGGGAGGCAGGGTAGGAAGAAAAACAGAGGGTGTTTTTTTGTAGTGAAGGAGGGCTGTGAAGTCGATGATCAGCCAAGGCACAGCCCCAGACCCATGGGTAGCAACCAGAGCCCTGAGTCTGGGTGTACATGGTGAGATCACGGCTGCTGGTTGCATCATTGGCAGAGACAGGGGACTATGGGGGCTCACCAAGGTGAGATACACAGTGCATTGAGTAGTCACAGCACACTGCTTTATGGGAATGCTGACATTTACTTCAGGTAATATAGTAACTTGATAAATATTTACTTTAAAGAACATTAAGCTGCTTTTAGACAGTTTAGTCCAAGGATCCTGTTATTATACCTCAGAAGAAAACTATCAACACAAATATACATAGACTCAAATATACACTGACTTTCACAAATAAAATTGAAAGTCTTGTGCTTGATTATAATTATTGTTTCTATTATGACATAAATGCTATTACTTTTGGCTGCCTGGGAAAACAAAATTATATCAGAAGGCAGTGATATTCGTTGTCATGTAAATAATATGTATCAAAGCATCAGAGGCCAGTAAAGCTGAGAGTGATACTTTCAGCCTGGTAGTAAAGGTCAGTTTCCTGCATTGCAAAGCATTTTTAAGAAGTCACCCAGACAATAAGTCTCAAAAGCAAGATCAACTATCTTTCTCTCAAATACTATTCATTTATAGTACTAAGTCTTGAATTATTTATAAAATATTTACTGGGTGTATAATGTCAATTATATGTCTATATATGTCCAGCTCAATGTCCAAGTGGAGAACAGTGATGAGTGGCGTTCCTCAGGGGTGGGTACTGGGACCGGCACTGTTTAACATCTTTGTCGGTGACATGGACAGCAAGATCGAGTGCACCCTCAGCAAGTTTGCTGATGAC
>VXBL01007260.1:119176-133718 GCA_013400195.1 Aramus guarauna
GGGAGTGTAGTGACAGGACAAGGGGTAATGGCTTTAAGCTGAAGGAGGGTCGATTTAGATTAGATGTTAGGAAGAAATTCTTTACTGTGAGGGTGGTGAGGCACTGGAACAGGTTGCCCAGAGAGGTTGTGGATGCCCCCTCCCTGGCAGTGTTCAAGGCCAGGCTGGATGGGGCTTTGGGCAACCTGGTCTAGTGGAGGGTGTCCCTGCCCATGGCAGGGGTGTTGGAACTAGATGATCTTTGAGGCCTCTTCCAACCCAAACCATTACATAATTCTATGATATGATTCTATAATTCAATCTTTTTTTATAGTGAATTTGCAAAACATCTTTACAGGTTCAAGCAGAAGTTTCATGTATCACTAATGTTCTTACAGAAACAATATTGTAATTACTAATCTATCATACATAAAGACAATCTAACTTGCCAAAGAAAATATGGCTGGCTATGCCCACCATCATCAAGCTTCACTGAAATTAGCAAACCTGTTTCTCACCTTCATCAATTAGCTTAAACTTAATTCAGCTGTACTACTTCCAGTCCCCACGCTAGTTCAAATACAGTAATGCAAGCTGATACCTCTGCTCAGTGTTGACATCCTCTAAAAAGAGTAAAAATCCATTGAAAATCAGTGGGACATTCATAAAAAAAAAATAACGCAGACCTTTTAAAAATCCAACTTTGCTTTTCTGTTGTTCAAGATGACTGTAAGGAGTTTCTGATCTATTCGTATTCACTTGCAATGTGTATACAAGAATGTTGTGACCACACTTTGTATATAAAAAATTCAGCAGCATCAGTAAAATTCAACATGGAGAGCAAAAAAAGATTTCCTTTATGGGCATTATAGGCCACAAGACAAACAAGATTGATCACTGATGTGCGTCAGTTCACTGAAATGGAACATATTTGCAGTCCATCTCATTCCTGAGACAAGAGTTGTTACTCTGATGCAATCAGTAATACTGCACCCTCCTTTTACAGGCAGTGAACCTGAGCTAGTGATTAATTGGGCTTTAATTTTTTTATTTGGTGTCATTTATTTTTTCTGTAACTCCTTTTTTTTTTTTTTTTTCTAGAAAGTGTGTTTAGAATAATTCTCAGAGATGGGAATTTTGTAATTTAATGCAAGTATCAATACATTATTTAGCAGTGAATTCTAATTCTGCTTTCAGGTTATAAACACAGTAATTCATTTATCTGATAGGGTTTTCTGCATGAAAATCTCCCCCTAGAACAGTTCTTTGTGTTAAAAAATGTCTGTGTGACTTACTTAAATGCTACAGTCAAAAACTGTAGTTTAAAACTAATTTTAAAACATTATTTTTTGAGTTACACAACATTTTCTTTATTTAAAAGAAACTTAGTCAACTTTTATCTGACATTTGTTATTAAATCAAATTTACCCACACTGAAAGGAGCTTAGATGAGTAAGTAACAACAAATAAACTGAAAATGTAAGTCTTTTTCTAATTTGCCCATGCAGTTTATCACTGTGTTGGGTTTGCATGGCAAGGTTTTGGTAGCGGGGAGGGGCTACAGGGGTGGCTTCTGTGAGAAGCTGCTAGAAGCTTCCCCTGTGTCTGACAGAGCCAATGCCAGACGGCTCCAGAATGGACCTGCTGCTGGCCAAGGCCAAGCCAGTCAGCGCCTCTGTGATAACATATTTAAGAAGGGGAAAAAAAAACAACAGCTAGAGAGAGCTTTTGCAGCCAGAGAGAGGAGTGAGAAGATGTAACAAACTCTGCAGACACCAAGGTCAGTGCAGAAGGAGGGGGAGGAGGTGCTCCAGGTGCCGGAGCAGAGATCCCCCTGCAGCCCATGGTGAAGACCATGGTGAAGCAGGCTGTCCCCCTGCAGCCCATGGAGGAAGGATGAGGGGGTGTCGAGATTCCACCTGCAGCCCATGGAGGACCCCACACTGGAGCAGGTGGAGGCACCTGAAGGAGGCTGTGGTCCCGTGGGAAGCCTGCACTGGAGCAAGTTCCTGGCAGGANGATGAATTTCCTCTCTAAGTTCAGTCTGTTTTGCTCATGACAATGATGAGTGAGTGATCTCTCCCTGTCCTTATCTTGACCCATGAAGCTTTTTGTTATACTTTTTCTCCTGTCTAGTGAACGAGGGGAGTGATAGAGCGGCTCTGGTGGGCACCTGGCCTCCAGCGAGGGTCAGCCCACTACAATCACTGAAGAAAAAATGTTCTATATATGCATCAAGCCTCCTTGAAAAATGATATTCATACTATTTTTGATAAATGAAAATTATGTTTCATACATAGCTGGTAATGTTTAAAATTATGAAGGCTACTAGTTTATAATCAAGCCATGAAACTCAGTGTTTGTTGGAAATGTCATATTCTGAGCACAAACTAAGACTGTGGAATAGGTGTCAAAGAGTAACAGTCTGCTTTTTAAGAGCATTATCTCTCCTCTCCTTTTTCCTTTATATTCTGTCAGCAGAAAATTTTAGGAAAGAACTAGACCACACATGCCAAAATCCAAAGTTCATATTGAATTAGGGTCTATTTAAGCTGCCTCTTGGCCAAAACTACTCATTATTGAGAGAGTGGAAAAACTACTCTCTCAAACTTTACAGTTAATGCTCAGAATAGATTATTAGCGTTTTCTTTTCCAGTAACATCTTTGCACTCTGAAATCAAATCCTACCTTTCCTCAAGATACAATGGCCAATAAGATGTGATCATCTGATTTTTTCTAGTAGTGACATAAAAATGACAGAATGATCATTTCTAAAGTAGTGTGGCTGCAAATAATTTAATGTTAAATTTTGTTTAGTCTTGAGATACCCTTTTGGTTTTCTAGAAAATAGATTGTATTCTTTCTATTATGAGAAACTTGCTATCGTCCCTTTTTTTTTAGAGGACAAAACCTAATGAAATACTTCTACAGCTAGGCATGACTACAAATTCTGAAAAACTTTAAAAAAATTTAAACTGAATAAGGTCTTTATTTTGGATAGCAGATCTATGAAAGACTATAACTTAAATATTAAAATAAGTATACTTTTTATAAAGCTGATATTTCTGATATTTTACTTAAAGATTGGTCAGATAATCAATCAATCTGTGATACCAGAGCTTTAACCACAAAAGAATGCCTCAACTATAATAACTAAATTCAAATTACAGATCCTCACAACCACAGCTTAATTGCCACGTATTCCTGAGAGCTCATGAGATAAATAGATTTTCCTTTTTCTAGTGTTAAAGTTCCCCCATGCCAAAACTTTGTATCTTGATATGCTACAAGGAGTTCAGTCTTTACAACATTAGACAGTTCATGGTCTAGTTTAAATATAAACTTTGCAATATACACCGAGTAGATACTATGTGCCCTTCAAATAATATCTCACAAGCTATAACTAACTCAGGATATGATTAATTTAACTAAATTAAACATAGTTCAGACCAAAGTTTAATTTTCTCTAGTGTCTGAAGAGATTTGAGCCCTTATCTATCATCTGAGTAGGACAGCATTCTATCTCTCAAATACACTGTAGACATAATTTCTGGAATTTCCACATTTTTGGAAATGGAAAAGGAGGGGAAAAGGAATTTTTTAAGCAAGTCCTTTGGAGTGTCAGCAAGATGCATTCTGGGAACCAGCTCCGTGTTGTTGGCCTCTCAACATTTCTGAGTAAAATATAGTTAAGTAATGACTTAAAAATATTAATTCTATTTAATTAAAAAGTAATTCAAACACACGTCCAGGTGTCATATATACAAGTGGACAGCTTGTTTAGGTCCCTCAGTGGTTGCGTTTTTTCAGTCCCATACTCATTTCCAGGCAGGGATCCTCTAGCAGGCATTGTACTAAAAATGTATTCAACAGAGTATTATGTCCTGGTTTCAGCTGGAATAGAATTAATTTGCTTCCTAGTAGCTGGTATAGTGCTGTGTTTGGGATTTAGTATGAAAATAATGTTGATAATACACTAATGATTTAGTTGTTGCTAAGCAGTGCTTACAATTAAGTCAAGGACTTTTCAGCTCCCCAAGCCCTGCCAGCAAGGAGGCATGAGCCTTCCGCAGGAGGTGTAAAAGAAGATGGGAGGGGGCACAGCCAGGACAGCTGACCCAAACTGGCCAAAGGGATACTCCATACGACATGACGTGAGGCTCAGTGTATAAGCTGGGGGCAGTTGGCTGGGGAGAGCCACAGCCTGGGAACTAGCTGGGCATCTGTCAGCAGGTGGTGAGAAATTGTGCTGTGCATCACTTGTTTTGCATATTCTTTTATCATTATTATTATTATTAGTAGTAATAGTAGTAATATTATCTTCTTTTTGTGTCCTATTAAACAGTTTTTATCTGAACCTATGAGTTTTACCTTCTTTTTTGATTGTCTACACCATCCCACTGGGTCCGGAGAGTGAGAGAATGGCTGTGGGGTTGTTTTAGCTGCCTGCCGGGTTAAACCACAACATGCTGATACCAATCTCTTGTGTTTTTATTATTTGAAAGGATATCAGGAAGTCTGCAAAAAAAGTGACATTCTGCTGCACTGAATACTGTACAAAAATGTCAATTGACTATTAAAAGGATAGAATTTGAATTTCTATGAGAAGTAGAAGAATTTGCATATGCAATTCTTTTAAAGTTTGTAGGTCTTACTGTTTAGATTGGGAAATTTTCTTTTCTTTACCTTTTAGTTGATATTACCAACAAACATGGTCAAATCCATGGATATTTGAAGTGACAGTTTGATCTTCAGTTTGATCTTCAAGTTATACTTTCTGTAATAAAACATAAAGAGTTTCATTCCATCAGAAGCATTGGAGATTTTAAATATCATGTAAACAGTCTTTTCAGGGAGTATGAATAGTATCCAGAGTAACCACAAATGAAGCTCTCTGCATTTAAATAATTCAGCATGGAGTTGAAAGTGGAGCTAACAGGAAAACTTCTCTTACTTACTGACATTTAAAGAACATTGACTTCTCTCCCTGAAATGAGTCATTGACAGTGGACTCAGTAAAATACAGAAAAAAAGCACAAGGTGCTTTATTTGTTTTGGGTTTTTTTTAGATGTTATACATATTAATTATAGATTAGAGACACAGATCTAAACTGAAGGGTATGAATGTTTAAAAAGTTACAAATAATTGAAAAAGCAGTAAGTCCTTCAGGACCTCATCTTTCTTTAAAAGGCCTGTTTCTCTCTTCGTTTTTGGAAAGCTGAATTCTTGGACTCATGGGAATGTTCTTTAAAAAGCAGGCTTGTGACTCTTCAGAGCTGACTGACAAGATCTAATCCAATCTACATGGGTTTTCATTACCAGAAATATTTAAATTATGGTTTTATAAACAATTTGGGGTATTTATGTGAAATAATGTTGAAAAATAAAATCTCAGCTATCAAGCATTTGCTGGTTTTATTATTAATAAATTAATTTTCTAGCCATATTTTTCAAGTCCAGTTCAAAAATGTGGTTGAATCTAATGCTTTTAAGTTAAAATTTCCTCCTGAAAGTAATTTACACATTCTTTTTCTCTCCTTGTCTAACCACAAGCAAATGCACATTCTTGAACATATACAAGTGTTCATATGAGGAATCAAGCTACCTAATAAATGTAGAAATTACTTAAATGGAAAAGGTATGTTCCTGACAGTTCAATGTATTTCAAACGTCTTGATCCTACAACAATCCTTAAGTGTATATCAGAAATTTCTGCACAACATTGGATTGCAGTTAATCAGGTTGTGTATAAAGAAGGATGCCTATCTGGGCACAGTCATACAATGTTAACTGAGAATAACATAGAGAACAAAATACTACATGCAGCTATAATTACCAGGATAATTTGTCTATATTAAACAGAAATATTAATTGAAATTAAATTAGATGTATAAAATTAAATCATGTTTCTTGACAACAAATTTCAAGACAACAAATAATTCTGAAAAATATTACTGAAATAGACAAAAAATCATAACTAGATATATATTTGTAATATAATATAATACAATATAATAATATAATAATTTTTATTTTTTTTATTTATTTGTTTGTTTGTTTCCACCAGCCTAACTAGCACCTTCAAAGTCATGAAAGATGAGAGATGTAGTATTGCAGTGTCTTCTAAAAAAGACTTGTACTTTGAAGCATTTTCTCTATAATATTAATCACTGCTGTGCTTGTAGTATGATGAAAGTAATTCTCTGTCATCTTATTGGTTTTTATCTTACAGAGGCATAAGGGGAAGCTTTGGCACAAAGGGAGTGTAAAAAGGTTCCGTAGAAATCAGCTTTTGTTCAAAACAATTTTGAAGAAAACTAGCACTGCATCCAGCAGTTTTAGAGGAAAAAACTACAAGGGTTACGGAAATGCTTGCCCAAAATATAAAAAAATAGATGGAAAGCATTATTTCATTTTGGAGGAGGGGGAAGGGTGGGGAGAGGTTGCTGGATATGGGAAAACAGACATGGTTAGTCAGTGATTTTTATGAACTGCTTTTTTAAACTTCCCCACTCTTATTTCATTAAATGAAGTATTTTCTTCCCTCAGGGCTGAAAGCATTTGAGATTTGTTGGTGTTCTGCCTTTAACTTTGCAGCGCAAAACCAGCATTGTTTTAATGGTAATGTATTTCTATTTAAAATAAATTTGCAGTAAAAAGTAGTTTCTGGGACGCTTATGTGCAATCCTGTCTTCTTGTAATTGTTTCTATAGGCAATATAGTCATAGGCAAGTTGCCAGTATTTACGTTAAAGATAAAAATCCTGGTTCTAAGAAATTTTACCATCATGCAAACAATGGCCTGTAGAAAAAGGCAAGAGAAGGAAATCATATTTCTAAAAGATCAAATAAAAATGGAAAGGTAAAATCCAGTACAAAGAACCTTAAGAAATCTGCAGTTGGCACTTACTATGAAATTAATGGACATTGTGCATACTCATACACCTACACACACTTAAATACACTTGCAAATATATTAAAATTTGTCTTGCTTTACAGTAGGAGAGCTTAAAAGCAGAAATATATGAAAATACTAATGGAACTGAACTTGATTAAGCTCTTTAAAATCCAGTTATTTAAATCTATTCAGTCAACTTATTCAATAACACTTTGGTTGGTTGCCTTAAACCTATCTGTTTGACAGAATACTGAAAGGACACATGTATTGTTTTTTTCTAGATTTATTACAGTTCAGTCACATGAATACTTATTTTTGCTTTAAGGGATAATCCTGTGTCAAATCAAATTATGAAGCATAGTTTCTAGTTAAAAAGGAAGCATAGCCTAACCTATTGACCCATTAAGTCAATGAAAATCTTTGCAGTCACTGCAGTGAGCAGTGGAATTAGGCATATTCCCTGACACTTTGGAGGAATAAAATTTAATTCTGATTGCTTGATGTAGAAATAGATGTTCAGCTTACACACAATCATCAGAGGGTTTACTGAGTGCAAAATTTAATTAACAGTCACAATAACACAGAGTGACTTTGTAATTATTATTTTTGCATATCATAGGTCAATATTTGTTCTTTAACACAGAAACCCCACAGATGAACAATTATTTTGAGATTCTTGCATTACAGTTGTACTTCATAGTCTGCATTTTTTCCATCTCTGCTTCTGCTACTTGCAAAATTTCAAACAGTATATGCATGTTTAAAATGGTCATGTTTCTAAAATGTTTATACTGTGCCTTCTTTTACTTTCAGTATTAAAAAAATGAGTAAAATAAAGGTGCATGATTTCTTAATGGAATTCATCCTGGAATTAATGAGCCAATGTTGGCAATACAGGTAAAGCTGTAGAAAGATGTTATGTACTGATTCATTGGTTATGGATCATAGAAGTGGGATTTTCTTTTTTATGCAAATTCAATTTACCACTTTTTTTTTTTTAATTTTGTTTGGTTGGTTGGTTTTTTTTTTTTTTTTTTAGTTTTCTCACCCTCCACAAGAGAGGAAATAAGGAAGAAGATCCATCTTGTTATGAAACTGCTCTCTGGAGACCAGTGTCTTCAGTTGCCTTCTTTGAATGAATTAGAGAACTAGCATTAAAAAAAAAAAAAAAAAAGGCAGTATTTGAAGAAATGAGCACATATTCCTCTAAGTCTTAAGACCAAAGCCTCTCTTCATCATATGCTCAGCTCAGGCTTCATAACAGTAAAATGAATAGACATGAAGTCTGATTCTTCGGCCTAGCAGAAAAGCATCGAAAATGTACATCCTTGATCTAGCAAAGACTTTTAAAGTTGCCAACTTAAATAGCCAACCTTGCCAATCCTTAAGTAGCCAAGTGAAAGAGGTGGGTGCATCAAGCTTAGAAGTCCAATGCAGAATGAAGTATACATGATAGGTAATATTTCTCTTCTCTACCTTAACTATCCAGCATTACAGATCTGCCTTGAACTATTAATCTTGGCTTCCTCTGTAGTCAGTGAAATGAGACAGCTCCTTCCAAACAAGTTGCCACACTTATCTTTGGATTAAGTTAATTTTTCACAAAGGTCTCTTTCTCCACTAACCTTAGAAAAAACTCAGTGTCTAATTTAAGCTATCAGCTAAGTTTTTGATATTCAGAAAACAAGCTTAAATCCTTCCTCCTATCTGATTCGTGTCCAATGACTATGTATTATAAAATGTCTAGGTAGATCTGGAAACGGGTACCAGAATCTCCTTCTATGAGAGTATCACAGCCTTTAGAACAAACTTGTGCTTTCTTATCTTACATTTTATTTGCAAATTTGACTTAATTCCCAGGAAACAACAATGCCAAAGGATAAATCCCTCTCATCTAACGTGTGTGTATATATAAATTTATATACACATATTTGGCAGCTTTCAGTAACAGTAACTCTTGAGTATCATCAGCCTAAGGAATTAAAATAGCTTTTTCTGGTTCAGGCCATACTTGCAAGCAAATGACCAATCTGTTTTCAATTAATACTATCTCTGTGTTAAGATAAAACAAATAGTTAACAGGTCACAATGTGAACCCAAATGTAAAAGCACTTACTTGTATTCAGCTCTATATTTCCCCCTTCTGGACTCTGACTTCTGATTTGCTGGGATACAAGCCAAATGTTAGCATACACTTCTATGAAGGCTTTTGTTTGGAATTGTCATTAAAAGCTCTAGATCCTCAAAACACCCACTTGACTTTCAGTGTGAAAACAGTAGTATATAGACTCCTGACCTTTCTCACCGAATCATACAAAAATTTGGAAGGAATCTCTGAAAGTCACCTAGTACAACTTGCTGCTCAAAGCAGGCTGACTTCAGTGTTAGATCAGGTTGCTCAGGGGTTTATTCAGGAGAGTTTTGAAAATTTCCAAGCCTAGGGATTCCATAACCTCTTGGGTGACTTTTGGTACCATCATTTTAACACAATGAAACTTTAAAAGTTTAAAATTGGCCAACAGAGGAAACTTTATTGAAAGGTTTTGAACAGTAGAGTGAGCTCCTTGTGGAAAACTAAGGACAATGATAATTTTTGAAACTGTGCAATTTAAAGGAGGCATATTTTATTTTGGTCTCTTATATGAGCCCATAACAAAAACAATATTCAAAAAACCCAAGTGAGTGGGACTAAAAAAGAGCAGAGCATAAGCTATACAACTTTCTTGGAGAGAAGAAGAATTTTAAATAAAATATATTAAAAGTTTTCTGAACTTTTTTTGAAAATATATATATATAACTCCAGTCAATATAAAAATTTAAATTAGTGAGATAGTTGTCCTGGTTTTGGCTGTGATAGAGTTAATTTTAATTTCTAATAGCTGGTATAGTGCTGTGTTTTGGATTTAGGATGAGAATAACACACTGATGGTTTTAGTTGTTGCTAGGTAGTTGTAGGGTCTACACTAAGCCAAGGACTTTTCAGCTTCCCACGCCCTGCCAGGTGCACCAGAAGCTGGGACAGCACAGCCAGGACAGCTGACCCAGACTGGCCAAAGGGATATTCCCTAACACAGAACGTCATGCTCCATATGTAACTTGGGGAAGATATGTGGGAGGCAGAGCTGCTGCTCAGAAACAAACTGGGCATCAGGGTTTTTTTTCTGTTCCACATGTAGTGAGTACAAGCCCATATTTTCCTCAGTTAAGACAATATCTCTAGTTCCTGTATATCATGGTTTTCTGATGTTGGAACAGACCTACCAAAGCTCTGTGCAATTTTTAATTTCCTCCCTTCATTGAAATTTAGATTTGGAAAATTCTTTTTCTCTGTGGATGACTCTCATTATTGCTGCAATGGACCCTTTTGCTATTGTAACTAGGAGAGCCAAGATACTACAACGAACAATCAGAATAAAATTAATAAGAGCTTACTACATCACAGACAATTTCTTAGTGGTGATTTCCACTCCAGATATGCCAATGACCCAGATTTTATCCACCTGCTGTGTTGGTCTTTCTAGTTACATTGTTTCATTACTCAGATGAGAATTAAACAATTACTGATTCTCATGAGTATTCCTTTTGAATTTGTGCTGCTTCAGCCTTCAGATATCTTTCGAGTCCCAAGTAAATTATACAGATATCTCTGCTGACAGCTTGCAGAATTCTTTTGGGATACACAGAGCAAAGCAGGAAAGGGAGACGAGGATTCAATTAATGGAGATTCATTAGGATGGCATCAGATATAATACCAGCACCTTCTAGTATCTCCCCAAGGATTTTCAGACATTGGCATACAGTGATCTCAAACTTTGGCTTCAGAAGGGTGTTTCACACTTTATCCTATTTATTCAAACAAAAATTAGAGGGGATTAGAAAAGAGAGATGGAACAGATTTCTAGATGGATCTGTCAGATTGTTCCTTACTGCATATTTTCTAATCCATGCAAAATCTGCCTTTAAAGATCTCCACAGGCATCTATATCTCCCTATTGGCAAGTGTTCCCTGATATTAAATACAAATGTTCTTCTGGTTTTTGTTTTTTTTTATCAGAGTTATTCAACTATGTTCCACACCAAATAATCACTCTCTATACATTTTAACAGCCTTCAAATATTTGTAGATTATCATGAACTACTTTGTCATTACATTCCTGTTAAACTTACTTAGCTCTTTTAATCTTTACTCAAAAGTCAATTTGTCTCTCCTTTTCATTCTAGTTTGGTTTTTTTTTTTTTTTATAACATAGAAATTTCAGCTACAAGCTTTTATCATTTTCCTGTTACTTCCCCTAGACTAATAATATTTGTAATAACAAATGTCCAAAATGATGCATTTATGGTTATCATTGCTTTATGTTTATCAAGTATTCTCCAATTTTAAGACATACCAATGTACTTCCCAAACCTTCTTGGAAGCTGTTTAATTTTGTCAAATATTATATCAAATCCTTAACATTGCCTATCACTGTATCAGCATCTCTTCCATGTAAGTTTGATGACAATCATAAACTTGTTGAAAAGTGTTGGTCCTTCTTTGTGGAAAATATATGTATCTTAGGCTAGAGATTTTTTATTGTCAAGCTTTTAAATTTTACAGCTTTTTTTTTGTTTATATTTTGTTTTTCATTGAATGTTGAGTAAAAGAGTATATCCAAACAGAGCATACTATTCTCCCACCTCTGGGTAGCAAATAATACAGAATGATGATGATATTGGCTGTGTTTAACAATCCTTCTATGTAATATCGTAGTATATAGTAAACCATCTAAATGTCCAGTTTGTTAAAATGAATGGCTTCTTTGACAGTGAAATAGAGGAACATATCTTTAAGGCTGCTTGCTGAGGACCTCAGTGAGACCTGACATAGTTACCGGTCTGCAGCTGGGCAGCCTCAGGGTAAGAGGGGAAGAGGGCTGCAGATAATCTGGAAGTACATTACTCTTTACAGAAACCTTGAAAATACTTCTGTCACTTAGATTGGTCACCAAGCTGCCTCAGTAGGAATCACAATCTTTTCCTCTCCTGCTTCTTTAGAGTGGAGTCACTGGTGATTCTATGAAGTTGAAGAATGATGTCCTCAGAGTATTTTTCAGTGTGCTCCTCCTCATTTTATATTGTTCAAGCATGTCACATAAAAAAAATGTTTTGGTTTTTTTTTCATTTTGAATATTTTTCCCATGCTTGATGTGACATCTCAAAGGTGAATTGTGATGTTAAGTAATACTGAAAAAAGGGTAATCTGGGAAAATTGTAACAGGAAATAATGCATATGAAATGGCCAGATTTTTTCGACAGTAGCAGGCCTCCTTAGGTCATATGTGTCACAAAGAGCTTTTTTAGAGAATACCACTCTGACATTTTGTGAATTAATTTGAGTTACCAGGCATAAAGTCTTCTGCAGATAACTCATAGCCCTAAAAAAAATTAGATGATTGTGTCATTCAAAATACAAAGAAATTTAGAAGGTATATTGTGATGAATATATTCACAATACTCATATAATTAATAATTTCTGCAGTGATATTCACTAATGATCTATACAACTGTTTTCACATATTCAAATATTCTTCATGTTATTTTACAGTAAAAAATGCCTCTGATGTTCCAGTCATGGTGTGACTGTTTATTTGTACATTAACATATTTATTTGGATGCATTCTCTAAAGTAGTTGAATTAAGGAAGGCAGAAGAAATTTACTTACATTCTATAACATTTATAAATCTATAACTAACCATTGAAGGCAATTATTCTTAGCATGCTTTTGCTTCAGGTATAAGGGAATCCAGTGTCATATAAGTGGGAAATGAATACTGTTTATGTTTCATGCAACTGTTTCCTGTTCAGGTATTGGACCTAGAGAAAGATTCATTACACAAGTTCTTGGACTGTAGTAATACGATTATATATTGTAGTACAAATCAGATAAAAGTAGGTCTAACTGAAATGGCTATGAAAGGAAGACCCTTACAGAATCTGAAACAGAGAAAAACTAAAAGCATTTAAAACAAAATTTAAAACAAAAATAAAATCTATCTAAGAAAAAAAAAAAAAAACAAAAAAAACCAACAAACCTGAACACCTTGTGTTATGAGAGTTAGCAGTTAATGGAAGTTATTTTAGTATAAAACCTTATTTTAATGTTAAGCTTGAAAAAGTACCCCCCCAAAAAAAATTTCTACTAGTCATTAGAAATTGCCAAACATTTCTTCCAGAAAACATTTAGAAAGACAGATATGCAGAAAAAAAAACCTAAACAAACAAACAAACAAAAACCCACCACAATTTGCCAAAGTGAAACATTAAGATAAAAAAACCCCCAAAAAACCCAAAACAAAACAAAACAAAAAAAAAACCAGGAACAATTATAGGAACTGAAAATCTATCTATATATAGGAATACAAGGCAAAAAGTCCATAAACATGGCAGCATTCAATATGAGAGGGAAAGACTCAACACAATAAGAAACAGAAAGCAATTTCTGTATTGGCTATGCTTCAATGAAATTCAGGCCCTCGTATGTAAATAAATGATTGAAACTTAAGAATAAATTTACATGAATGAAAATATAGTAAAAAAAATCAACATTAAATTACTCAACAAATTCCAATTAACATAAATAATGTATTTCATAATGCCTTTGATTCTAATAGAAAAATTAAAACAAAATTGGGAAGTTGTGTTCAACCTCTATAGTCCCATTTTACTACCTCATCTTCAGTCAGTGTTTACATTCCCAACCAATCTAGGCTATAAAAGGGTGATTCTTTTCTGCCACAATCACGCATCTACTATTCATTCAGTTTGATTCTGCTTTCCATAAAACAAGAAAATTGCTAAAATGTTTTTTGCACTCAGGCTTGAAAAATGAATTCTTAGCTGTTATAATTCGAGACATTCTATAACATAGCCACAGAGTGTTTGGGGGAAGTGAAGCATTGCTTAACATATTGCTCCAAAAAGAATAGAGAGGATGGAAAGCAGAAAGAATCTTGGTGTCTTATGATGTTGGTTTTCTCAGCTTCAAGGAAATTAGACCCTTGGGAAATGGTCGCTATGACTTTCTCTGAAGTATCCCTACATAGTCTCATAGAACAGTGAGATAGGTGACCTTTAATAAAGCTTTCCTTAAAACCAAGGATTCATATTTTTTTAAATGGAAAATCCTTAACCTAGTAATATAATATATATCCCACTGGCTAAGCATTCTCTGTCTCTATAATTGTTTATAGGTTTTAGTCAACATGACATGAATGTAAATAAATTTCTTAAGCTAGTCTTTATCAAGTATTCTAACAGATGCTGTCCTAAAAATTAGTATATTTTATAGCCAGTGAATTACCTGTGAACAGTTTCTCACAAATGTAATACTTTGTTCCTTTGTCTTCAGTTCAGTATTTCAATTTATTATGTTTCATACAAAACAAATATTTAAATCCATTTTGGTTCCACTGGGAACAAGTGAAAAAGAATCATTAAAGAAGAGCCTGTATCAACAGGAAAGCCTGACCAGACACAGATTTTCAGGCCGTGTAAAATGTATTTTCAGGGCACAGTATGTACCCCTCTTATAGACTGTTTTTTTGGTCCTTCCATTTCTCCTCACCTTACCTCTGTGTAACCTCACCATCATACAGCTATTGCTCTCAATCTTTTTTTTTTTT
>VXBL01007260.1:133752-150315 GCA_013400195.1 Aramus guarauna
TTTTTTTTTTTTTTTTTTTTTTTTTTGAAAGGACTGGTGGAACAGGGTAAATTAGCTGAAAAAGAGATGGATAGCAATATATCCGTTTTGTACATTTTGTAGTTCTGCTAATATATACAGAGAATTTCTTATAGTTTCAGAAAAGTTTACTTATAAGTTTTCAGTCTGAGACCAATAGTCTGATTTAATAAGCAAGTAATTGAATCAGCTCCCTCCCCATGAGTGATATTATTAAAAACCTCTTGGCATTCATTCCCCAAAAGAATCACTTCATTATGTTAAAAGGAACATATTTTCTTTATTTTGTTTGAAGAATATCGACTAGAAAGAAGAATTTTTCTTTTAAAGAAAGATCCATAGAAATTAATCAGAAAATCTGTTTACTCTAATTTTTTTTTGCAACAAGTAATTGATGATGTAGGAGAGAATTTCTGTGCCCTTGTAATAGTTACAATATCTTCCACTGAGTTTTGAACATTTGTTTTCTCTTTACTACCATATGCCATATCTCATGTAATTTCATCCAAATACCATGTGGCCATAAATATGATATAGATTAAAAAATGACGTGGAAGTAAAGCTATGCAGAAAATGTTCTGCCACCTGAAAATCCAATAACTCAAATGTTTCCTAGATAGATTTTTCATAATTATCAGTGATTCATGGCTAAAAAGGTGATATTTCTTAATAAAGAAGTCATAAGAACTTTCTCAAGAAAGACATATTGATATTTACTCATGCTGACCCTATCAAAGAAGCTGTATTTTTAGACAATAGTTTTTCACAGAATAATGTTGGGATTTCCAGATAATATCTCCAATGAGATTTTTCCTACATAATCATTCAACAACTGCAAATTTCATAGAGTATATAGACTTGTACACTTTAGCAAAGGCCTATGATTTCATATTAATGGATACCATGTCCTAAAGTATTAGAATAAAAATATCTTTAACCCTAAGTGCCCCATACTGGAATCAGCAAACCAGAATTTTTGTATATAATCTGCATAGTCTAAAGAGATAACAATTTAATTATTTACTGAATTAAATTCAAAGTGAATAATAATTTAAAAAACCCTACAATGTAGAAAAACTTCCAAAGTAGACCAAAGTCTACACAAAAAGCCTTCAACTTTCACCAAAGCATAGGAAAGAACTATTTTAAAAGAGGTAGGAAACCAAGTTAATGGTATTAATGGAATTCAAACACATTTTGCTTAAATTTTGATTGCATCTAGGTATGTTGACGGGACACAGCTAAAATAAAGAAAAATAATAAGATTAAATGAACTAATATGTCAACATAAACTTTACTGTATGTAGTGCCAGTTATTGTTCCTAGACAACAACTTATTTGAAAAAAAACAAAAAAATCATACAAATGTATACAAATATTTTTAACCACTACCTAATAGGCCTTGCCAGAGAGCAGCAAGAGTGGGGCTGCTCCAGTGGGGACAGGTCAGGAGTCTGGGTGTCCAGTCAGGAGCCAAAGGAGACAAGAGTCAGACAAGTGATTTGCAACACAGGTCTGATGCCCATCCAGGAGACAAGGCTGGAGGCTGTCCCTCTGCGGTATAGTGAGCTACCCTAAATTGAAGACAAATAGAGTTGGTCATATTCATTAGGTGCTCATAAAATCTCTGTGCTGTTCTTGTAAATTTCCTCGCAGATTGATACTGTTTAATCCAGCTAACACTGCTGAATCCATCTCTTCAAGCCATTCCTTTTCCTAACAATCATGATTTCTATAGTATTGTTTTTAACTGATGTAACTGCTATCCTCAGTCCAGGAAAATATCTTTATTGATCATTTGAAACTTATACCCAAGTAATCTTTTGACTGGCATTTTACCTTGTTGTCGATTCCTCCGTACAGAGTTGTCATTACCAAGATCCTACATGGAGGAGGAAGAAAGGAGAAGGAGATGGGGGACCACATGAAGGATATAAAAAAATGTGCAAATGGCAAAGTATCAAAACTACAATGAAGAACAAAGATGATAGTCATGTATCCATGATATGGTATATATCATCTCACATTCATCTCTTCCACATATAAGAAAAAAAAACAATAGGTGAAGGGGAACAGACAAGGTCATTAAGCAAGGTCATTCTCTCATACAAAATCAAGTATGTGCTGCTTATATGTCTCTAGATTTTGGAGTATGAGTGTGCTCCATTCTCCTTTGCAATCCATCAGTAATTGCAACTTATGATCTAGTTTTTAGATGAGATCCACTTGTTAATGAAGTACTATCAAAATTTTTTTAGAGGACAAAATGCTAATATGTGTCATTCAGGAAGATGAAATTTTTACTGTTATTCAGGATTTACTTTTTTCTTTTGATGGAGAGATTTTACTAAAAGGAAATTGCAGTAATTTCATAAGAGTAACATCAACTAATTCATAATGTTCATTCAGCTTTTGAGGGGGCAATTGTCCTGATTTCAGCTGAGACAGAGTTAATTTTTCTTTCTAGTAGGTGATATAGTGCCATGTTTTGAATTTAGGATGAGAATAATGTTGATAACACACTGATGTTTTCAGTTGTTGCTAGGTAGTTGTAGTGTCTACACTAAGCCAAGGACTTTTCAGCTTCCCATGACCTGCCAGGTGCACCAGAAGCTGGGAGAGCACAGCCAGGACAGCTGACTCAGACTGGCTAAAGGGATATTTCCTACCACATAGCATCATGCTCCGTATATAACTGGGGAAGCTAGCCGGAAAAAGACTGGGTGTTGGATTGCTTTTTTTTTATATTCCACATGCGGTGAGCAATTGCATTTGTGCATCACGTGTATTATGGTTGTTGTTATTATTATCCTTTTTTATCCTATTAAACTATCTTTATCTTAACTCATGAGTTTGTTTTTTCCATTATCGTCCCCATCCCCTTGGTGGGGTGTGGGAGGGAGTGAGCAGCTGTGTGGTGCTTAGCTGCCAGCTGGGGCAAAACCATGACAGCAATGAAATAACAATGTATTCCTACAAATGATCCTGAGTTAGGTCTGAAATTATAGGATAGTAAATGAAGTATTATATTTGCAGATTAAATTATGTTTCAGCTTTTAAGGAGAGGTCATTTGTGGCTATAATACTAGACTTGCACAGATATATAATTTAAAATGTAGCATTGTCAAACTTGGTGCATTAGAACTAATTTTTCACAGTATCAAAAATTCCATTTCCTAGTTCTCTTGATTATCTAAAGCATTTATGAAAACACTTTTAAATTTGGATCTGGAAGAATTTGTCCAAAATATAACCCAATAATAACTTTCAAATCATTACAATTCACAGAGCTGAAAATAGAAACTTGAGACTGAGTGTCATTGTTCATATTCTGTTCTTGTTGAACACTGCAATAAACTTCAGAATCACATTGCTTTTATATATCTTAGCCATATCAAGCCTCAAGACTGAGTACTGTTATTCTTACAGAAAAAAATAGAACCATTCTGTAAATGCTTTAATAGAAGAAATTATTCCAAAGAACATTTACTATTTACAAGCATGTTAAAATGTTAACAGATTAAACTATTGACCTAATTTTTAACCAAAGAAATATGTAAAAGAAAGCAATGAGGAACAAAATGTTCAACAATCTGTGATAATTTTTGTTTCCGAACATTTTGGAATTGAGTGCACTCTCAGTAAGTTTGCAGGTGACACCAAGTTGGGCAGAAGTGTTGATCTGCTTGAGGGCAGGAAGGCTCTACAGAGGGATCCGAACAGGGTGGATCGATGGGCTGAGGCCAACTGTATGAGGTTCAACAAGACTTAGTGCCGGGTCCTGCACTTGGGCCACAACAGCACTTGGGGTAGAGTGGCTGGAAAGCTGCCCAGTGGAAAAGGACCTGGGGATGTTGGTCAACAGCCATCTGAATATAATCCAGCAGTGTGCCTGTGGCAGATGCACCTGCCCTGACAAAGCCCGTGGGAAAACCTTCCCACCACAGTTTGAATGATGCCCATAGGGCATTGGAAATTTCAGTTGATGGGAGGCAAAGCTGAGGTCTTTGGCCAATAAGGACCTACGTGACCATATTTGACCACAGGCCAGATTCAAATTGGGTATAAATGGAATCCCACGAGGGGGCCATCTTAAGTTGGTCTCCCTCAGGGCAGCGGGTCTACGGTCGGAGGCTCTCCCCATGGGTTGGGACGCCACCCACGGTNTCGCTCTCTACAACTACCTGAAAGGAGGTTGTAGTGAGGTGAGTGTCGGCCTCTTCTCCCAAGTAACAAGTGATAGGACAAGAGGAAACGGCCTCAAATTGTGCCAGGGGAGGTTTAGACAGGATACTAGGAAAAATTTCTTCACTGAAGGGGTTGTCAATCACTGGAACAGGCTGCCCAGGGAAGTGGTTGAGTCACCATCCCTGGAGGGATTTAAAACACAAGTAGATGTGGTGCTTAGGGACATGGTTTGGTGGTTGGACTTGGCAGTGCTAGGTTAACAGTTGGACTTGGACCTAAATGATTCTCTGATTCTATGATTTATGAGAACAATTCATGAAGAACTTATTGTCTAAAATTATAACAGTATGTGTCTCCTTAATTTTCTTTTAGAGGTTTCTTTGTTAAGAAACAACATGCAAGGTGAATCAATCTTTTGGAAAATGTATGCATTTAAAAAACTATTTAGGAGGGGAGTGTTGCTTTCATATATATGTGTGTGTGTATATATATACATATTTATTTCAAATAAGTTAGTTACATATAATCTGGACAGATCATCAACAGTAGAGTTAGTATAATTTTAGAGTTCAGTGGAAAATTAATCAAAAACTATTTAGAACTTAATGCGAATGTACTACATCCTAATAGGTAATGATGAGGTACATTATCAAAGAGATTTCTGAAAAATATTTCCTTTTACACATATGTGTATATGTATGTACACATATAATCATAAATGTATGTTTGTACATGTTTTTAAAGTGAATTAATTTGTATTTTCTGTTTCATTTTTTGTTCAAAGAATTTAAATGCATATTTCTCGTACTGTCAATCATGTTAACTAACATATTTGAGAAGAGAAACCTTAAATCTAGACATTCTGAGGTCTCATAGACTCAAACTGAAAATAAATAATTTTGGAATAGGAGGTCTACATTTTTTGTGGTACATCAGGTGTCATTTAACCTTCAAGCCTGTTAGGAAATGTCCCATATGCTGTAAGTTCTGTAGGCCTCCCAATGTGGTTTTTGCTGAAATTATGGAAACAAAAGATGTATTTTATAAGGATATTTAAAATTTTTAGACATTGAAAGGTCACTTGGCCCCGCAAGACTTTACCTTTTAAATTTAGCTCTATCTCCTCCCATCCCCAGTTTAAGATTAAAGAGGTAAAATTCTCATTAAAACTTCCAAAATATTTGACTTGAAATTAAGGCATACAAAATTGCCCTTTTTTGAAGTCTGAAAACTTCAATTAAATTTATTATTTGGGTAAATATATATTTGTGTAAAGATGTGTGTGAAAATATTTTAATCAGAAACAAATATATCTTTTTTTGCTTCAGTAACCACATTTTTTCTTCTCAGAAACAAACTGGGCATCAGGGTTTTTTTTCTGTTCTGCATGTAGTGAGTAATTACATTTGTGCAGCATTTGCTTCACTATTGTTGTTGTTGTTGTTGTTGTTGTTGTTATCCTTTCTTATACTATTAAACTGTCTTTATCTCAGCTCATAATTTTCTTTTCCATTCTCCTAGTCATCTTCTTGAGGGGGGAGGAGGACTGAGCGAGCGGCTGCGTGGTTACCGGCTGGGGTTAAACCACCATAATGTTGCAGGAAGTTACCCTCCATAGCAGCAGGCAGAGTCATGCACCCAGGGTTGTACTCCACTTTTGTAGCATTCACTGGAGACCTTACTGTGGCGTTTCAATACTTAAAGCAGCCTTATAAGAAAGATAGACTTTTTACCAAAGCCTGTACTGATAAGGCAAGGGGTAACATTTTTAAACTGAAAGAGGGTAGATTTAGAATAGATGTAAGAAAGAATTTTATCCTTCTACAATAAGGATGACGAGACGCTGGAACAAGGTTCCCTGAGCAGTTGTGGATGTCCCATCACTGGAAGCATTCAAGGTCAGGTTGGACGGGGCTTTGAGCAACCTGGTGTCAGTGGAAGATGTCCCTGCCCATGGCAGCGGGGTTGACACTAGACAATCTTCAAAGGTCCCTTCTAACCCAACTCTTTCTATAATTGTAGGATTTAAATGAGCTTCCTCATTCCTAGCAATTTGTTCATACCAAAACACATAGATGTGTTTAGTTACTGAGACTTTTCTCTACAGTCTTCACATACAGATTTGTACCAATGTCCTGCATAGTTTCAGAGAGAACTAAAAGGGATTGGCTTTGTCATTATGAGAGCAGAACAGAGCCTTTCCCTCCTCCTACGCCCCACCAGAGACTCACCTCTAATAACTAAAAAATTGAGGACTTTCCTTCTGGAGTGGAAATTCTTCCAAAGTGACTATTCAGAGACTTCTTACAGCTAACAAACAGTATGTAGCTGACGCAGAATGAAACTTCAAATTCTATCATCAGCCACATACAGGAAACAATCCCTCACTGAATTGTGCCATAACCTTCTGTCTTTGAAACTCAGTAACCTTCATTTTTTGTGTGTTTTCACTGCTTCAGCTTTCCCATGTGTTTTGTGTATCAACATTGTGTGGTTAGCAAAGACTTACTGATAGCTGCAGATACAGGCTTTCAGTGAAGAAATTCATTTAACAAGTTTCACATGTATAGAGAACCTTCTTTAATTTATGTCTTTCTGTTTTACCTTGATACCTTATTGATACATGTTAGTGTTTATTTTTAATCACTTTTTTATACTTCTGGGAACACAATGAGAGATGAAACCTCCTGAATTTTCATGAAGTTTTACTCCTACGCTTTTTCATTTTCTATAGCCAGTCCTGATGCCTATGACAACATTGAGTGGATGCAGGGATCTTTTTAGATTTAGATGTGTTTGGAGCTAGCATTTATGTGGCTGAAAATATATCCTTTTATTCTTCAACAGAAATTAGTTTAATGTATTTTTTCTTTTTGTTTTCTTTCTTCTTTTTAGTTTTGTTTTGTTTTTGTTTTTTTTTTTTACTCTTACTGTCCTGAATTTGTGTATAATCCTGTATGCTGCATCTGGAAGCCCTTTTTTTTGCATACTAATAATCTCATTAAACATTATTTCAGTCAAAAGCATTCTGTCTCCTGAGTTCTTTACTATCAATATTTTTATCTTGACTTCTAAAGAGTGGTGTTCTTCTGGACCATCAGCAACACTTACATCCTATATTTTGCAGATATCCTTGAAAATCATATTTGGAATGGAAGAGAAATTAACCATACAATATGTCATTATATGCCGAGTGTAACTCAAGTGAAAAATATAATTCTTTAATTTTGATGAAAACATTTCAAATTCACTTTCCTATTTTTATATCAATTCTAATCTTTCATCATAATTTTTACAAACTGACTTCACACCCATAAAAGTGCACTTTATTGCACAAGGAGGTTATTGATAATCTATATCACTTGGTAAGGCATATCTCATACTATTAGACTCTCTTTGCCTACTGGAACAGGATGGCTGCATAGAAACTGAGCCCTGGAAATGATCCTTTGTTGATGCCTTTGATCCTTGGACTACACTCAGGCATTGTATCAGAGAATGTTAGTTTGTCCTTGGTTGAAAGCCTTCCAGAGACTATGTTAACAGCAATAGAATGGACAGCCACACACCAGTGGTCAGGTTCATGTCCTGATACTGTTTTATTCATATAGGTGTATGTTTTGAATCCAGACACTGCCTTTTGATGTAATATTTCATAAGTAGTGAAAGCCATGAAGAATAAAAGGATAAGCAATATTCTATTACAATGAATTAAACAAGATGGTTGAAGGCTTAAACTGAACAAATGAAAAAAATTGAAACATAAATGGAAACATTAATGAAGATAGCAAGATATTTAAAATATCTTGATGACTTCAGATACAAGCAGGCTATTCTTCTAAAAAATACATTTCATAGGAAAGAAAAATTACTGTTTTCAGTATAAAATTAGTGAAACAAAATGTAATGGCTTGTGACATACTAGTCAAACTGGATGATTTAATAATTTCTTATGGTCTTGGGCTTTATGAACTGACAAATCTATGAGCAAACTAAATGGTTGGTTTGGTCCTTGTTACTCCTCGAGGAGCATAGGGCTGCAACAACACTATGCCATCGAACCCGGTGGGATAGTGTTGTTGCAGTTTCTGTAACAGGTTTTGTTTTTTACATGATTGGGTTGTTAGCCCAAAACAAAACCCCCAACCTGGAGGGCCAGGGTGCAACATTTTAGTCTGGCCTCTCCCCAGACAGACCTGTTTGGCTTGGTTAAACCTGCCAGGAGCGCAAGGCTCCCGCCAACATAGCTCTGTGGATCAACAAGGCGCGCAAGCCACCACACCATGACAAGGTAAGTTGCACCAGCTAGTGGTGGGAGCAAACTAAATATTTGATAAATTTTTGGTAAACTGTCTCATTTCAACATACAGCTATATTCTCTACAAGCTGCAGTTTTCTCAAGTTTGTACCTTTAATGCCAAATGTATTGTATTGCTGTAGCAACTCAACTTTTTATATCATCATGCTTACTTCTGCAATTTTTTCTTTCCCGTTTATTCTCTCCTCTGTCCATTGTTCTATTAATTGCATTGTTCTGTAGAACAATATGTTGAAAGGTATGTGAAGGTTTGTATGTGTGTATGTATATATATCTATGCACATGGGTAAATTCAGTGGGTAGTACAAGTAATTCAAAACTGATTAGCCTAAAATATTTGAGAAACAATTTATAATGATCCAAAAGCATTACTTGCAATTTGGAAAATGCAGAATAGAATGAAGAGAAAGGAAACTTTTGAAGTGTGGAATATTACAAAATCAGTTTAGACATAGTGCTGATACTAATTTTCAGACCACTACATTAAAACAAGCAAACACGTTCAGTTTAATTTGTCATTCCACTGTAGTGTGTTTTACGTCTTCCTCTTGTCATTTTTAACAAAACTGGACATCTTAACTTTCAGAATTTCCTCAAAGGAATGGGAAATAAAATCCCTCTTATTTCAAGTATTATTACACAATGATGTGATAACCAATCTGCAGAAACAGTGTTGGGTTTTTTTTTTTTCCAGGCATTTTTAACATAATTGTTTTCATCTTTGTATAGTCAATGAAACCAGAAATTCAAAAAAGCAATTCAACTTTTTTCCTGAAAAACACAATATTTTGATGTTTTGCCTCATCTCATTATAATTGCCTCAACGAGGGATTCTCACTCTGACCAATAAGCTATTACTCTGCTGTTGCCCTCAAGAGACTAAAGGTGCAGATCTGAACTTTTATCCCAATGGAATATCAAGAAGAATTTCAGAGACAAATGCTCATCCAGTAATATCCTGCTCTAATCTTTCATAAGTAGCTATAATCACTCTCTCTTGCCACACCTTGAGTACTGTGTTCAGTTTTAGGCCCCTCAGTACAAGAAGGACGTTGAGGTGCTGGAGCATGTCCAGAGAAGGGCAAGTAAGCTGGTCAAGGGACTGGAGCACAGGTCTTATGAGAAGTGTGGGGTTATTTAGCCTGGAGAAGAGGGGGCTGAGGGGAGACGTTATCGCTCTCTACAGTTACCTCGAAGGAGGTTGTAGTGAGGTGGGAGTTGGCCTCTTCTCCCAAGTAACTAGCGAAAGAACAAGAGGAAATGGTCACAAGTTGCATCAGGGGAGGTTTAGACCAGATATTAGGAAAAAATTCTTCACTGAAAGAGTGCTCAGGCATTGGAATAGGTTACCCAGAGAGGTGGTGGAGTCACCAATCCTGGAGGTGTTCGAAAAACATGTAGCTGTGGCACTTCAGGACATAGTTTAGTAGGCAGGGTGGTGTTGGGTTAATGGTTGGACTTGATGATCTTAGAGGTCTTTTCTAACCTTAAGATTCTATGATTCTATTCTATGATTCTATGATTAGTTCTGCCTCTCAAACACCTGGACAGTTTCTTTCAAAACACAATAGCACGTCATACATATGAGCTTTCTTTGGCCTGAGATCTGATGAGAACCACATGATCTTTCAAAAAGTTTCCCGGACACCTGTTTGTGAAAGCAACAGCTTTTCCAGTGAGGGCATCTGAAGACAGAGGAATAATGTTGATTTGCAGTAATCAAGTAATACTAATACAAGTAACAATTTTAGATGGGGGAAAAAAAAAGTCCAGATTATTTCCTGAAATCAACACCAAATTTACTTTTAAGCTCAAACATGCAATTTGTTCTACATGGCAAAAGACTGGTGGAGGGGAAAGTGTTGACAGGAAGATTTGTTTTGTTTAGCTAAAACTGAAGCAATTTTGAGGTGGCTGGTTTTCTTGAAGATACCAAAATAATTTGACATTATATTTAAACAATGTTACTCACAAACTTTTTTATTTTGTTGAAAATATTTTGGTCAAGAGATTTCATCCACACATTTCAGTTATATTTCTATCATTTCAAGTCACAGTCTATTTTACTTTCTAACACATTTCATTGTCTGAAAGATTGTGTGGGTTTTTTTTCCTTTTTGACACTTCTGATTTTATTTACTTTTTTGTAGTTCTTACTTGACATGTTATCCTATAATAATGAAACATTTACAGTTCTTACAGTGTTTTCAAGGTTTTTAAACCAGTATTTACAATTTCTGTGTTTTGGAAGGAATACTAGCAAAGAAAGACGATGGTGAAAAAATACTATAATGAACTAAAGCTAAATTTTAATTCTTGTAGTTGAAAGCCTTAACTGAAAGCGTTCCAAAGCTAAGAGTAACTGAATAGAAGGTTTTTGGCACAGTATGAAAACTCCTGAAAAATTACAGATTTAGATAATTTGATTGGCCAGATTTCTGTAAACACTTCAAACCCCTTTATTATTAATCCCCCTAAATAAATGTATATTATAATTATTTATACTATTCATTACTTTCAAACTGCTCCATCATTTTCTCAGAAACAAGATTATCTGTTGATTATATATAAACTGAACAAGAACAAGCAGACACTACTAAAAATTTCTACATTTTATTTATGAATCTTTATCTGTTTTCAAGATACCATTGAAATTGAAAAGTAACAGGCAATTAAAACACTGAAATTGTTCATAGGTAGAGCTAGCTATAAATGATATAAAAAATTTTCTGTCTCTGTATACTTACTTTAAAATATTGTGAAGAGGGAACAACTTTTAAGTGATTCATCCCCCGCCCCGTGAAAGAAAGACTTCTTTCATCAGGTAGCAAACACCAACATCACAATTCCTACTAGAAAATTTCAGTCCTCCTCTAGTCTTTTTTACTCCAGCTTCCAGCTATTTCCTGGGATAATGGCAACCATGAGGTTAGCTATGTGGTGAGAGAACTGGTAGGAGACCAGAGAAAGTAAGTTATATCATCTGAAGTACTTTCACAATAATCCAAGACATTGAAAAATCAGTTCAAATAATTGTAAGTTCTTGCTTATGTATTCTTTTGGGTCTGTCCTCAATTTAAGAACGCACAATTGTTTCTATAGAAAACAAAAAAAGTTATCTAGTCTTCCTTGGAAAGGTTTGGTTTTGTTTCTCTGTGCATAAAGCTATATCTAGCATGACATTGAATGTGAAGTTAGTAATTCTGTTCTAACAGTCATCTCCACATGTTCATTCAGCTTTCTTCCTTTGAGAAATTCTTTAAAATTAAAAAACATATCTACAGGTACTTAATTTTTTTAGAAAATATACTTGTAATTCACCTTTTAAATTCCCTCTAATACATCTGAATCAAAATACCAGAATAGTATTAAATATACCCTAGAAATTCCATCTTATTTAGTCCATTTTATTTTTTAGGCTCTTTTTGCAGGCAGATGATTTTTAACATTTTGAAATAAATATTAACTGAAGAGAAGGTTCTTTGGCCAATTTTATTTACTAATATGGCTAAACAAGTGGTTCCACTGAAGCTGAGGTATTAGCCAAAGGAACTGCATTGCCCTGCATGAAGGCTAGCCAACAATGTATACTCCATTGACACCAGGTGAGCAAAATGTTCACCTTCTAATGTCTGTCTTTATTGTTCATTATTTTGAAAAACTTTCTGGATGTAAAGTGTCCATGACAATAAAACTGAGTTCTCTGCTAACAGCTTTTGTAGGTGTCTTTTAAAAGATGCATGCACTTGTGTGTAAAATAATAGTAATAATAAGGCAGTGATCACAGTAGCTGACAGTATCTGTTTGCAAAACTCATATAAATTTTCTTAGATTACTTAATTTTTCTTTCTATTTTCTGATTCCTTTATGGTTGGAAAATTGCAGTGATTAATAATAATTATCTCTTGTTCTCTATTTCTCCTCTGCTCCCCTTTCTTTGTGCATAATCAGAGTATAGAACTTTTAATAAATCAAGACACAATCAGAGTGAATTATTTGAAATCTTTTCTGCTTTTTCTAGTCTGCAGAGAAAGCAGATGTCTGGCAGTTATGGCCCTATGGTCCGCTTTTGGCTATTCATTGGTACAGGAGAGAGAAAGAAGGAGGAAAGTACCAGCAGCCAGGATCCATCAAGCAAAAGGCATTTCCAGGAGGGTGAGTCACAGCACCTGAGGGAGGCAAGCAGAGTGCTCATCATCTCTCTCATTTATTACCTGAGAGAGGCTGATGACAGATGGAGTGAGAGAACATAGCTCTCCTGTAGGGCTAGATAAGGAAGCAAGATCATTGATTGCTATGTACAAAAGCACAATAAAGACAACAGTGGAAAAACTGTCTGGAATCAAAATAAGAAAATGCATAAAACAACAACAGCAACAATAAGAACAATAACAATAATAAACAACGAGACATCATAGACCTGTGCAACTTCATCATTTCTGCTCTTTTGTATCATAATAGGATGATATGCCAGTTCTAGCCTTACAAAACAAATTGTTTATGAAATATATTTTGTGGTTTTAACTGTCTGTTGTCTTTAGATTAAAATACATCACCAGCCTCCCCACCACAACTTTAACATTGCCCTCCCATTAGATTCCAGGGTGTTAGAGAAAAACAGGTGTTCAACAATCTGTAGCATATGGAGTTTCTACTCTTTGGCTTTAATTTACTTCTCTTCCGTTCTCTGTAAACAGCATTGTGATATACATTATCTGATTTCCCTTTGAGTAAACATGGAATAGTTGCTAAAAAAATTCTTTCTCCTTTTCCTATTTTTTAAACTCTTGTATTGTTAACACTGCAATAGATGAGTTGAATGGAAAAAAGTAATGCCACAACCAAATCAAAATAGGAAGACAAGATGACTCTGTGGAAACAATGAGACTTTAGAAGAGATAACATTTTTTGTTCAAAATAAGGAAATATAGTGTAACACATATTGGACTAAAACAGTTTCCTCTCTTGACTGTTCAGGGCTAGCGGGCTCAAAAGTTTTTATCTAGCATTAACACTGGGTGTGTGAAAGTTCTCTTATCGCTTCTTCTTTATCTTGAGAGAAAAAGTATGTATATAAGGGAAAATGCACATTTTGGAAAGCCCACTGGAACACTCAGAACAAGGAGAACATTCATTAATATATTCAACCCCTGTTGATACTTTTCCTCCAGTAACACAGTAAAACACGTACAAGGAGAGGAAACATGAAATTCCATTTCTGTACATAAACTATGCAGAGTATTCTGGTGGGGTGAAATACATTGCAATTCAAGACGAATGTTCCCATTTCACTTGGTGTTAATACTAAGCAAACCTACATAAGAACTTAAATGTTGCATATGATATGAGTCTGCAGAACTTGAAAGAATGAGACTAGTTAAGGATGCAACCAGTATTCCACTTGTTGGCCTACTTTTCATCACCTCTGTCATTGTTTAAAGAACAAATACAACCTATTCTGTCTGGTCTGCAAATTCTTTTGCCTAGTTTGAAACTACAGAAGATGAATATTTTGAAAGTTCAAAGCAAATCAGCCAAGCTGCTTTCAGCTTGTAGGGTAGTGAAAATGTAACATGTTTCTGCTTTAATTTACACATTCATTATGTTAATTCTTTGAAGTTATTTTTGGAGGAATGTGTTAGCAACCTTCACTGGAACATACTCAGTTTCATGTGCGTGTGCATGCATGTTCATGCGTATTTGTTCAGGAAAAAAATTGTATAAGGTTTAAGATAAATTTGTCCTCGTTTGACAAACTGTTTTTTTTCTCATAGCTTTGTGGATTTTGCTATTGAATTGTAACGAGATTTGTGATTTTGGACAATCAATTATTCTCACTACCCCAGTCTCTCAGAAGTGTCTCACTATAATATGCATATACTCACTACATCTGGCATCAAGGATAATATAGTAATTCTGATTTTAAGTTAAACGTCCCTTTCCTCTTTTGCATTGTTGCTGATGCCAGATTGGTGGAATGATAAGCTAGATCAGCACTAATAAATTAAACATGCCTGTATTTACTCTCTGGTGTTGGAACCTGCATTATTAAACCCTCTCACACCCCACTACTGGGAAGCCACATCAAAACTACCTGGTGTTAACAGTTCCTGTGCAATATTAACCCCTCAAAGCACACCCAGGCACTATCTGGGGAGTGCTAGTTGGCCCTGACCAAACTGTGCTAAGAAGCATGGCAGCAATTTAATAACACAGTTGGCTGTTTTCCAGTGCCTTGGGACGGTCCCTGACCTGGTTAAATAAACCAGTATAGCTGTAACCTGCATGTAGCCCTTCTCCCAGGGGTTCAGCTGGCTGTGGTACAAGGCCTGGTTTTGACAGATCACAGCTGTGCAGCCTTGGCTTATGTTTCTGAGAAAACTGCTGGGCTGTGGGAAGGAGCTGTGAGAAAGTGCATAAACCACAGCCATTCAAGGTAAGAAAGGTAAAATTTCAGACAGAGGGAAGACTGTTGAGACTCGGTAGTTAGCAGCTCAAGGACTCAGGAGGGAAAACATTGACATGAAAAGATGTAAAATCCTAAGGAAAAAAGCAGGGAATTGGCAAACAGCAACTCAGCAGAAGTAAAAGCAGCAGCGCAGCTCAAAAGGTAACAGCAGCAAACCTGTACTCATCTGTTTGATGAGTGCCTGGCCAACAAACATTTAGTAGGTGTCTTACAATGGGTGGTGAGCACATTAATGCTTATCTTTTTAATCCCCACTACCTATCATGTGTGTTAGTCAATAAATAATTCTTTTGGTCTTTAAAGTTGCATATGTCCTACTTGTAAGGCCTTTTGTTTCACAGTAATAGTTGTCCAAACAAAATCATTCAGGCAAGTTTGCAAGAACACACAAAAAGACAAATAATCAGTTTGAAGATATTAACTTTGAAATAATGTCTTTCCCTCTAACAAATATTGTTGTCCTATTACAGTATAAGTGCAGAATAAAATAAAGCAGATATCCTATATTCCAAGTTTATTATTGTGGTTTTAATGAATTAAAATGTATGGCCCTGATCTTGTAAAGAACCTGGTCTTACATGACTATCTTACAGCAAAGGATTCATTGCAAGATTATGATTATATTAAAATAGCATTAATTGGACTGCAGCACTAGGAAAAATGTACTTTATTAACCTGGCCTCAGTTAGGAGTTCTTTTTTTACCCTAATTATCTACCAGTGAAAACAATGCTGTGGGGAACCAGGTAGCATTTCAATAAATATCTAAAACAAACAGAAGAAAGAACCAAAATAGGGATGTTCATCTCTGCTTCCCTTTCTAATTGTCAAGTTTTTTGTATTTTCCTAGTTTTGAATCTCATGGCCAGTGAGGCAAAAAAGATTTGAGTTCGCAGATATACAAATTTGGACTAATAAAAAATGTACATGGCCTGAAAGGAACAGGAAAACTCACCTGATTAACACGTGGCTCAGAGGCTGGTGCCATTGGAGTAATTTTGGGTTCTTTGATCATGGGGACATTTACACAGCACCGGGCCTGCTGGCAGGGGATGGGGTTCAGGTGTCTCAAAGGGGGAGAAGGATTCTTGCTCACAAGTTGGCAGGGCTTGTCAAGAAGGCTTTAAACTAGGTTCAAAGGGGGAAAGGGATATAACCATGCTAGCTGGAGAAGAGCCTAAGCATAACAAGCCAATGTTGGGGGCGAAATCTATGGCCCAGCTCAAGTGCATCTACACCAATGCAGGTAGCATGGGGAATATACAAGAGAAGTGTGTGTGCCTGCAAGGCTATGACCTTATTGGCATTACAGAGACATGGTGGGATAGCTCCTATGACTGGAGTGTTGGCATGGAAGGGTACAAGCTCTTTAGGAAGGACAGGCAGGATAGACGAGGAGGTGGTGTTGCCCTCTATGTCAGTGACCAGCTGGAATATATGGAAGTCCACCTGGGGATGGAGGAGGAGCTGACTAAGAGCCTATGGGTCAGAATTAAAGGGAGCACTGGGGCAGAGAACATCTTAGTGGGGCTCTGCTACACGCCANTTAGTGGGGCTCTGCTACACGCCAC
>VXBL01007261.1:0-26176 GCA_013400195.1 Aramus guarauna
CGGCTGGGCCTAAATCATGTCAGTTTGTTTCTGCAGTACTCCTTGAGGGAAAGGGCAATTAAAAAGGCATAGCAAAGCATTCATCAAATTTGAAGGCTACTGAAATCAGATCACAATTTGATACGCCCCTAAAATACCACATCAAAAATCAAGGCAGATCTGTGACAGGGGATGAGAAATTAGTAGAGTGAAATTTTACAGCATCAGAAAGATTTTCCTGCAGGTTGAAATCATGAAGGAGGAAGAGGGAAAATCCAAATGTAGGAAGTGACAACTGCCCATTACAAAACATATCATAGTGAACAATCCAACTCTTAAAGAGTGCAAGTATGTAACATAACAGTCGTCTCTGGTTTCTGACTCAAAATTAAAATAAGGTAGAGTTAGTAATCAGCTCAGATGATCCAGCTGAAAATAATCACAAGGATGTTATCTAAATTGTACAGCTTGTAGAAAACTATCACTCGTGCAGTTTGAGAATGCTTTAAAATCTGTGAAACAGTAACTTTGATTATGCGGTTATTCTGTGAAACAGCAGCAGCAACTTTCATGTTTAGCTGAACGCCTTCCATTGCTTGAGATCCTTTATTGCTTTCTTACACTAATACCCATAACTTCCTGCATCTTGTTTTGCCTCTGTACTTCCCCACACTCTGGAACAAGAGAAATACCGCCCCAATCCTTTTTTCTTCCCCCACACCCCTCCAAAGCCTGTAAAATTCCATTCAGCTTTGACAAAGACATTAAGTCCCCAAAATTGATATCACCATTTATTCATTTACACATTGCCAGCAACAATGTGCACTGCCAGCACAACAATGACTGATGAAACATATAACAAAGCAGAAACTTTTTAATTGAAGGTCAGGGACAAATTATTTTCAAAACACTACTGCATATTCCCCCAGGAATCCTACAGGTAGCCCAACAAGGCTAACCTCACCAACTCCCTTAAATGCTCATCCCTCCATTGCAGAAGCTCATGTGGAGCTTCCACACACTAAAAAAACAAAACAAAATACAAAAGGGCATGACTGAAGTAACTAACAATCACATTTCTTTCCCCTTCCCTCTTTTCAGGACATTAGTCTCTGCATTGTCAGCGAATGCAGTTTGCCCTAGCATTCAAGCTGTGATTTGCCCCCTTATGCCTAGTATTTAGGAACGTGTCCCCTGCACCCTCTTCAAAAGAGAGGCTCCTCAAATCATTCAAGTGCAAGACTCACTATATGGGTATCTCAGCAGTTAAAATACATGGCACTACAAATGGTATCTGCCTAACCTCATTCATGTTTACAGCTGGAATCAGCTGGAACGTGTCTGTTACTTGTCCTCAGGAGAGCACACAGCGAGGGATTTACAGCACAGTAACTAACCTCAGGTCTCGAGTTTGCTTATTCCCTGGCATACCATTACATCCTTGGGGAAAGATAATGCAGCTGGCAAAAAATGTCATAGCCCCTCAAAATAAATAGTATCTGCCTAATTTTGGGGTGCGCTGCCAAGTCTGTTTTTGTTCCTGGCTTTCTCTCAGCACAGTCAGGTATCTTAGAAAAAGGTCTGTGCCTGTTCCTCATCACTCCGTAATGGCATTTTGGCACTCTGCAGCTGAATATGCAGTGGTGTTTGGGTAGCAACGTAGGAGCCTAATAAATAAAACATGCAAGTTGAAGTAGAGAAAATTCAATAAAATTTCATGCATGCTTTTCATTTTTCATGCTAAGGATCAGAATATTAAGTACATTTCAGTGCCCAATTCTGTATTAAGTATTAAAGTCACTCATCATTCCTCGTATTCCATTATAATTAGAAACTCCAACCAAAACCCAGCATGTGAGAGACAGTACAAACAGCAAATCAACAGTGTAATCCCATACTCAGGTACAAGTGACAAGTAAGTGACTCTAATGAAATGCTTATGTTCTAAATAGACAAGTCAAAGTAAGTAGAAAGATACCTGTTTTGCCAGCATGGAATTGAAGGTAAATGGGAGCCAGAGACTATTCTTCCTACACATATTCTGGGGTTCAGCACACTTAGAAGTTAAAGAATTAATATGGTTCTAGAAAGAACGGTCCTGATATTGATTCTAACACATCACAGTATTTCATTTTTAGGACTGTTTGTTAACTGCTTAGTTGCTGACAGAGTAAATATCAATAAACCTCCCCTTATATAGTACAACAGAACATGAAAAGAAATGGTCGGTGTACCTGTATTGTATTGCTTACAACTTTACAAAGAAAAGCAGCTCTTCTTTGGCTTATTTCTGCATACCAGATTTTAAGCTAAAGAAGCACAGACCTTTTAACACAAAAGTTCACTTTAAACAATATACAACTTACGCATTTCTTCAACGACATCTGGATCACATTCTCTGTATTTGTCTATTTCTGACTTTAGCTGCTCTTTTTTCTGCCGAAGGGCAGCAAGTTCCTCTATTAAGGCTGCACGTTCTGCCTGAGAATTCAAAGTATGGTGGGAGATATAAAAAAAATATAAAAATAAAAATCAGTAATTATAGCACAGAACATTTTTCAAAAGCTAAAAAGGTGTAAATTTAAAAGCTGTTTTCACTATTGCTTTCTGTCAATGCACCAGTTGAGCATTTTATGCACACAAAGTCTCAGTGACACTAAATGGTATCACGTACAAACTGGAAGGAAAAAAATCAAGGCCAAAATGGGTAAACAAAAGAACAGTTTTCTACAACCTTTGAACTTCATGTGATTTGACAAACTCCAAACAGATCTCTTAATTGTTGGGCTTAAAGGTTAAACGATATTTAGGACTGTAAGTCTTGTAATTAAAGACAGCATTACGGAAAAACCTACCATTCACACTTCCACAAATCAGGATGCTGTGTACGAACACCCTCTGAATCTATTCTTCTCCTTCTTTTTTCCACACTATTTAAAGGCAGTAGTCTCAAAAATAAATTCAGATATTTATGACATGGTAGTCTTTACTGGGAGAGTATACAATATTGACCTCAAATATTCTATTGATCAGTAAGTATCTGCAGACACTGACTCAACATGAGCACTTCCACAGCCAACTCAGCACATACTTCCAATTCAGTTTGCAGTTACAGCCAAACACTGTAACTGGCTGATATTCAAAGAACTCATGCTAGGGTACTGGGTAGCCTGAAAAAGTCACAAAGCATGAGTTTGCAAACCAGGTTTTTAGCCAATGGCAATCTCCAGGGCAGCACAGCAGTCTGAGGTATTTTGGTTTTGTTTTGATTGGTTTGGGGCTTTTTTGACCCCTCAAACTTCCATATTCCCAGTGCCTTTGCCAACAGTCTGGATTCAGCACATTCTGAAAATGCAAACTGGATATCAAAAGCTTCCAGATGCTGGATTACGGAGGCTAGCTGCTCAGAGACCTATATCGTGATCTAGATTTCTTGGGACTTCTTCCTGATGTATAATCCAGAACCAAAATGTTGGAAGCATCAGCCAGAAAAGGGTTTCCAGAACCCTGGAAGGTGGAGAAGCCCAAGTCTCAAACAGTCCATTTGGAAACCTGACAAACACAACTGCATGAGAATTCTGCCTGTGATTCCCTGATTACAGACAAACCCAGAGCGTTTCTATAAAACATTTTGGATTCTAAGATTTGACACTTTCCTACAAAATTCAATTCCACCTGAAAGCTTCTAGCCATCCCTGTTTATGCATTTATTTATCGGACATTTAAACCACTTCAGACTGAACATCTCAAAACAAATCAGCAACTTAGAATACCATATGAAGTGTTTCCAACATGTTACTTCATACGTATGGTAAATATGAAGCCTAAGTATTATTTTGCAGAGTTAACAGCTGCAGCATACAAAGAGCACCAAGCTCACATGGCTGCTCAGAATAGTAATTTAGAAATCTAGATTATAAATAAGAAAAAAATAAAAAAGACACCCAACTTTGCAGTTACTAAATTTGGCAGTTCAGCAACCATTGGCAACTTTGGTACATACCTCTGGGTAGTTCAATTGTTAAGATACCTAAATCTGAAAAAGCCTGGAAGATTACCAGACTTCAGGCAGTCACACATTTTCTCAGCCTTGGAGCATCCACTTGTCAGTATTTTACTCATCAGTGCATGACCAACTACGGAATAATCTAATATCTGATTTTTTTCTGTCCCTTTCTCATCTCCAGTATTTAGAATTCTTAATGGATTTCCAATGACTACATTAGTATTTACAAACCACACATACTTGTAGCCCTATTTCATGGTAGGATTGCCTCCTCCCCAAAGCAACTTACGGTATCTTCACGGCCAATTTTTGATTTCTCAATGCTTTTTTGTAAAGCCTCTTTTTTCTGGCTGCTTTCAGCAAACTGATAAAGGAAACAAAGAACAAAATCAACCTATTTTAGTAACATGTATTAAACATACCTATAAAATGTGTATACATAGAAATATATTTAAATAAACAGGTGGATATACATTTTCGGTATATAAATTTATATACACGTTTAACTTGTGTAACAAAAATAAACACAAAATACACCCAAATATAAGTCTGAGGCTCTGAACCACAGAAAATAATTACAGGAAGCAACTTAAAGTCTAAGAAATTTTCACACCCATGGCACATAATCTTGTTATGTACTGCCTCTTCAGCTCAGGACCAAAATCCTATTTCATATCATGACCTGGCATCTGTATGCAAAGGAGTCCATGACATGGAGGCTTTAGATTAGATGATATCCTTTTCCAGCTCTCCCTATTCAAAGGAAGCAGTGACAAAAGCTGTAGCAGATCCACCTGCTCAGCTGCTGCTATCAGTCTTCCCAGAGTCCGGAAGGCCACTGGCACAGCCCCAATCCCTTTTGCATACTGGTGAGTAGAAGCCTCTATAGCTCAAAGGCAGGTAAAGCCATGGCCCCCTTTTTCTGTGCTGCACTCGCATTGCTAGACTTCAGAGTTCCCTTCCTTCAGGCCTGAGGCAGAGGAATCTCACCGGGCTGGTGGGAATGCTCCCTCCGTTCTCCTCTTACTCCAGGAGGAATCATTTGTAAAGACAGATCTCTCTCCATTAACTTGCCGCCCAACTTGAACCAGGCCCTTCCAGTTTAGTCGCAAGTTTTCCAGAGACACTTTGGGAACTCTTAAGCTGAGCAGGATGTATGACTCACTCCTCAGGGACACAATACTTTGGCATTAGCCAAAGCACCTTGAAATATTAAGAGATGAATGCGAATGCAAAAAAAAAAAAAAAAAATCTAACAAAATATAGTTTGGAAAGTAGTTACTGCATTTGAAACCAGCACCAAAAAAACCAAAAAAAAACCCCCAAACACAAAAACCCAACAGTCTGCTTTGTAAGTACTCACTCTTTGGTTTAGCTTTAAGATGTTCTGAGCACCTGTCAGGTAGCCAACTAGTATATCAGGCTAATCATGAAGATGATGCAGGTGGTTGTGAGAACCCAGATTTCATTCTGTCTTCCCCCAAAAACCCTCACATGAAACCTTGACTTCTACATTCCCTTTCTCACTGAGGATTCCACTGAGTGGAAAAGCATTCCAAGACATTTCTTGCAATCCCTAGCCTTAATAATTTAATCATATCATTTATATTCTTGTGCAGCTGAAACACCTAGATCACGTTCACACAATGCAAAGAGAATTGTTTTGGAGCCATAATCGCTTCTCAATCTCTATTTAAACTCATGTTCAGTCTGTATTTTCAGAAATACATATTAAATGCAAATGCATGATACATATCAGACAGAGCTTACTTCCCAGTCTTAGAGATCAGCCATAATGGTAAAAAGAAACTCCATACTGGTGGTCCATATAAATTAGGACCCAGCACAACTGCAGCTCACTGGGTTTATGTGTTGCTTTTACAGCTCAATTTTTAAAAATTAATTACTCTTTCTGGATAAGTACATGTTTGTGCATGTGTGAGCATACATACAGACAAGAAGGTCTCCTTTCAGAAAGAATGTTTTAGTTCTCGTTTCATTTATATAGAAATTACACTAATGGTAAAACATATATAATTTTGGGAAAAATATATCCAGCTGTTTACTCCATGCTCTCAGTGCAAGCAACCACAGAGGCAGTGTAGGTTTCAGTATGTGGCTTGAAGTATACCAACATCTTAATTTTGGTGGGTAGTTAAACAGTACTCTTTCTAGGCATTCCACTAAATTCTTAAAAAATTAAGTGTATTAGTCCCTACATTATGCCATACTAAACAGAAGTATAGAGTTCAGAAGAGGACAAGTACTTAGGTGCAGTTTGCAGTTCATGAAGCCCAGGCACCAGAGCAGACATTGTTCGGTATCTCTGAACAAAGAACTTCTCTGGAACAAAACTCGCAGAGGAAGCAGAGAAGCCTGGATAACTAGGCCCATATCTCACAAGTGCAAAGAATAAGCCCGTGCTTCCTGCAAGAGACGCTAAAAAGGTGTCACTTTCTCTTTTCATATTCACAAAGTTATTTAAGAATGTTTCTGCATTCTCTGAAGTGGAAGCACAGAAGCAGCTCTCAGGGAATTGCAATAAAATCATAAAAGCTGGTTTCCAGCTAGGAAGCATACTTCCCCAGTACAGCATCTTATCATTTTCTTGGTCCTCTATACTCCACAGCATTTAATCATGAAAGCAACAATAATGACAAACACTGAGAACTACAGACGTTTCTTAGATTGTGACCTACATAACATGCAAGATTGGCATACCATGAGGTTAGATTAGAACATCTTCCTCTGTCTAAAAGCAATGATGATTTTTATATAATTTTATTTAAGATTTTGCTTTCTTCTCTCACAGATTTTAATTTCTTGGTTTTGCTTTTTGTTTTTTTCTTTTTTTTTTAATTCAGTCTTCACAATTGAGGATTTACAAAATGAAACCACAGCTCTTTGTGTATGATTTAGAAGTCACAATGGGTATTCCCATGACAACAAATAAAAGACGAGGATACGAAAAGAAAGAGCAGAAGGAGGTGAGATATTGAAAAAAGACAAAGTTAGGACAAGGATGCAAAGGGTGAGGGACAGATGCCCAGGGTCTGTGCAAGGAATCTATGACTATGGGAGAAGCAGGAAGCCTTGGATAAAGAGGAAGGAACACAGCTAAAAATAACTGTACACGAAAGAAGGAAAGACAGTCAGCAAGGATAAAGGAGTCAGAGTAAGAATAAATACAGATGATACAACACTTAACTGAGAGGTAAGAGTAAATGGCAGATGATAGGTTACAGGTCATTAAAAGGAAAAAAAAAACCACTATTTGCAATTGTTGCGTATGCATGACAGCAGAGGATCACATCTGGCCATATACAGTGACTTACTTTCCCACTCACCAGCTGTAGAAAAGCCTGATTGCAAAGGAGCACAGTAGCAGATGGAAGATTTCAATCCTTGGAGCAATCTTGGGACATTTTTCAAGGGAACTGGCAAATCATTTCTCAAGGAACATTAACCACCCTGAGAAAAATCTGACTCCTGCCAACAGCAGTGAGATTGATCTGGAGAAAAAGCTACTTATTGTCTGCACTCTATGTTTCTTAAGAGAGATGTCCGGTCTGACACAGGAACAGCCTTCTGCCACAACTGTAACTGACCAGGTGTGGGAAACAAGTACAGAAAGAGATATTCTACTGTACTAGAAAGTTGTGTGCCTCCAGTCTATTTGGCTGCTCCAAATCACCACATGATTAAGCAAGATGCAAGAAAGCTGGAAAAATATCATCTAAGGGAAAGCTGCTCAAAGGAGGGGAGACTAAATAGTTAAAATGATCCACAAGAGCATTTTCAGTGTTTGCAAAACATGGTGGGAGCCTGCAAGCAGACAGATTAATGAAGTAAATAACTAGCATCTATAAAACAGGAGAGTTGGGATACAGTTCCTTTAATTTTACTGGCTACTGCAGTCTATTAACTGACCACTGGCCTAGCTTTGACACTAATTCAATCCAAAATCCCCCAAAGGGACGTTCCTTCTTACTTTGCAACGGTCTCTCACAATGTTTAGCTATACATTTGTGCAGCGGTTTGCATTTGCTAAGTGCTACACACTGACGATAACCAATAACCATCAGTTCCATCACAGGCCTTGCGGTCTGTTTTGCATCAAAGGATAGAGAGGAGATGTACACAGGTAATTTATAATATACTATGCACGCATTATTACTAGGGTTCCACTTTGGCAAGTCGGTGATGTCCACAAGGAACAGGAACGTTCAACCTTGACACACAACAGTAGCAGGTTTCAGTTCTCTTCCTTCTCAAAACCTGCTGATACTGTCCTACCTCTACATGACTGGATTTTATTTTCCAGCAAAAGTTTTTGTTGGTCATACTCCTTCTGGTTCCTCATTCTTAACCACTCTAACCAACGATATCCCACCAAACATGTAGCTTGTCTCCCTAGCACATTAAAATACCTACAAACATGCCATGCAAACACAGACCCTAGTATGTACACTGGACAAGAATCAAACCGAGGTCTCATACGCTAACCACCAAGAGCATTCACAGCTGTTAACCCACTGTCATTATGGTCTTAAAAAGAAATACCATACACTCAGTTTTCTTTCAGCCAAAACACTCAACCAAAAATGGTATTAAAAACTACTGCTATTGTGAGCACCACTCGCTGTGGCACAACAGAAGAATTCAAGACATACTCTTTTTAATTGTTTGTAACTTTGCAGAGTTATTTACTTTGGGTTTGAAGCTCACTAAGCTTTGTTTCAGGCCAGAGGCAAGGGCTTGTTTGCTTTCAGCTTAAACAAAAGCAGTTCAAGAGTTTTGGGGCAACATTTGCAGTAGATGGGTGTATTTCTTTCCTATGTTAAACTTAACCCACCACTGAAAAACTTAAATGGAATTGACAGAAGGCACGGAGAGAAAGTACTTCAAAGCATTCCTATAGATTTTAAAGAAAGATAAAAAAAATTTGAAGCCAGAAAGCAGACTAATAATATATAGAGTAAAAATACAAAGATTAACAGCCAAAGAACAATCTGAAAATATTGAAAACAGACCTGTTGTATTAAAAGAATGGCATAGAACATACTAAAAGAAACTGCTCAGCAATCACTGTTGACTAAAACAATAAAACTTTTTAAAAGAGGAAAAAAAAACAACCAAAACCAACCACATCAATGCACAGAACTGCTTTCTAAAGTACTACACAAAGTAAGCACACAACTACTTCTTTTACATATACAGTCACAAATACACACTTGCCAAGGCCTCCAAATACACTGAAGTAAACTTTTAAGTTAGCTAGTTATGCTCACAGCAGAGTAGAGGGTATTACTGTGAACTGCAGTATTGTCACTTCTGCTCTGCTCTCAGGATGCCGCTTGTGAAATGCCATTTTTGGCATATAACCCATCCAGCAAACTGAACTACCGTAGGAGCAGGCGCCAGGTTCACTGGGACTTTAGTCAGCGATGTGATGTACTCTTGGTGAAGCACAGACAGCAAACACACACCTGGTATGTAAATACAACTGCAAGACTTTTTTCTTTTAACATTTGTGAAAAGAAGAGAAAAGAAGCATGCAATGTCTTACCCCAAGTCATTACAAGTCACTTCAGCAATGTAAAGTAGGGAATTGTGTTTGCTGGGAATTAGGAAGAGCGTGAGACAAGTAATTGGGAGACTGCAATGGTTCAGCAAATACAGGTAAGAACAAGAGTAGAGATTCAAGCAATATAGGATAAGAATTTTTAACTCTGAAATCGAAGAATAGACAACAAGTTTTTTTCAGCAAGAGAACACCATAAAATGGATAGGAAAAGAGAAGAGACAGTTAAGGCCCACCATATCTCTGTACTCACAAGAATTATTTTTTTTTCCATAAATACTACATTATAGGTATACTGGAGAAATGTTTGAGACAAGAACTCTCTTCTCTTTATGCACGCTATAAGCTTTACCATAAAAAGATTACATCATTTTTAATGCGATCTTTGAAAGAATCAGTTCAAAAACTTGGGAGAAGGTAGGGAATAAATATAATTTTCCAGAGAAAAAGGAGACCCAAACCAAGTGATATTTGCTATTCAAAATGAAGGGCTGGTGCACTGATTCTTTTAAGTGACTAATACTTGTTCCAAAATACTGTGCTATTAATTCTGCCAGCGTGTAAGTTGTATCTTTTTAAAGAAGTACTGAAGAGGTAACGAGGGGGTATTTTTTAGTTTTAGATTGTAACTGATGTCAGTGATTAAAAAAAGTATCAAACACTCAAGCTAAGTAAGTGAAGTTTTTTTCAGGGAACTAACTAAACCAATATCTGACTCCATGCAACTGTCTGACAAAGCACTATAAAGATTCTCAAAAAAAAATAATTCTGAAGTTAGATCTCTGTACTCATAAGCAGTATTTATGTGTTTTCCTAGAGTATTCATGTGGGTACTACTGATATACTTGCCCCTCCCACAAACACAATGCATGTTGTGCTTCAAGATTACATTTAGGCCTATAATCCCAATGTATTTATCATGCTAACACATAAGAATGAGACTAAAACATCACATGGTAAATTAGACTTGACTCTATTCTCAGGTCATATTGAGTACGAGATGAGTCCTTCTTCCTGAAATTGGTTTTGGATAAAGAAAACAAAATGGGCAGGGTATCCAGAAGAAACAAATGAGGAATTCTCCCTGCATTGGAACCTTCACCCATCCATGTACAAACCTGACATTGCTAGCTGCAGTTATTTTAAAGATTATTACTATATAGTAACCCCCTTCACATTAAAAGTAGCTTTTAATTCCATTATTTTCCATCTTTTTAGATTTGCCATACGAGTTAAGTTAAATTTTACTTAAACATGTCTTGCCATGAGCTTTTGTTTTTGCTTCATTCATTTGCAATACCATTTGGTACGTACTAGTTAGGCAACAGAAAATAACACTCCAGGCCAATCTCCTTAATAGGCAAAAGGTGAAAGAAACAGTTGTGCAGGCTGAAAGAAAGAACTGAATTTCTCTGGCTGCTTTCAGAGTTGGCATAATTGCCACGATCTGAGGGACAGATGGCCGTCTACTCAGATACAAATACCAAGTAGGCCAAATCAACCAAAAAAAACCCCAAACTAAAACAAAAAAACCCACCCTGAAATGCCTCATTCTTCAACCTTGGTTCACAAATGCAAGCAGTCTAATAGGGAAAGCTGAGAGAGCAAAAAGGTATTCGCATGACTGACAGAACTATAGAAAAAATTAATATCAGGATACAAAAGATGCTTGTTACTTCACATTCGTGTATTTACTAAACGCACAAAGTGCAAGGTGATCGTTAACAGGCCTGTTCAAGGCAGAAAAAATATTGAAAAATATTTTCCCTTGGAAGAAAGAGAGAGAAAGAAGAAAAGTTCTATTTTTTTCCCTAAAGGGCTTTTAAAGATTGCTATCCTAACCAGTAGGGCCGTACACTGACAATGCCTTCAGGGACTAAGCACAGAGAGTCCCAAGTTAAAACAAATATTCATCAGATACTCCCTAAGCTCAAGTCCTGTCTAAAGACTACAAAAAACAAATCAAAACTTTATTCCACAGACTTCAAAAAAAGCCCAAATTCTACACTGAGATATTATCAGCTAAATAAAAAGCCTCAGTAACACATATCTATCAAATTTCAGAGTTTTGACAGCACTCTTACATATTCACTCTTTATGCCAAGTTCATTGTTTTTAAGTAATGCTCAGACAGCTAACGAAGCCATCTCAAATTCCTGATACAAAGATAGTCTTTGATGGAACTACCACATGTTCAACAATAATGAGGTGTTTGACTATGACGACAAAAGATCTTTCTGCTAACGCCTCCCTGCTTCAAACTAACTTCACACATTTTGGTTTTATACTCTGTTTTTTTATTGTTTTTATTTCATTCCTTTCAGAAGGGGAAAATGCTATGATGTGAGACTTGTATAATTATACACTAGTGTCTTTTATTTCAGAAAATCAGCATGCGTGCAGAAATAAATATGCTATATTAATTGAATTACAAGATTTTAAGGTGAAAGTCAAAGTTTGGATTACATAAGATTACAACTCACCGTTTCCAACAAATCCAGCTTTGATAGTAGTACTGCCTCCACTTTATCCCTAGGCTGGAAGCTCCTGGCCTTACAGCAGAGGCAAACTTACAGGTTTGCCAGACAGCGCAGACCACGTCAGCCCTTAAACTTTCTCAGGGTGCCAGTTTCTGCCGGTATCTGAACTGTCACTCTCACCTGCCATGCCTATTCTGGGGCATGGGGAGATGCAGGGCCAAATCTGTGCCAGATTTGACCGGGCTTCTGGAGCGAGAGTCCCACGTTTATTCCCGATTTCTTTGCATTTCACATGAACGGTTTCATTGCAATGGCAGAAATGGAGCCAGCAGTTAGTATGCAAGCCTCTTTGAAAAGGAAAGGTAAACTGTATGACATTACCTAAAAAATTCTGAGTTTCACAGAAAACACTAGTATTTTTTCCTGCATTGTATCAGAATGAATATATAATATACACTACTGGGGCACAGTAACAATATAGCCTTTTTAATGTAGTAGGATTCTTCTTTCAAATCTACTTTATAATGTTTACAGTTACTACAGAGCCAGCTTTTAAAAAAAAAAATAAAAAAAAAATTGCTCTTAAATCATGCCAGTTTTAGCTTTTGCTCATCAAGAAGGCAGGAAAGGAAAACCTACACTTCACAGTTGCCATCCATCTAGTTACATATTAACAACTAGTAAAAGAAAAAGCATGAAATTAGACTAATGAACACCAAATTATGAGGTTGCTTAATTCTAACAGAAGCCTCCAGAGCACTGTATTTTTAGAAGTCTGCCATGACAGCAGTAACTAAGCATACCCTCCAGGGCTTTGTAGCATGCCATTAAACATAATTCCAGAACGCTCTAATAAGTTACAGCATTAGAAGAATATTCTCTGCTGGGCATTTTAGGACTCACTAAATTCAGGATCATTTCAAGACGTCAACATTTTTAAAATGCAAGATGCAAAGAGGTAACAAAACCCCTGGACTGCTTCAAATAAAACTTTAGTAGCATCTTCCGGGTGACTGATCCAGGGAATAAGCTTTACAGGATCAACAAACAAATAAGCATAGATATAATCAACATATTCTCAGTGTTTAAATGATGCAAATTCTCAGCTGCTTGCTTTTAGGATACCTCTTACTGCTACAACTCCCACTGGATGGTGTGAAGTTAGCTAGTCGCACCATACCAGCTTCACAGTTGGCCATTTCTTTGTGTCTTGTCCTTTATTTCAAAGAAAACGTACATGTCTGCGAAAGGCTGCAGGCTGAAAATAGGGAGGGGTCACTAATTGCCTCTGTTGGGGAGTCATTACGACGTAAGAGAAGGCAGCCAGAAGGGAATGGAATCACCCAGCAGACTGGGGCTGCGGATTATCAAAATGGTCGGGCCAATCCAAGAAAGAATAAAGAAAGTAGAAAGCTAATGCGATGCCCTCAAACATGAGGGGAAAAGCAAGGCCCAGTCTGGACATGAGAAGACTGCTGTAATTGCATAGTCAACACATTGGAATCCCGCCTATATATTACAATGGGCATTAAAAGAGAGAACTCTTTAGCAACAGACTTTTATTTTTCCTGGAAAGGGACAATTTATTACTTTTTCTGCAATCTAATAAAATTAAATTGTAAGCGTGCATACTACAGATAAATGTTTAAATAAATAATCCTAACACAAGTCATATGCATTAGTTGCAAAAGTACTGACCTATTTCTCTGGGTTTAGAGGACAATTCTTTAACTACGCTATCTATTCCCTAACATTCATAAAATCCATACTAAAAAGATAGCCTTAAGCTTTTCTAAAAGGTATTTCAGCAAAGCGTAAGAGCGTGATAAACCCTACGACACTTTACGCATACGGGTCCTTTATGTTCAATAAATGAAAAAAGTATTTTTAAAAGCATTCTGAATAATAAATTACTACAGCTATTCAATTGACCATAATGTGAAAATCTTGCACCCAAAAAATAAACAGTTCTATGAAAAGCATTAGGCCAGGAATTCCAAAGGTGTTGCATATGTACCTCTAGGGATAGCCCATCACTGCCACAACAAGACCCTGCATTCAAAACCATCGACAGAGGCTGAAAATTGAAACAGAGATCTGAGGTGTGTAAGGAGCTCTCTTAAAGGCTGATACACCATCTGCTGAGGACACCGCTATGAAGTACAGCACTGGGTCCCCCAGGCATTTCCTGGCTGATTCAAAGCACCAGCCAGGGTGCACATTTCGTCCGGCATCTTCAGCAACGTCACCTGACTCTAAGCACCATCAGGCCTGTTACCTCTCATGCAACATCTGTCATCGCCATGGATTTGTATCTTCAGCTCAGGATTGAGAACTTCAAGCCAGCCACCTCTGAGCAATTGTACCTACTTGCAGTCCAGAATCAGTCTCTGAACTGTGTGGAAATACACTGACAATTGAGTGAGTCAACTGGATCAAGGACGAGGCTGCTCAGGCTGAAACAATGTGGACAGCAGAAGTTTCTTGTGCTTCAGTCAGTGGTGTCAGTCTTTATTTAGCCACTTTCCAAGCAGTACTCCATTCACAGTATTTGGGGAGGAAAAATATATCTGTCTAAAAGGATAGACATAAATGAAGCTGCATCTTGAAAGAACTTTCTGATGGTTAAACCTCAACATTTTCTGTGTGCATTCTGAACAAATAAGGTTGTCTCCTTTTAGTTATGTTGTCAAACAGCTCCAGGAGGCTTCAAGACAGATTACTCACCAATATGATTAATTTTTTCCATTAACAATTTTCAAACAATGTGCATTCCTAACAAAAGCATTTCCTAATATAGCAGTCTTTTTTTTTTTTTTTTTTTTTTAATAAAAGGAATCCAGAAATCCTTTCTCTTTTCATATTTCAATGCTTATAAATACAAACGATTTGGTATATGTGAATTCACTCTATTTTATAAGTTCATTCCTGGGGTTTTGGTTGCTGGTTTTTTGGGGTTTTTGTTTGTTTGTTTGTTTTAAACTAGCTGCCAAAGGAGAGTTCAGATGTACTGACTTCTAAATTCTTCCCCTGGCTCAATACATGAGTCATGGGAAGTGAAAATCCCTCTTCTTATCAATCCTAGGGCAGGGATTTAAGGAATGAAACATCAACTAATCCCTTCCATCTTAAATAACACTGGCCCAATGCAATGCTTAGTGGGAGGAAAAAAAAATTGCCAGAAACTCTCCCCAAGTCTCTGTTGCTCACATGTACCTTGAAGTGAGCACAGTGAACAGCATAAAAAGTCCATCCTGTATCCTTCTCTAAAAAGATTCTGTTTATGTTGCAGTACAAGGTGACACCACCTGCTCTCAGTCTCAGAAGGAACAGCAGCTATAATACTGTTTGCTGTTAAACTATCCCTTGCAAAGCCTAAGAATACAAAAAAATAACCCACAAGAAAGCAATGTCATGAGAAATAAGGTAAGTGCGACAATCAACAATAAAATGGTGAAACGAACTGTCACAAAATGAGACTGGGGAAAGGAAGTAAACTGGTTGTTTCCCCAAGCTACTGAATTACAGTGCTCACAAGTACTGTCAATAGTTACACTAACAACTGCATGAGCTTTGAAGAACTTGATATTTCAGGCCCCTATCTGTTAAAAATATTATATCACGCTGTGGCAATCCTCTATGGCCTTTTGGTTTGAGCATATATTCCTGTCATACTGAATGCCAGACACTCTTCGATGTCACCAAGGATCACTGGAGTTGCTTCTGCCTCCCTTAAGCTCTGTAGTGTCAATCCTAAACCTGCCCTGTGCAACTCCAGCCAAGATCTCCCAGTCATGCTGCCTATGGCAAACAACGTGCTGGAGAGATGGGACACTCCTTATGGCTTCTGAGGGTTGTGGTTTGCAGACTCATCGTTCCTCAGGCGAAAAAGATCTCACTGTTACAAGTTACTTTAATTAATACTTAATTCAGGCTACTATAAAGCAAAATGTAAACGAGCATTAATTCACCTTATCTAAAACAGACAGCACAGTTGCAGGTGTTTTACCAAAGACATAGATGAAAAAAATGAAAGAAAATCTAAGCTGAATCTGTTCATACTAAGGTTACATCAGAAAGGTTTCTCTTTCCCTCACTCACTGATACGCCATTTCCTACCTGATAAAACTGTTGCCAAGGTTTTGATTGCATATGTGCCTTCTCTTCTTCAGCAGGTAACATATCCTTCACATTCATATCCCTTCAGCAGCAACACGTACATCAGAACAATACAAAACGCAAACATGCAAGGGGGCTAATTGTATGAAACACGTAAGCAGCTCTTGCCTGAGATTGAACATGACTGATTAACATGCTGGAGTTGCTCGTCTCCAGTCTCTCATTTTATGCATGCTATGAAATCAACAAAAGGCATCAGAATAATCAATAAACGATGATCTTTCTGCTTAAACGGCATAGGTCAAATTCTTCATTAGTTTAATAAAAACCCTAATCTTCCAGTATTGTTATGCCAAGAACAAACATCTCATTTTGTCAAAATAGAATTGATTATAGGTAATTCAAAACTTCAGAACCTGACTGCCAGGAAAATATTGATAAAAAATAAAACTGCATCCTTCCAGCTTTTCTTATGGAAGAAAAAAAAAAACAAACAAAAAAAACCACCAAAAAACAAACCTGCCCTCTCAGTAAAGCTTCCACAGTGCTCTCAACAAAGAATTCCATTAAGAATTTCTCCACTTACAAACCTTGTTAAAACAATACTTCTCAATCCACACCCTTGCTCTAGTTTCATCACCTCATAGCTGTAATGATGCAACTATAAACTCATCTAACTAAAATCCCAAATTTTTTACTTTTCAGTGCTCCAGTTCACAGCTGCATAAGCATAACCAAGAGGTGAAGAATAAGCATCTGGCAGAAGGCATAAACCTTTACGAGCAGCCATGCCACTGCAAAACAAATCAATACAAAATCCATAGGGACCTACTTAGCTCACAGAGGAAGAATTGCTATCAGAGAAAAAAATTGCAGCAGATGCTACACAAACTAAAGATACTCGCTGTCCTTGCTTTTCAGAAAAGCAGGAAGCAGTCCAAACAGAACCCTGGGTCAGAGAACAGCACCAAGATCCTAATCAGATCAGCACAAGATTTGCCATCTGTGTCAGTTCAGGGGTTAGCACCCCTCTCCAAACACCTGCCCCACAAAAGCAAATTGAAAGATGGGGGGGAAGAAGCTATGTCAACAGAAACTTTATTTCAAGCATTGGTTTTAATTGTCGTATCTCTGCACAAGGGAATCCCACTGAGGGCATAATAAATCCTTCCTGAAACATCCAGATAAACCTGGCTTGCTCTTTATTATAAATACTGAGTCAGACTTCTTTGCTACTGAGCCTCCAAATTGGGGTGTGTCTCAATAATCACTAAAAAATCTGAAACAAACAACAAACTGTTTCAAGAACAGTTCCTAAACCAGCCTCCCCATGATCACGAGCTCTTTAAGATGCAGAAAGCTAGGAGCAACTTTGCTAAAACATTATGAAGTACCAACGCACGCAGGCAAAAGGTCCTGTAGCAGGCTCAACTTGTCAAACGTAAGCCTCAGCACTATGAATTAATAGGAGAATTTGCATCATGGAGAAGCTTGTTCTGTTCCTCCATGTTATTTGCAAATGTCTCAGTTCATCATTTGGGATCGCTCCTTTCCCTTCACTATTTATCCATGCCTTGGCAAACAAAGGTACTGCTTCCTGGTAAAAAGCTTTAATTACAATATGAACCGAACTGCTAGATTTAAAACTTTTCCTTTAAATAAGGTGGCTTGATTTGGCTTTTAACTGCTGAAGAAAGAGATCAACTCATGTAGCTAACAAGCGATCTGGACAAGACAAAGAAAACATGTCTTTCAGCATGCCACAAGCTGTATATGGGAATGATCAAAGACAGGCAACGTGCAACAGAAGTGGTACAATACCTCACTTATTTTCCCTGCTTTGCATGTTCTGACAAGAAGTTTTGCGATACGTGGTGACGGGATTTTGAAACCTTTAAGAAAATCTGTATGTGTTCACATCAAGAAGAATACAAACACTAAAATAGCTAATGTGAACTCTCAGACAGAATCTGTTACCATCTTGTAAAAACGTCCATAGAGCTATTCATTGAAAACGCCACCTCTTTCTGCTGTGTCAACAGAGAAGTTATTTTCAGCTAGTGAAAATGTTTTTCCCTGAAATGCTGAAACATTTGCATTCTCATCAGAAAAGCAAGATAATGAATATAACTGTATTTAAGGACTCATAACATGGTCTAGAGAGAGCTCTTGTATCAGTAAGCCCATATGTTAGCAGCAGGACTGGGTTTGCAAATAAGGGTCTGGTAACAAAACTATTTCTTTCAACTGGAACAGTTTTATATTGCAAAACTGTTTATATCAGCACAGTTTATTTTCTACACAGAAATAACCATAAAATTACAATACAATACCTGCATGCCTATTATAATTCCATAATAATAGATGGGTTTATGTTTAATAATGCAACAGTACATTTAAAGCAGCGCAGCATACGTTTGTAGATAACCCCTGGATACTTACGGTAGAGCACATTAGGAAGACTCTGCAAGACATTCCGAGGAAGATATTCATCAGGGTATGCCAGAGACCTGCTTGATCAATTATCTTTAAAATTCGTGATGGGACTGGGCCCAAGGGCAAAGACAACAAATACCAACTCCTTCATTCAACTGCTTGACTGTAATATGCAGCATGAGCAAAACTAGAAAGCATCCAAGAGCAAATCATTTGCATTCAAGAAGGTAGTGGCACCAGGGCGTTTGATGAACAAAGCAGGAGTTTTGGCATGTATTCGTTCAATTGCTCAGCTGGCATTTATGTGCTGGCAGAGTAAGTAGCCTAGTCTAAAATTTGTGTGAATATACTAATAAGTTGTGTGACTTTACTAGGAAACTCAGTTCCAGGGCAGCGCAGAGTTAAACCGATCTCCTGTTTCAGACAAACTAAACTTCACTGGAGCAGGAATCTGTGCATTGTTACTACCAGACAATAAAAATGAATTTAAGCCCAGTCATGCCAGACTAAGTCCATGCCTGAAAATAGTACGAGTACGTACCCAGCTAAATTGATTAAGTTTTTAATGTCTGGAGTAAAGGAGCAGACAAAATTGTCAATGGGACAACTTTAATATTTACCAAGTCTCAGAAAACACAAGGTACCATTTATATCCATGATACTACTAGGTCATCTGAGATGCTGAGAAAGTTACTCAAAACACAGAGCAAGTCACTGGTAGAACCTGAAATTAAAGTTAATAATTTTAATGACCCATACAGTACCGCAACAGCTATCTCAAGCAGCAACTTTCCACCTGCCTGGAAGGTTGTCAATGCACAGTTCCTGTTAACGACAGGAAGGACCGCAGTACTTTCTCCTGACTGCCACAGACCCCTGAATGCATCACTGACTCATAGAAATTACATGAACTAGTGAATAAGGAGAAAGGAAGTGAAAGTTCTAGCAAGTCTTACTCTTGATCTTGAAAACCGCAGCAGATGCATCACGCATGCAACAGAGCACCTGTACTCTCCTCCCTCTGCCAGATCCACATAAGCAGACGCACAAAATGCCTTCAGATAGCCATCCAGAGCACCCAGGCCAGTAATGAAAGTGTTCAGGGCAAAAGGAAATGATCTTATGTTGGTTAAAAGAGAACAGTGGACTGAACTCTTTCAGTTTAGTAATGACTGAGATTTACAAGCCATGACAGCATAGGAAGGGATAACTGACAAGTTTGCCTCTCAGCTGGTCACGCTACACTCAATGCATAAACAAGCAATTTCGGCTGCATTGATCAGGCTATTTAATCTGCTTTGGTGAAAAGTCTTCAGATTCACAAACTGCTTTTTCAGTTCATATTGGGGAAAAAAAGCATGTTGTTATACAATTACTTTGGAGCTTTAAAGAAGAAGCTGAATTTGACAATGCTTTATGTACAGAGGATAGCAACGAAGACACCAGAGCTATGCCTGAAGAAAATGACGTCTGTTAAAGTGTTCAGATGCTACCAATAATTTTGTGTCAATTCAAATGATTCTTTGATGAATGGACAGAATGCTAAATAAGCATGGGAAAAGTTGGCAGTATTGTGGTGCAATCAGACCATAAATCTAGTTTATTGATCTCGTTATCATGTATTGCAGTTGCAAATAAACTGATGAATAGATGCTTTCCCCCTCTAATTAAAAGAAGCAAGAAAGACAGTTCCTAAAAAGTAGGAAAGAATCAGATCAATAGAACAGCAGTGTTGCAACAAAAGGTGCCCTGCAGAAGATCATGATCAATTTGCTCTTCTCTCCTCATAAAAGTGCAATATAGGATTACACAAGTGCTCACAAATTAAGCTACCGATAAAAGCAGACCGGAAAGCACGATGGCCCTAAGTAGAAACCATTGCCACATTTACTTGGGATATCCATTTCAGTCCTCTCATGGCTTTTAGATCATTACCACATGACTGCCTACATTATGTAGGAGACACATAAAAGCATATGCTGCCTAAATATTTAGAGGAAGTCCTTACACAATGTTTTGCATCATGAATAACAGGCTTTCAGCAGCCAACAGACAAGAAGTCTTCTCAAGCTCCAACAAGAACAACCTCCAAAACTTCTGAAGTGATAGCAAGATAATGAGAAAGGATGTCATACCACACGTGCCAGATGATTCCTATAGTAAAATCTGTGTGTGTGCGTGCACCACGCATATATGCATAGGTAAGACAGCACAATATGAAAAAGAATGAAAAGAGGGTATAAGGAAAAAGTAAACCCATTCAGGTAAACAAGTACTTTTCTTAAAATAGATTTACCTGAGACTCCAACTCTTCCAATTTACGCTTCCTGGCATGAAGAGCTTTACTTGGAAAAGCCCAGAAATAATTGGAAGTTCCAATTCTATCAGTGTCCACCATGCCATCATCAACTAAGCTTTGCAGAATCTCTTTCACTGACATCGAGGCTAATAAAAGCAAAAATATCAAATTAGAACTGCATAGCATCTAAACTATGGAGAATTATGAATACCATAAGCCATCATCTATAATCATCTGTGTGAATATTTTGACTGTAATGTCAGCTAGCTGGACAATTTCCAGAGGACGCCATGCCTGACGATTCACTTGAAGGAATGAATCCCTTCAAAATCAGCAGTTTATATATAAAGGCTGCTATGCTATACAGTCTACCACCAGATGTTTGCAAAGCACCACTCATGAGTATCATAAAATATACATGCATATTACAGCACAATACCAGAACAAACTCATGAGAGGGTACTTGAGAAGTTGTCATGCAATCTTAATTCTAACATGGATTAATTTATAATTTCTTGATTAGGAGTGTAATTACATTTCACTTTATAATGCCTATCAAAGCATTAAACAGCAGCAGAGGCATGAAAGCCATCTGTCTACAGACTCAGGAGGGGCAGATTTTACTTTTGATTATATTCAGTTCTAATACAGAAAGTCATCTGCAGTCAGAAGATCCAAAACATCTCTGAACATAATTGCTCATTTTCTAGCAAACGTGTGGTATAATTCACCATTTTAAAAACGATACATGTTCAAAGCAAAGTCACTGTTATTATTATCCTCAAGTGTTGCAAATATAAAGACTTTTGAGCTAATTAATGTTTTTCAGCGTCTGACTTTCAATTTCAAGTCTAAGGGGATCCCAGATCAGGAATGTCCAATCTTTCGGACGCTATTGGCTAGATGCCAGCATGGGGGCATTCCCACGGGCCCGACGTTTTTCTTTTCAGAGTAACTGGGGCTTGGGTTGTGTGGCTAAATGCCTTCATATTCAGAGGCAGGATGAATTTGGACTATTCAAAGGTGTTAATGGTTTTAGAAACTCTACACCTCAGATTTTTAAATATAAAATTCCACGGCTTGTATTTACTGTTTTGCATCCTCTTCCTGCAAATTACAATTAAACATATGCATTGACAAACTGATCAAGGCAGCACCACATCTTTTCAGAAGCCCATGAGTGACTCTGTTAGCTGCTGACATAACTGAAAAACACTGCTTCGCAATACTCACATGTGTCTGCAGTTCCTTCAAAAAGTTCATTTACTCTTGCAGTGCCACAAAGATACGCTAGTGAAGGGCAGTGGCAACTACACAAACATTATGCTTCGTCCCCCTTTTGTCAATGAACATGGAAGGAAGCAGATGAGGAACATATAAAACAACTCAACAGCATAAGATAAATCCTGTTGGACTTAATCCTAAACCAATAGATCCCACCAGGAAGGCTTTCACTGAAGACAAGCCCCTTCCATTTACAGCTGTCCAGCCATTTTATTTTTTTTTTGGGGGGAAGGCTCAACAGAACATTGACCATGTACATCTGGACTAGCATTTTAAGATATGTGTGACATTACAGACAGACATTTGAATCCTCTGTGCACTACCTGAGTACACATAACAATTTCATAGACTGAAAGTTACTGCAAGTCAGGCATCTCAGAGTCAAGGAAAAGCCCCATCCCATGTTTTAGTGGCTACCTGGAAGTTAGCTGTGACATTTTAGTAATCTCCCATTTTGGCCCTAACACCTAAGTGACAAACTTAGCAAACCAAGGTAGGAGTATGTTATTGATACCACTTTTAATGTTACAGCCCTGACATTGACCAGTCTCCCTTTCTAGCTATTTTTTTCCCATTATTAGTACAGTCACAAACCTAAAATTGTAGCCAGGAAAATTTGCACTGTATGATCTCTCCCCAAAATGATTAATGGCTCAAGAGAAATAACTTTTGTAAACACTTACTAATCCCTTTTTCTTTTGGAGCAATCTTCTCTATGTCCTTCAACTGGAACACATCTTTCTGTGCAAAACATAAAAGACACTTCAGCTCCAAATGGCAGCATCATCTAAGCCTGAGTGGTTTTTACACTAAATCAATGCCAACAAAAGCAAGTAGGAAATACATTGCATGTTTATGTTTTGCTAGGGAAATAGGCTGCATATCCCTCAATAGAATTAGAACATTCTGAGAATTAAAAAAACAAAAACAAAAAAACCCAAAACAACAAAAACCAACCTATAATTGTAACAAGCCCTGTTCTTTTCTTTGGTACTCTAAAGTCACCGTATGTTGCCTGAAGTTAGACTGTAAACCGCTTAGGGCGGGCAGAGCCAAGGTTAGATTGTCAGCACCAGATGCACCACATTGCTCAAGTACTCAAATGTCACAGTGATTTTTTTTAATGGGTGAAACATTGTGAATTACGTATGTCAGTCACCAATATAATCGTAGCTCTGCTTTTGGATCTCTAGGTTTCTTCTCCCCAGCGACCTCTTCCAGGTCTGCTCTCATCTTTTCTAACACTCAAGTTTCTTCCTCCTCCCATAAATGGCAGTGAGATACTTCCTAATCTCTCGCTATCCCTCTTAGGGTAACAGACCCAAAACAAGAAGATTTGAATCGGGAGCACACAAAGCATTTAACACCACCTGTATATCATCATGCCTTGGCTCCACCCGGGGACGAGCGACCTGATCGGAAGCTACATGAATCAACCTCTGTCCCTCTAATTTATACATTGATGACACAGGGCATCACTGAAATATATAGCAGGATATACAGAATTCATCTACATCTACAGCTGAGCTCCTTCTAGGACCTGTTTTCCCACTGATGTAAGTGCAGGACAATTACATGTTACTTACCGTTTCAAAAAAGATTTCCATCATGCGAACTCTCTTCTCCTCAAAGCTCAGACCTTTTTTCTTGGACTAGAACAGGAAAAAAACTCACCACAACAGCACATTCAGCAATTTAAAATCCTTTAAAATACCTTGCCACTAACCCTAGACTTTCAGATAAACTACTTCTTCCCAAAGAATGACTACACCAAGCTAATCCACCTGCACTCTATTAAACTGATGCATCTATATTCTAAGTCTGCAGCCAGCCTCTCACACAACCCAGCTCAGGCCTCAGTATTTCTGGACTCATTCAGTTCCCCCTTTTACCCTACTAGATTAAAAGTGTGTGTTTACCCCAATTCTCCGCAACTCACCCAAATGTTTGGTAGTCCTTAAAAAAAAAAGCTAAGAAGGAATATCTTTTTTTGGTTTTTATTCAGAATTTTTTAAAAAAAATAATCTTGTGATATAGAGACACTAATGTAGGATGTAAGCCATTAAGGGTTTTTTGAAGGAGATAAAGCACATTTTGAGGTCCTATGTCTTTCTTCAAGTTTCCTACCCAACTTTATAATTTCAAGGTCACATTTTAAAAACTGTGTTTCTTTTATTTCTTGCCTCTGCAGTTGTGTCACCAAGCAGTAAATAACATGCATTGAAATAGAAGCAAAGGCAGAAATGACTCCTCACAAACCGCTACCAGTAACACAAACCCAAGAAATATCCTCCTCTGATCACTTTCAGAGACGCTATTTTGACATGACCCTTGTAAAATTAGGATATGAAGTATTTCACAGACAACTGGAGTTTTATTAAAAGCATTTGGCATAGTCTTCAACAACCCAAAAGCAGTGGCCATAAGGTGGATCAGGACCGCTTCCTCCTGCCCCACTCCCTGCTTCGCAGGCTGCAAGACCTCACGCTGCTGCGCGCAGCTACAGGAAAACTGAAAGGGGGATAGAAAGAGCAAAATAAGAGGTTGGCAGAAAAAAGGTCTCCCTTTAAAAAAAAAGAAAAGCGTAAATATTGTTGCCCTTGAGTCAATGGAAGCAGGGAGACTAATAACGTGGCGCTTTAAGAAAGATGACATGGGTTTGTTCCCAAGCCCTGACAGAAAGGAGTCGGATACCGGTTTTGACTTAATTGCTGCTTCCTTCTTAAATAAATCACACGGTAGGGCAGCATAACATTTAAAATGTGCGTCAAGAGCAAAACAGCCAGATTGATTTAGATTTCAAAAAATGAATTGAAAACCCAGCATAGGCAGCTACAATAACACAGAGACACGAATAGAAGCAATTCAGTATTATATTTAACAAAGCACTATTAATATTTCTTAAAGTCTCCTCCTTTCTGCTTTAGCCAGAGATGCCTCACATCAGCACTGACATCACAGCTGTCTCCTAGGACATCAGTATGTCACAAGATTAGAAGCTGGAGCCGCAGGTACTTGCACAAGCAAGTAGGAGCACGAACAGAAAACAGACTGATCTTCAACTTCTTTCTCCTTACTTCCCAAACAGCCCAAGCCCCGCCAGCAGCAACAGGAACAAACCCCATACGTGCACAATGCGAAAGTCAGGCAGCGTTTCCAAAAGCACGCGCTTGTCAGCTACATCCCTCGGGCACCAAGTTTCACGCCAGCGCTCTGACAGACAGAGGTAACAAACCAATGTGGTTTCTACACAAATTTTATTAATTTTCACGTTGATCTCTCCCTCCTACCTCTTTGCCAGGTGTTCCACACCACATATACTACACACACCAGGCATATTATCAGTTTGGCTGCCTGTCGCTCACCCAACGGAAGGTAGCCACAGGTAGGCAACGCTGTTGAGCGCACTTGGGCACAGGGGCGATCCCTTCTGCTCGCACCCACCTCCGCACACGGGCGGCCCAGCCTGTTCGCGCCCGGGTATCCCGACAGCTACTGCCACCCGTTCCCCCCGGCCTGCCTGGGGGTCTCAGCGGGACTAACAGGCACCGTGCCCACCCCAAGCGATAGTTACAGGGCCGGCTCTTCCAGGTACCACTTAAATTTACGTTGCTCTACAAGAGACGAGACCAAAAAAAAAATGGCCCACGCCACGGTAACGCTATACATCCCCAGACCCGGCGTCGCGGGTGTTTATCGGGAGCCGCGCCGCCTCCCCACGCCGGGAGGAGCGGGGCCGGAGGAGCGGGGCAGGAGGAGCGGCAGTCCCGCTGCTGCCTTGCGGCCGCCGGACGCAGAACTTCGTCGGCAGGCGGGCGGCTCCCGCCGCGCTCCCTCAGCGGCCGCAGGGAAGGCGCAGACGACCGTTACCCGCAGCAACGGCCGGCTTGCTCCGCCCCCTCCCCGCAGCCCTGACTGGCGCTGGCACCGCCATGCCGGCCCCGCGGTTCCCTCAGCAACCCCGCGGCCTCATTAACCGCCCGGCCCGG